>OZ005680.1:63627580-64074327 GCA_963930675.1 Gnaphalium uliginosum
TCATAAACGCGATGATCAACAGCTTTCTGAAAAGCCCGTTGCGCCGTCTTCTGTGTCTGGAAGTGTGGTACTGGATGAAGGAAGAGGTATTGCTCATCTCTGTGCTTATCATTCCATAATTATTTATGTAGTTTGTATTGATGACATGCATATAGATACACAGATGTACTTTTGCAGTTATAATATTTTAAATCCGTGCAGGTTCTTCTGGAACCTCTGATATTGGGAAAAAGAAAATTCTGCTTTTGAAGGGAAAGGAAAAGGAAATTCTCAATGTAAGTCTTGTTTTATTTTTTTATTTTTCTGGATAAGTTTGTTTATTGTCACTAGTGGAATTGCATCCCTTATCTACTGTCAAATATTTTTCTGATAGCGCTATCTTTTGTCATTTGGATTCCAGATACAGCAGGGCTTATCGTCAATGAAACTTTCTCATGGTTCTGGTGGTCCCAAACAGAACCAGCAGCGGGATGCTAGTAGTGGAAGAATCATTCGAAGCATACTTGTCAACAAGGATGCACGACAAAATCAATCAGAACAGAACCATACTCCAAATCGGGATAGTATGGACAGAAGACCACCTAGACCTTCAAATGTTCCACCACTCTCGAAGGATTCAAATGGATTGCCAGATGATCATGATTTACAGGGCTTCTACGGTGAGAAGCAAGACAAGCGTAGTACTAGGAACAAGGACAGACCTGATCGTGGTGTTTGGACTCCCCTCAGGCGCTCTGATGGATCACATGCAAGTGATGAATCCCTTTCATCTCTTAATTCTCAATCTGCACAAGTGCCATCAGACTCTGCCGAAGGTTAGTCAGTACCAATATTATTAATGGTGTAAATGGGCACGTTAGGGAATGAATCAAAGCAGCTAAAATTTGGCGAGGGTTCGGTTTTGTTAACCAGAAATACTTTTTTGTCCAAACTTTCTAATCTTGTTATTATTAGTTAATGTTTCAAATATGACTACAGACAGGGAAATGATAGTCATAGCCTTATGGTTTATTGTTAAAAACCTACTTTAAAACAATTAAGAATTGGGATATATGACCATAACTACCAACCACCTATAGGTGGTTATGGCTGAGCTGTTTTTTTTTAGTAACCACTGAAATTAGTTTTATAACCACCATCTACCGAGTACCAACTATATAGAAGATGGTTACAAAAGGTTAGATGTTAACCGTTAACCCTAGGGGGCTAGGGGCTATGGTCAACAATCTCCTGTTCCAAAAAAAAGTGTTACAAAAGTTATATTATCTCAGTAATAATCTAATTTTTTAATTATAACACTTCAAGAGCTTATGCCAAAACAGTACACTCTAGCAGACTTGCAACTTGTTCGGCCTACTCAATACGTTTTACCCCCTGATTTTACCGGTTTGATTCGTTAGATAGCCTGAAAAGACCCATCTTCAGTAAAGTGGATGAAAATATCGTCTTTTGTCTAAGGTTTTCACAAGACTTGTAACGTAGGACTAGTCAAGTTTGTACCACGCAGGCGGCATACTGCTCTTGCCTCTTTTTTGTGTATGCGTGGGAAGGTCTTACTTGTTTTTTATATCGTGTAATCGTATTCTACATGTGGTCCACAGGAATTCATGGAGAGTTGAAGCACGACCTGTCATATACTAGGGGTGGGGAATTTAAGCCTGTTGGAGGTGGACGTGTTGGTCATTTCTCAGTTGATAATGGTTAGTTTTCCGTCTTTAAAGCTAAAGTACGGTACATCCTTGCATGGTATATACACTATACATACATTAATCTGTTAGCTAGATTTATTATATATATTTTTACCGTATGATAAAAAAGAAAATTGGTTTAAGAGTGAGAGCAGACTAGATTTGTCATGCTTGATATGATGTGTAGATAAATATGTAGGGTCCCATAAGCATGGTGGTCGGCGGGGACCATCTCACAATGCTGCTAAGGATGCAGACGGGTCTCCAAATTTTGGTGAAGGAAAACCTTCGAAGAGAGGAGTTTCTACTGGCTATTCTTCTCATGAGGTGTGCTTTGCTTTTGGATGAGGCCGAATAGTTGTCTACATTTTCATTTTCTTCCAGGTTTATAACTTATTTACTGATGTAACATAATGACTATGCAGAAACAGGTCTGGGTTCAGAAGTCAAGTTCTGGTCCTTAGTCTTCTCAGTAAAGGTAATCTTAACTAAAAAATTGCCATATATGGGTTGGGACTTGGGATATAGGTTAGTTAATGTCATTGACAAATAATTGTGCAATTTAATGGAACTTTTGAAACAAAAACAATATATCTAATATTTTGTTAAGCCTGCTAATGGGTTAATATTTGAAACGGATTCTTACTGAACTAGGAAATTTTGCATCTTTATACACATTAAAAATGGCAAGTGTCGAGTCTATAACAAAGGAATAGTTCTTTGTAAGAACTGTATGTTATTTTGTTTTGGGTATCAACTTCTAATATTGTGTTCTCCATCTGTTCTGCTTTGGTATTCACTTGTTTTCATGTTTGATCAAACTGATTACTTTACTGTTGCTGATTTGTAGTTGGTCGAAGACACGATTTTTAAACGGTATTGGAGTTGTGAGATGAGGAAGTTTTCTTTTGCTGGATTCATGATCTATAAGAAGAAACAAAAATGATCATGAATTGAGAAGGCTGCTTATTTATGAGACCCTAGGGGTAGAACGGAGATTCTACCCTACTTACGAACGGAACATGAAAGGGAAGCAGTACAGGAACAGAAGTGATATGTTTTTTTCTTGCACGAAAAATTAAGTATCCCTCTAAACGGGAGGCTGCGTGTCCACGAAAGCTATGGTTATGAATGTTGTTCACATGGCTTGGATGGTGGGTGGTCTTTATATAGGTGAATTTTATATGCTTTTAAGGCTGACTGTAAATACCAACCTGGAATGGTGTGTTGCCTTCTGATATATGCACATAGATAGAGAGATATGAGCATGTTTCTATGGTGTTCTGTAACTGTGGTTTGTGATTAGAACATGCCATGCCACCAGTTTTTGTGGTTTGGGTTATTTTGCTATCAAGCAAATGGTGATATTGGTGTTATCTTGTTTTTCTCCATCATTTCCTGTGGTTGTCTTATTTCGTTAGCGAACGCATTCAGATGGATTGGTACAATCCTGTGTTCGATACACATACATGCGAAGTGTATTCTCAGCTGATCTGGCCTACGTTATCGATTAGATTTTGTAAGTGGGTTGGTTTGATTAATGGGATGTAACTGGCAGTTTCTTATGTGTTGAGAAGGGTTAAACACATCATCCAAAGGATCAATTTTGTTTTTAGAAACAGTCAAGACCCAAGAGTTTTAGTAAGATAACTTTACAAGAGTTAATATGAAGTGTCACCTAATATCTCAGAGTAAAATGCTTTAGGAGGTTATATAATTTTCGGGTTTGCTAACGTGTATGATCCTCTGGTACACGATACAGCACTTAGATTTTTTAATATTGAAATATCCATTTTTTTTTATCTATTACCTGTGAATTCGAATACAACCTTTGGTGTGTTTTCACACTTAATTTTTAAAATAAAAATGTAAAGCTTACTTTTTTAAATAGTGAAAACAAGATATTAGGCCTTCGATCAAAATATATATATATATAAAAAGGTATGTATATAAAATAAAAACTGTGAAAATAATTGATTTTTATAATTTTATTAAGCGTGAAGTTGAATTTTATTTTTGCTTCACACAAGAGTTGTTTTATAATGATATCTATGGCTCAAACTTCTTTTATGTATTGTATTATTAATGCCACCAAACTCAGTCTACATGGATTTAAAAACAGATACTAACATTCATTATAGATATACATATAACTAATAACGTAGTAAGTAATTATACTTAATAAAATTGTAAAGTAAAAAAATAACAACTTAATAAAATTAAGTGTGACGTAAAAAAAAAAAAGCTTTACATATTTTCATCTGATGACTGTTATTTATTTTCATCGATTTTTATTTTATCTTCTTATTTCTACATAATCTCATTTCTACATGTCATTTGATAAATACATATATTTATACTCAGAGAAATTACGAGTTAATCGAATGCACCTTACTATATGTAAATATGTAAACACATTCAGGTCTTTGATTGTAAGAATTGTTTAACATTCATATATGATATTGATTGATATCTCATTTGTGAGAAATTTTTGCAGCATCTAATCGTTTGTTACTTTGGGTGGCCCATCCCCATGTGCTGCTGAGTGTATTGCGTGGCCATTTTCAAACTACAAAAATCCGCAATGGATTCTCATTTCAATTCAAAAAGGAAATTCCAACGTAACTTAATATAATAATAAAATAAATAAATAATCATCGTCTAGTTTGTGTGAATGGCAGCTTCAGCTACTTCTGGAGCTTTATTCTTCAAACCTCCGACAACTCCTCTAATTCCTTTTAACAAACCCAAATCTTTATTCGCTAAACGTAATTATTCCAAAATTTTGGCGCGAACGTCTTCAAACGTAACTACTGAGGAAGAAGCTGCTTCATCTTCATCATCTACAATTACACAAACCAAATCCTTCTCAGGTTACTACTTACTATTAATAGTAATCATGGGATTATGTAAACATATATCATTACTCCGTATTAATTAATTCTACATTTATCTATTTTCAGTCTAGGAATGGAAATTTATTTGTTGGTACTTGTGTACGAATTCCCAATATTTTTTATGGTTGATTTGACCGATTTTGACTATCTTATTATTTGCCATAGCTACTACCAAATCGTCATAAATGGTCTATTTACCTTTTCATGTAACAAACTTTTATTCACTTAACAGTGTATGTTAGTCACATTTGATAACCGAATAAAGTTCGTTACATGAAAAAGTAATGTTAGAAAAAAAATGGTAAAATTTTGTTACAATTTGGTGCTATTTTTAGTAGAATAGTTATAATCATCATAACTAAAAGAGAAGCTGGATACAAAATTTAAAGAATAAAATAAATTAATAATTAGTATTAAGGAATGCAAGTATTACATGTAATCTGTAAATATGGTGAAAATTGTATTCCATGTTTACTTTCTAAGTTTTGTGGGTGGATAATATGCATATATGATCGTGGTTGTTTGATTCTATTAAAGAAAGGTTAATGGTCATGTAGTGTAACTTCAATGTAGAGCAAAATGATAATGCAATGGCAGGGCTAATTTATGTTTTGGTGTTTGTTTCACCTAGCTTCTTGCTAGTTTTAATATATATAATCTTGCCGTTCAAAAAAAAAAAAAACATGCAGGCAAGGCAGAAGCAGATGTTGTGGTTATAGGAAGTGGTCTTGGTGGACTATGTTGTGCAGGACTCTTGGCTAGATATGGGAAAGATGTTTTAGTTTTAGAAAGTCATGATTTGCCAGGTGGTGCTGCTCATTCGTTTGAGATCAAAGATTACAAATTTGATTCTGGCCCGTCTCTCTTTTCTGGATTTCAATCTAGAGGTCTTCAGGCGAATCCTCTTGCACAAGTATGTAGTATGTATGTCATTTATACTCTGCGTTCTACAATCCTTAAACTGACATGTTATATATTTTTGTCTTTAGTAGTGGCTTGGTTTTTAATTTTTAAGTTAGGTTAACTAATAACCGAAAGGATCTTAAAAGATACAATATGTGAGATGATCAATAATTATTAATCTGTAGCTTTGTTTGATCTTTGATGGTATTCATGATTCAAAGGTTTTGGATGCATTGGGCGAGTCAATTCCCTGTGCCAAGTATGACTCGTGGATGGTTTATGTACCTGAAGGTGAATTTCTATCTCGCATTGGTCCTACAGAATTTTTCAAGGTAGTTCCTTCATACTCATTGTCAGATTATAGTTTTCTAATTTTTGCATTTTGTATATATCTTATCGTTGAATGGTGAGATACATATTATCTTCCAAGACTTTTAATTTTTGTTTTCAAATTTATGTCAGGACTTGGAGACGTATGCTGGTCCGAATGCTGTGTTGGAATGGCGAAAACTTCTTGTTAGTGACATTTCACTTTCTTTTCTTCTACACCACTTTGAATTCATTCGTGTTACTCAAAAGTTGATATTATTTGCATTTTTAAATAAGTGAGAGTTGATTTTAAACAGGATGCAATACTTCCACTATCTGCAGCTGCCATGGCTTTGCCTCCACTATCTATCAGAGGTGACTTGGGTGTTCTTTCCACTGCTGGAGCTAGATACGCAGTCTCACTATTAAAATCATTTGCACAAATGGGACCGCAAGGTGCTCTTGGTGCTACAAAGCTTTTAAGACCGTTTTCAGATGTCGTTGATTCATTGGGACTAAAAGACCCCTTCATCAGGAACTGGATCGATCTTTTGTCTTTCTTGCTTGCTGGAGTGAAATCTGATGGTGTACTTTCAGCGGAGATGGTAAGGGGACAAGTTTTTCGGTACCTAACCTACCATTTATCATTTTCTTCATGACAAATGAAGCCAGTTAGAAGTGGAATAGATGACCAGTTACATAGAATTGCGTTGATTTGGGTTGTACTTTATATCTAATGTGCGAAATCTAAAATTTAACATAATAATGAAACGGGTCAAATGAGTTAAAAGGGTCAAAAGTTAGTGACTTGAGGTATATTTAAATGTTTAAACCACTTGAACCTATTTACTATTAATATTTCAATGATACAGTTTTTTAGGCATATGAAGCATATAGATACATATATCATTATAAGATTCAAGGAAAAAGGGGGAAAATTATGGGCAGGTCAACGCAACCCGTTTTGACCCATATAAAAGTTACCATTTTTCGACCAATCTAATTACCCATTTGACATGACCCATTACATGACTCGCTCGCACTGCCCATTTTGACACCACTGTTAGTCCTTTCATGTCTTGTAGGTTTCTGATACTGTTTTTCCATATGTGCAGATTTACATGTTTGCCGAATGGTACAAACCAGGTTGCAGTTTAGAATATCCTCTGGGAGGAAGTGGAGCACTTGTTGATGCTCTTGTTCGCGGATTGCAGAAATTTGGTGGGCGAATCTCATTAAGAAGTCATGTTGAAAATATAGTCATTGAGAATGGACGAGCAATAGGAGTCAAACTAAGAAATGGTCAAGTGAGTAACCGAGACTCATACTCTATTCATGTAAATTTAATTAACTGTTACTTTTTCTAATTTCTGTAACATTGCAGTTTGTGCGTGCAAAGAAAGCTGTTGTAAGCAATGCATCCATGTGGGACACTCTAAAGTTACTACCTAAGGAAGCTGTTCCAAAATCATATGAGGAAAGAATTGAAAACACAAAACAATGCGAGTCCTTTATGCATCTGCATTTGGGATTTGATGCAGAGGTGAATATTTATTAAAGTGTTTACTTAATAACACTACATCTTCTTGTGATTATCATTTTGAAACATTGTACTAGGCAATTCATATGTAACAAATGCAAAAAGTACGTTCAATATGAATATTTGAATGACTCGTAACATTTTTTTTTCTTATGTAAAAGTATCTAATTAGTAATTACCAATTAAATATTGTAGGGAATACGGGAAGATTTGGGAATTCATCACATAGTTGTAAATGATTGGAACCGTGGAGTAGATGCTGATCAAAATGTGGTGTTGATATCTGTGCCAAGTGTACTTAGTCCGGATCTAGCTCCTCCTGGAAAGCATGTTTTACATGCATATACCCCAGGAACCGAACCATTTGAACTTTGGAAAGGTCTTGATCGTAGAAGCACAGAGTACAAGCAACTCAAAGCTGCACGATCTGAGGTAGATTCACTGGCTCTTTTATCATTTCAGTTTCTTGCGTTTGTTAATTTTCACATTTATATAAAACAACTTAACAATTTGGTGAAATGAAATAAACCTGACGTTATAATTTCCACAATACTGTATCAGGTGTTGAGTACTTTGTTCAGGTTTATTAGTAGAGGTGGTAACATGGGGGGGTCCGTAAAAGTGAGTTTGGGTCAAAATGTATTATTTGTGTACATGTCGTGTTGGGTTGACAGTAAACACTTCTTCTTCTTTTTTTTTCTTCCAAGTTGTTCAATTTAACTATTTAATAGCTAGTGTGTAAAATATATTACAAAGTTTTATCATTCTAATAATAATCTCAATTTTAAAATAATATACGAGGTTTTACGCAATAACTATACACTTTGGGTGACTTTCAACCTATCATACTTCTAAGATATTTCTTTTACCGTCGATATAAACATAACTTGAGTTGACCCCTTGATAAGTAAATGGGTCGAAATGACTCCCTCTAGTCTCTTGATTCGATTCATAACTATGAGTGGGCAATTAAACTCTTACGAAAGATTAAATCTTCTGACTGTTATGAAACTTACCAAATGCGAAATATTGCATTTTTCAGGGGGGGGGGGGGGGGGGGGGGGGGGGGGGGGGGGGGGGGATATTACCTTAACGATCATCAGTTAAATTAATACATCAAATCATACTCCAGGTAATGTGGAAAGCAGTTGAGCGTTCACTTGGTCCAGGTTTCAGTCGCGATAAATGTGAAGTGAAATTAGTTGGAACGCCATTGACACATCAAAGATTTCTGAGAAGGAATAGAGGAACTTACGGGCCAGCAATACAAGCTGGAAAAGACTCGTTTCCTGGACACCCAACTCCAATCCCACAACTTTATTGTTGTGGAGATTCTACTTTTCCAGGAATCGGAGTCCCTGCAGTTGCTGCTAGTGGTGCCATTGTTGCTAATTCATTGGTTTCGGTTTCTCAACACTCTGAACTTCTTGATGCTGTAGGAATATAATTAATAGCATTAAGGTTGCTGTTCATAATCTTCAAGACTTCAAAGCACATAACATAGAAAAGGGATAATAGTCTCACCAAATTCTCCTCAAAAAATATTCCTGTACAAAGTAAATGGTGTCATTTTGATAAAAGCCATAAAGCCAACAGAATTACATGCTCTTTGATTATTTGGTTGTTTGAATTTTCATGGTCGATATGAATCATGAATATATTTACAGGGGGAAATTTCGACCCATCTAAGTGCATGTTATCAAATGAGTCTATAATAACATGATTTTTTTTATGGAGTCACGTTAAAATGTGGTCAATATACGTTCACATTTAACTTCAACTAACATGTACCATTTAACGTATAGTTAAAATAGAAAAAACTTATTTGAAAGATGAAATCAAAGTCATTCATTAAATAAAATAACATATATTCTAGAACGGTAACATGAACGAGAAAAACCACTTATGTTTACTGTTTATGTATTTTAGCAAAATCCCTAACTTTAGAGCCATAAATGGGAAATATTAAAACTCCAAGGACTCGTAGTGAAAAAAATTAACTTAATTTAAGGACTTGTAGCGAAAATACTCCGTATTAACTCAACACTAGTCAAAAACCTTCAGAATCAAACCCACGGCTAAAAGTACAACCACATACGCACAACGTACAACCGTCAGCTTAACCTCGGTTCAACGAACGTTTGTACCTTCTCTCCGTTTGGCCGCCCATAGATATAGACACATAGATATATATACTGCAAGTTTTTTCAAGGTTAAATACTTCATCTATACTACTGGTTTTATCTCTATAAATGCAACACAATTTTCAATTCGTTGAAGAATTTTGCTTCTAATAAGGTAAAAGCACCTTTGGTTAATTGGGGGTTGAAATTGTTTTATGTTGCATGCCAAATGTTCGACGAAATGCTCAAGTGAAAACTTGTATCTTTTTCAATGGTGCATGATATGTTTACCTCCCTTTCGTGTTAATTTGTATTCCTTTGTTGCTGGTTTGGGCTTTTAATTTACAAAGTTGTGTGCTTGTTAGTCATCTGCTATCACTGGTATAATTACTTGATACGTTAATAGTTATATGTATAATGAATGTTAGTATCTGTTTCCTAACTCCATGTCGGACTGTGAGGTTGGTGGCATTAATAATACAATACATAAGAAGTTTGAGCCATAGATATAACTACAAAACAACTCTGTAAATGTATAAATGTGTTTCTTCCTGTTATTGTTATTATGTTTGACACTGATATTTTTCCTCTTTTGTTTTAGATACATAAAATATGGCTTGCATATCACATGGTTTTGGAGCTTCCATAAAATTAGGTCAGCTGCCATTAACGAGTCAGAAACTATTTCCAAACAAAATTTCTCAACTCTTGTTCCTGCAGCCCATAAGTTATAGATCATCAAAGTTTTGTGATTCCGGAACCCATCAGCGTTTGAACCACTTTCAATCTTTTTCCACCATTGTCAACTGTGTTACTTCGGATCATGCCATTTCTGGTGAGAAACAAACACATTAATTAACTACAATATGCCTTCATTTTTTATGATGTTAACTTTAGGCGTATTAGGAATGCTGACTGATGGTTTTCATTTATTGGCTTATTAGAAGAACGAGTTTCTGTATTGGTCATTGGTGGTGGTGGAAGAGAACATTCACTTTGTTACGCCTTGAAGCGTTCTCATTCCTGTGATGCTGTCTTTTGTGCTCCTGGAAATGCTGGCATTTCCAACTCAGGGGATGCCACGTGTATTGAAGATCTTGATATATTTGATAGCTCCGCCGTAATTGCTTTTTGCCGTAAGTGGGAAATTGGACTTGTTGTGGTGGGTCCAGAAGCTCCTCTGGTTGCCGGGCTTACAAATGATCTTTTGAAAGCTGGTATACATGCTTTCGGTCCTTCTTCGGAAGCTGCTGCTTTAGAAGGTTCCAAGAATTTCATGAAGAGTTTATGTGATAAATATGGAATTCCAACTGCAAAGGTTTGTACAATTCTGTTATATTAATGGGATGGATTTGGTAAACTCTCAAATAACTAGTTATCTAGCAACTTCAAACAAGCGAAAACACTTTTGAACACTATCTCCTACAAGCCATAAGAAAGATGCATCTGATTTTGAATATTTGGGGTCACAGTCATTTTCAAAACGCACATCCAAACATCCCCTAATTGTTTAAATTTGTTTCGTTTGCTTTCTATTGCAAATAAAACTATTCAGAATTCTTTCATCAACATCTGTTGATTTTCTTGCAGTATGCAACATTTACAGACCCGTCTGCTGCAAAATTGTATATCAAGGAACAAGGGGCTCCCATTGTTGTTAAAGCAGACGGCTTGGCTGCAGGAAAAGGAGTGATTGTTGCTATGACACTGCAGGAAGCATTTGAAGCTGTGGATTCCATTCTTGTAGAGGAGTCATTTGGGAAGGCGGGTTCTTCCATAATTGTAGAGGAGTTTTTGGAAGGTGAAGAAGCATCATTTTTTGCTCTTGTTGATGGTGAAAATGCCCTACCTTTAGAATCTGCACAGGACCATAAACGAGTTGGTGATGGGGACACAGGTCCAAATACGGGTGGAATGGGGGCATACTGTCCTGCACCTGTTTTGACACAAGAACTTCAATCTTTAGTCATGAGCTCTATAATACTTCCCACGGTAAAAGGGATGTCAGAAGAGGGCTGCAAGTTTGTTGGAGTTTTGTATGCAGGACTTATGATTGAAAAGAAATCTGGATTACCTAAATTAATCGAGTACAATGTGCGCTTTGGAGATCCCGAATGCCAGGTATGCTACATTTTACTTCTAGTTTGTATCTATACAACTCTTATAGTGACCTAACTTCTAAGTTTCATCTACATGAAACAGGTATTGATGCTTCGTTTGGAGTCTGATTTAGCACAGGTCCTGCTTGCTGCTTGTAAAGGTGAACTAAACTCTGTAACTCTTGATTGGGCTCCTGGTTCGGCCATGGTAGTGGTCATGGCTAGTAACGGCTACCCTGGAAGCTATTTAAAAGGAACCAAGATTCAAAACCTAGAAGAAGCAGAAATAGCTGCTCCTTGTGTTAAAATATTTCATGCTGGAACAGCTCTTGATGCGGATGGCAACTATATTGCAATGGGTGGCCGTGTTTTAGGCATCACCGCAAAAGGAAAAGATCTCGAAGAAGCAAGAGACAGAGCTTACCGAGCTGTTGAGGAGATTAAATGGGAAGGAGGGTTTTATCGAAAAGATATTGGTTGGAGAGCACTTCCCTTGAAGCAAACATCCTCCAAATGGTAACGGTTTCACATCAGTTTTGGCACTCAGTTTTTGTGCTTGCATCTGGCAATTTGTGCTTCATTTAGTTTCTGTGGAGATGCACAATAATCAGTGTGGTTTTTTTGTCCATCTTGGAATGGACTGTAGGTTTAGGTTAAAAAACAATTCGTGTTGAAAAGGTCGTAATGAATGCTTTATCGTCCTTTTAGTATATTTATGGGTTCGAATAAGTTAACCGTGATCACGAAATCTGTAAGATTCTGGCTTTGTTTTCTTAAGAACAGCCAACAATGTCTGACCCCATGTTTCCTAGTTTATGGCGTATACAATACCCTCTCTAGCCTAAAAAATGTGTATGTCATATGCAAGTGTGGATTCATCGTAGATCTCTTGGACATACGTTCTAAATGTAATTGAAGGCTGTCTTCAAGACATCAAACCAAATGTTAATTTCCAAAAGTGCCTCCTGCAAATGGTTATCTCAAATTTCTCTTTATAGTCTCACAAGAAGGTATGTGTTCAACATCAGAACCTACAATATGATTCAAAGCCCATTTTTCTTGCTCTCAAACACTATGACTTGAAACTAAGACCTCATACATATTGAACCAATTTCTACTAGAAAAATTAAACGGTAACTGTGTCGGTGATCATGAAGTGTCCTAGAACACTACAAGCTGAAGAAATTTCGTGTGTTGCATATGAGAATGGTTAAAGATATGAAACCTTCCAAAGGTGATGAATATATGCACAACAACAATGAGTTCCAGAGCGTGTAACTTCTTGTATATGTGCTCGTATCAATCTTTACAACAATATATCAGTTCGTCTATATACATTCACAGGTAACAACCAACAATAACAGTCAGACTTGTGCTTATACATTGAACAATATTTGCATTCATTAATGAAGAATAGTGCAGACGGCGCCTATTTCTCACTTCATCAACGTCCTGAACTCATCCGATGACTTGGTGACACAACACCGGGGCTTGGAGGACTATTGGTTCGATCATACCTACAATTCCCATAGTAATCATCATAAGGTGAACCTCTTTGATAGTATACATGTCCCCCTCTACTTGTTCTATCGTTGTAAGTAGGTGTGTGATCCGCTTGGTATCTGTAACAATCACCTACTGGTGACCTCATCCTGCCAACATGTTCGGTCTCAGATGGCTTATGAGGCTGGCGATCTAGTGGCGGTTTGGGAGACAAGTGAGGTTGGGAGTGAACATGAGGATGCTGGGGAGGATGGAAGTGATGGGGTTGTGGCGGCTGTTGTTGGGCTTGGTTAAAGTTATAAGTCGGACTTGCAGGCACAATCTGATTTTGGTGGTTAGTTAAAGAACTGCAACCAAGATTATACAAACTAGGGGAACTATGGTTTCTAGTTAGTGAACTAGTTTTACCACGAAGAGTGGTGAGTTCAGAGTTTACACAACTAGTACCAACGGCTGCAGAGACGGAGTTAGTGGCGGTGCTGGTGTTTTCAGGTGGTGTTCTAGGGGAAGAACAAGCAGATGAAATGCTGAAAGTCGTATAGCTAGTGTTAACAGGGAACGATCTGCAAGTAGTATTATATACTGGTGATGTTGGATGAACAACAATGCCATTAATGAAATTAATATATCTCTGTTCACGAGTTTGGTGATCCATATGGTTCATTCTAATAATCTGATTTGTTGGGAACAGGAAAGCGCGAAGTCTTGGTGCTCCCAAGTATTCATGACGATCACATTCGTCAATCATGTGACGAACATCTTCATCAGATTTTACTGTGATCAATACATCAAGATCTTCAGGCATTAACTGGTACTTTAGCATCATTTCACCATCGAACATGCTCGTTACCTTTTTCATCAGTTCTACATTTTGTAAATCCAGAAGTTAACCAACTTAGATGAAATAAACATAATTACAAATAAGACTGATGTTAATATATGCAAACCGAATAACACCGCTGGTTAAACATTTATAAGTAGGTACCGACCTAATAAGAAGATAAACAGTTTTCAAAATATTGTATGAAATTACTAATAGCTGTAAAAATAAGCGGTAAGCAAATAAACACGTAAATAAGCAATCACAAACACACCCCCTATGTTGAAAGTTGATGATTCTATGGTCGTTCGTTCGTTTAAGTCATGTATTTCAATCAATACGTACACTCAACATTTCCTTTCACATATTATTAACGTTACGTACACTCGACATTTCCTTTCACATATTATTAACGTTTTGACGAATCAATGCATAAATGCGCGCCTAATTCCACAATGTTATCCTTCCATTTACGAATTCACTTTAATTCTATCGTAATCAATTACAACTGACATAATACCATACAAATTGCAACAATGCCAAACCGAAACCCTTATTTGATTTACAAATAGCAATTTCTACAGCATTTAGGGTTTCACAGATAACGAATAACATACCGGAAAACGTAATGTCACGTAGAACGCAAACGACACGTGTTTCACCGCCTACGTATTTAAGATGACCGTCGGCAGGACGTGGAAGGATTTTGCCGCCATGGCTGCACAGAAATTTAACACGGTTTCTAGGAGTCGCCGGCGCCGATCCGGCGGTTGAACTCGGTACGGAACTCGATACCGATTCAACATCACCGCCAATGATCGACATTTTGTGACCGTTTGCGTGTTTCAAATTTGGATGTACGTAATAATGTGTGTATAGAATGTAAATTGAATCCACAAAAAAATGGGAGATTGAGAATCTGGTTTGTATGTATGAATTTAGTTTCTATATATGAACTAACCGTTCATAACTGATCCTTGAAAAATAATAACGTAACAGAAAATACAAAGGGAGGGAAATAATAATTAATAATTAATAATTAATAATCATAAAATTATAAAATTAAATGAATAAAAAAAAAAGGAAAACACGCCCAGTGGGACTCGAACCCACAATCGCCTGATTAGAAGTCAGACGCCTTATCCATTAGGCCATGGGCGCTATTTTGTTTTTTCTTCTTAAGTAGTATTATTTAATTCGAAGTTTGGAATGTCTACGTTATCCGTGACGTATGTGTTGTTAATGATATTTAAGATTTTTTCTAATTTAATATTCTGAAAAAATATATAAAAGTAATGTTTTTTTATGTTGGGATGTAATGAATGAAAATATAACATTATAAAACGCTATATTTATAACACAAAATCAAAATATCAATACAATACAATACATGCACTATATACATACGTGATTGATCACCCCAATGGTAGTATAATGATAGAAGACGTGCAATATAAAGACATTAGTTACGAGTTCAGTGGATTACGTGGACATCTCACTCATATTAATCGTGAAATCGGTTGATTAGGAACGCCAGAAGGTTGATTACCTTTTTTTTTATATAAATACATGACGATGATGAATGATGATTGCAATATACATATCATCTTTTATATGTACAAAATCATCTCCTAGAATAATAAAATGAATATTTATACATCATTAAAATTGTTTCACATCACGCACCGTCTAATTAAATATATAGTTTATGCAAAATCCCATACATAGAATCTTGCGGCTGTCTAATAAAATTCAAACATTATTTTAACCATCGATCACTCTTTTCACGTTTTTACTTTTACCATAAAGATTCGTTATTAATAAACAACTAACATGTTGACTAAAGTCAAACGCTTCCTCGTCAACTAAATCCTATGTTTCTCGTACCACATAAACAATAGTAATACTTTCCCAGAATCCCTAGTAAGATCTTGTTTTTAAAATGCCAAGAAGAATTTACCTATTTCTGTTGCAACTAAGTTTCATATATAAATATCATTCACTCAATATTTACACTTATATAAACTTAAGTTTCTTTTTTGTTTTTTTGGTTAAAATGGCACTTAAGCTACCAGCTGCTGAAGCTGCGAATGTTGCGATTCGTTCGATTGGATGTGGTTACGATATCTCGTTGGATTTGAGGCTTAAGTATTGTAAAGGGGGTGGCCCGTGTTTAGATTCTAGCAGTATTCATATTCAGAGTTATAACCGTTTGATCGAAATCGATGAGGATGAAGGTAGAGATATAGTGCTTCCTGGTGGACTTTTGATACCTAATGTTCCTAAATCCATTAAATGTGATAAAGGCGAAAGGACTAGATTTCGTTCAGACGTTCTTTCGTTTCAACAGGTACATTATCTGACATGATATATCAATTTTACTATTCCATTCTATGTTTTCTGATATTGATTATTGTGCATGATGTTTTTCTATATGAAATTATCTAAAAAGGGCAAATTTCATATAGCAGCAACGGATATTGTGTATTTTTCCACTTTTCATTAAAGCTTCTCGAATGGGCTAATATAGTATTAGTATTTATAGTGTAAAAAACAAGGGAAAATGACGAGTACTGCTACATAAGGTTAGGTGCAGCCACTCGCATATCAGTGGACGATTATGTATAAGTCAGAAAGCTAAAGGGTTAAAACGATTAAAAAACTGAACATATGCCTTTGTTGCACCTAATGAGCTGCTATTAGCAGCATAAATACTATCCCAAAAACAACTATACAATAGGGACTAGAAAATGTAACTGCCGTTAACCTATGTGATGCCAAGACGAGCTTTAACTTGTTGATTCATTGAATCATCGATCACTTTTGGAAATTTTTGGCTTGCAGATGTCTGAGCAGTTTAACCAGGAATTATCGTTGAATGGAAAAATTCCTTCAGGCGTTTTCAATGCAATGTTTGAGTTTTCTGGAAGTTGGCAAAAAGATGCTTCAAGTACTAAAACTCTTGCATTTGAAGGCATGTTCATTTCGTTATATACAATAGCATTAGAAAAATCAAATATTTTACTTTGTGATCATGTGAAGGAAGCTGTTCCATCTTCATGGGAACCTGCATTATTGGCAAGGTCAGATTCACAAAATGGTTTTTGAAAAGCGCTAGAAATCGTGGTCATGGGGGGAATCCTTTATTCTCAATCAAGATGCCTCAAATGGATAAATTCACTTATTGATTGATTTTGTGATCATTTTTTTTGTCGTTGCAGGTTTATTGAAACATTTGGTACACATATAATAGTTGGTGTCAATATGGGCGGAAAAGATGTAATCTATATGAAGCAGCAGTATGCATCATCCCTTCAACCCGCTGATGTACAGAAAAGATTAGAGGCTATGGCTGATAAGAGATTCTTGGATCTTGATGCACAATATGGAACTCATTCGGGACATATTTCTCATAATGATAAGGTATTTCTTTTTATATACATTATTCATCAATCTCATTGCTCAAGACTCTTGCAAATAGATTAATCTTGTTTGATTATTTTTTTACAGTGTGACATAGGAGGGCAGAGGCTAACGTTTGCAGATACTAGTCCATCAAGTTCTTATTGTTCTAAGGAGGTATGTTGTTGCAATTTTTGATGCTTAATATTGTAATTGTGATGTTTTTTGTATCTCTGTGTTAAATTTTAGGTTACCTTTGATTGCAGAACATTGTCACCATTTGCAAAAGAAGAGGCGGGAATGATTGTAGAAACATAACACATAATGAATGGTTACATAGTGTGCAATTAGAGCCGGATGCAATCACGATGTCCTTTGTTCCAATAACCTCGTTGCTTATTGGCGTCTCAGGAAGTGGATACTTGAGCCATGCCATTAATCTCTATCTACGATGTGAGCTAACTCTGTCCTATCATTTACAGTTATACGTGTTTTGTTTTGGGCACATAATACTTGTTGCAGGAACAGAAAAGACAATAACTTCTGGTTGTTTGTTTCTTGTAGATAAACCGCCGATTGAAGAGCTTCATCAATTTTTAGAATTTCAGCTGCCGAGACTATGGGCACCTGTGTTTAGTGATCTTCCCCTTGGTCCACACCGCAAGCAGCATAACATGCCATCTTTACAGTTTAGTTTTTGTGGGCCTAGGCTCTATGTAAACACCAATCCGGTAATACACCTTTGCTAATGAATCTATGTTATCTTCAATGCTTATATTGCAAATCCTAATTGTTCGTAATTTCACCTTATATTTTTCAAATTTGTTTTATATTTTTATGAATGGGTCGAATTGGGTTATATTTCAACCCAAATGAGTCAAGTCAAAAACTTCATTTTAGGAATGAATGAGCAGGTCAAAAGTTGCCCAAAGTTTATTTTTAATACGTGAAATCTCCTAAAGCTTTCTTATTCAGGATTTTAGATTACATTGTAATCATATTTTAGCGCATCAACTATAAAAATCTCAAAAAACACTAAATAGGTGACCTATTTCCAATCTGTCAGCTCCGCCCATTTTGTCACCTCTAACCCACATCGTTGAACTTCTTTTCATTATCATTTGAAGTCTTTGCAGTCCTTAAATAGTTTCTTGATTGAAATACATAAAGAAGTTAAAATTCACAATGTATCATTAAATACATCACATATATATCTAAAGTTCCAAACTTTTTAATAGGTTAACGCGAGTAAGAAGCCTGTGACTGGCCTGCGGTTTTATCTAGAAGGCAAACGAAGCAATTGCTTATCGATCCACCTCCAACACCTCTCATCTCTCCCAAAAGTCTTCCAACTAGAAGACGACCCACATAGAAACTTCACCCAAGAATCGTACGACCATAGATACTATGAAAAAGTTCAATGGAAGCACTTTTCACATGTATGCACCGCACCAGTAGAGTCAGAAAACGAGCTTTCAATAATAACCGGTGCATGTTTACAAGTACTAGATCATGGGTTCAAAAAAGTCCTGTTTTTAAGACTGCAGTTCTCAACTGTAGTAGGTGCAGTCCCTATAAAGAATCCTGAATGGGACGGGTCAAGTGGGTTGACCCGTAAATCAGGGCTAATATCAACTCTTATAAGCTACCATTTAACAGGTATGTTGAAACCGCCACCTCAGCCAGACGAAGTGAATATAAACTCTGCTGTCTATCCTGGAGGGCCACCAGTTCCACTCCAAACACCAAAACTATTAAAGTTTGTGGACACGTCAGAAATGACTAGGGGTCCACAAGATTCACCGGGGTATTGGGTTGTTTCGGGGGCTAGACTTGTTGTCGATAAAGGGAAAATATCGCTTCGAGTCAAGTATTCGTTGTTGACAGTAGTAAACGATGACTTATCACCCGACGAAGACTTAGAAATGTAATTTTATTGTTATGTTGATGACTTGATGTTAACAAGTTGTGAAAATAGTTGTATAATTAGTTGAATTTTCAATAATATAATGTTACGTTTTATGTGTGTTACTTTGTATTCATGTAGTTGTATCTGTATCGTTTCATATCGACAGTTCAAAAAAAAAGAAACATAATTTAACAAACAACTGTTTTTGTTAATTCTATGGTAATTTTATTAACCTGTATTATCAGTACGTACTAGAATTCAACCATAAGGGATCCGTGGCGCAATGGTAGCGCGTCTGACTCCAGATCAGAAGGTTGCGTGTTCGATTCACGTCGGGTTCAAATCCCCTTTGAAATCCTTGATCTTTTTTTTTTTGGACTACCCAAAATACCACTCACTATACATTTATAAAAGGGTTTAGCGCAAATGTACGTATCAAATACACATAACGTATGTAGCGAACTTGTAAACTTCTACGTTGTATATAATTTTTGGTATTTTTTTCTTCCACGTGTCAGCTATATTAGTTGTCACGTGGCGCCCCTTACAACCGTTAATTTGATCAAAATACATATAATGTAAAGAAATTACAATTTCGTTACATATAATAGAGTGTCGAGTAATTCGCTAAATACTACGAATATCAGACTATAGTTTGATACATTTGCGTGTACTTGACCCTTTATAAAATTTAGTCCACAATCATTTTTCCATTACCTATCAAATATATAAGATTGATATTGATATGCTTTTAATGGTATAGAAATGTTGTAATGGTTTTCAAAAGAACGATTAAAACGGTACTTTCTAGCATTTAAATTCAAAAGCATACTTATACTTAAACAAAATATAAGATGACAAAAATGTCAATTTCGAATGGTATTATTGTCATTGTAGATATTCCATTACAAAAATAACAAAAACAAACCAAGCATCCAAATATGGAGATCCTATATTGATCCTTCTTATACTTTCTTTGTTCCTTCATTTTCACATTGCATTCGACTCGACAACACGAACATCATAAGATTGTATGTTTGTTTCGTGCTAGATTCATCTCCCTTCAAAATTCCTAGTAAAAGCTCTTACAATGACTACCACTCAGATGTATAAATGCGAATTTTGCGCACTTGTAAGCAATGTATCTTGATAAAAAAAAATCTAAAAAGTTGTACGCGGGAAAAAAAGTACAATCAGTTTATGCATAACCTGCAAAAATAATGAGTAAATGTAAAAATAATACTACTAATAGCTAGGGATCGACTAAATTATGTTGACAATGTGAAGGCCAATAAACCCCTTCCCTTGAACAAGGTAGAGGTGTTGGATGTGCAATGTAGGTTGGGTACTTATGTCCCGGCATCAATACCGATAAATCTGATGCATTTCCCACTTGTACCTATCACAATCGGGATGCTTTAATAACTTGTACCATACATAAAACTTCTTATTTTTGAAAAATATCACAACAGTAACTTACATGTGGTTGTGGATCTACGACCTTGTGCATCGGTCTAGGGTCATTGAGTCGATGAATGGCGTGTTGAGTAGAGCGGGTTAATGAAGCATTTGGTCTAAAGAATTGTTCAAGAATGGCTACGATGAGGAACATTGATATCAAGAGCGCTGTTGCAAGAAAGCCCAAAAAAATCGACGTCCCATAGGTCTTCCACAAACCTTCATTTTCGACGTGTAGTGGAGACTCGTGCGAGTTCACATAATTTGATCTTTCGCTATCGAACTCGTCCATGGTTGTGTGTAGTTTTTCTCTTTTGAGGAAGAAAGAAAGCTTATAGAAAAATTAAGGAGAAATAAGTGCATTCCATCTTATATCCTTCATTCCTTATAAGTAACCCATACCATTAGATAGTGCACATTTTCGCATATATATTATGACTTATTATATTATTATTATTATTGTTAATTAATTATATCAAAGTGATACTTTAAAACACGTATGTTGGTGGTCCTTGTATATTTGTTTATCTTAAAACATGCATCTTGAATGTTTTGTAGTATAGAGATACAAGACATTATTTTAACTTATTTACATAAGAATAATTTTTTGTTTTTTCAGGGTAAATTCTTGAACGCACTATACATTATTAGGAAAATGTTAATTGTAGCCCTCACTATGCTATATATAATTGACATTAAATCCATTGTTGTCTTATTGTGTGATTAATGATTTTTTTACCTTATTTTATCAAAGATGGTATTTATGTATGATTAGAAGAAGAATTAGCTAAAAAATAAGCTATTATTAAAAAGAAAAATGCATATCATAGAAAAGTGATTTCCTGAGGATCAAATTCACCGCAACATAAACTTGATTCAGACATAGAGAGAATGACAGTGATCTCTAAAAGTTATTTTGACGTAACTGGACTTTGAAAAATGATCATATTTAACACTTTGATGTATTAAAAATTAAATGCCCTAATTAACTCTTAATTAATGACTCATCAAATTACGAATAAATAAATCAGAACACGTATCGAATATTTTTCTTCATAAAAATTATTATTCTCTTTTAAACCCCCTTTTAATTTAATTTAATTTTTAGTAGGCAATACTTAACATTTCAAACTAAACTCACGTGTACACATACGCGTACATTATATATAGCAGGTTTATAATGTGGAGACGGGAGAGCCATAACAATTGTTTCCTATTGGTTCTTTTTTAAAGCAATACAATCTTTTACTTTTTCATTATTCATCAACAAAATTAAGATACGTACGTGCTTCCGGTGCGGCTTGATCCGGATCTAATTATTCAGCTTTAATTTTTAATTTTTCACCCATGGATCGTAATCACCCGATCCGACTGATCCTGGATAATAATTTTTACACCACTAATTTTTAACCAACTTTAGAACGTTATAATGTTAATGTATATACTTTAAAGCACATCACATCTAGTGGCTATTGTACAAATGACTCTCCATTACATAACGCATAAGACATAATCCTCCCACTAATTAAGTACAAGTGAAAGCTGCCATAAAGACACAAAGTTAAGGCTGCTCCAATAACACTTAACTTATTAATAATTAATAATCACTTTTTTGGTTTCAAATAGATACAATACTGTTTGGTATGATTATTTAAAGATTTTAACATTTTCATCATGTAAAGAGTTATCCCAATATTTTCTAGTTTTAGATCATAAGAAAAGAAACGGGCGAGAAGAAAATAGGGGGAAAAAGAATGTTAAAGTAACTTTATGTTATATGCAATTCTCGAGTTGAAAAGGAAAAAAAGTTAAAAGTTTGCAAGGTTTACTTTCTAATATGCTCAATTTCTAAATTAAATCGATTAATGGAAAAGGTGAAAAATCTAAAAGGAGCGTGTTTAGTTGATGAAAAAATAGAGATTTTTTAGTTTATGAATAAAGTGGAAATTTATAAAACGCGTTTAAAGTGGGTGTTTTTCGTAAAGATTTTCAAAAAAAATGAAAAACCGACTTTTCCACGTTGTAACTTGGAAAGTAGGAGATGGAAAACAAGTGTTTCCTTTACAACACTCCCTCAACTTCTTAAAAAATTTTCAAAACCTTTTAAACTTAACTAGTTTTCCAAAATGAAAAATGCAATAATATTTGAACACATTTTATAAATTTTTAACACTTTTTAAGAGAATGAAAACTACATATTTTCTGAAAAATTAGAGATAAAAAATTGTGAAATTTTTTCACAACTATACGCAGCCTTAGGCAAAATGAGATAAAAAGTCTCTTGGTACCTGTTCTTCCTGAAAAATAACTCAACAATGCATCCTTAGAAATATGTTTTCCCGTTAGTTTTGTTCCTGTTTTGTTTATTATTTAACAACCTAAGTATTATTATTTATTTTTTTTTTTTTTTAATATACAAGTCATGAAGAGCACCTATAAAATGATAAATCTAATTATGAATACATTTTGTTGTGTTCAATTGTATTTCATGCAATAGAATATTATTTAGAGATCGAGTGGAATTATTATTAATTTTTAATGTTTTATATAAAGTTATTAATATACATTTAGATACAAAAAGTGAGAAGCTTTTATGGTAAAAAAAAACACAAATCTCTTGAGAAAAAGAAAGTGGTGGGATTTCGTCATTTTGAAACTATCTGAAAAGACAAAAGTACCCATTGAAGTAGGAAGATAAAAAGCACAACGAAATGTTTGAAACTTTTAAATGCTGGAGAATATGTTTGGGCAAACGGTGCAATTTGTATTACTTCCTTTAACAAAAGATCCAACAAAAATCAAACCTTGTTACCCATTAACCAAAACCGACATGTAAATGGACGCATGAATGGTAGAAAATATATGTAACAACAGTGGCGAATCTGGAATCCATAGGACAAACAACAAATGCAGCAAAAAAATGCAATATTTTAAAAGAAACTACACTGCATATAGTGAAAGACTGTTACCCCTACCTTATACACACAGCTCCATCCATGTGTAACAACAACCCGTTACATGTCCCATGCAGATTCATGCAAAAATGATTTTAGGACGGACATATACTCCAATGGCTAAGAAAAGTAATATCAACCAGAAAACAAAAGCCTTTTAAGTAACACCTGATATTTTCATAATAATATCAACAAAAAAAATCTTTAAAATCTTAATATCAAAAAAGAAGTCTCAACGTCGAAATAGCAGATTGCACGACCAACACAATAGAAATTCAAAATAATACTAGGTGGCAAAAATTCAGAGAACGAATCTCACTTCGAATGCTTACGCTTTCAGCCATCCAAAGGCCTTGGACTTCTCAGCAGAAGTTTGGAAACGACCATGGCTAAATTTGGATGCTGTGTCAATAAATTTCAGTTTAATTTCCTCCAAAGCAAGCCGGGAGGTCTGGTTCAACAACGACTGTCTCAAAGTCACCACACGCTTCTTTGGTCCCACACAGCACCCCTTTATCATTAAATAATCATCTTTCACAATACCGTAATGAGGGAAACCTCCCATTGGAGTTATTTCTTTCTCAGTCCTATAACACAATAACATCGACCTTTAGGGGCTAATTATATCATTTTGAGACAAGGAAAAAAGTATCAATAAAACGAAAGTAACCTGTCAAATTCAGTGAGTGCAGAATGAGACTCCTCACCAGCCTTCCCGAGTTTGTAAATCTTCTTATTCATTTCAGTCCTGTGATGATAACCATTCTGTCCAGCTCTTGCAACAGTGTATGAAACCCTGGCTGGATGCCATGCTCCGATACAAGCGACCTTACGGAGCCCACGATGGGTTTTGCGAGGCAGACGGGTCACACCCCAACGGGTAACAACACCTTCATAACCCTTACCTTTAGTCACGCCTATGATGTCAATCATTTCATCTTTCTGGAAAACAGCATCGATTGGGATCTGCTTCTCAAAGAAACCATAGCCAAAATCAACTTTCTGTGCCACATCACCACCATTGACTTGAATCTCCATCAGGTGCGCCTTCTTCTGCTTTAGACCTTTCATCTTTCTGATCTGCGTGTGTGCCAGAACACGAATGACATTGCAGTATTTCTTCATTTTCTCCAATTGTGACTGGATATCTTTCTTTCCTAAGTCAGTCTCATACTTCAACGAGTACTTAGAAAAGGCTTTCTTCTTTGACTTGCACCAGTTCTTGTAGAACCTCCTTTTGACATCCTCACTAAGATGCTGGGCCCAAACGGTATTCAGGGTACGGAGACCACGTGGGGTCTTGACATAGCCCACCAACCCAACAGCCACCATGCGAGGTGTCTCAATGATTGTGACAGCTTCACAAGTTTCCTTCTTGTGGAGTTCTGAGAAAAAATGCATGAAAGATTAGCAAAATATAAACATTTGTAAAAAAATATTTACTGGATAAGCTTTTATCCGATATATAAGAATAGCTTAATTTATTCTTCAAACTTGCTTATATGTAACAGATCTGAAATAACTCACTTGATCCCGGCTTTTCAACTTCTCTAACAATATGAGTCATCCCAGCTTTGTAACCGAAGAAAGCAGTTAGTCTGCATGGTTTAGTAGGATTATCTTTGGGGAATGCCTTCACTGCAAAACCAAAACAAGTAAAGTATAAGCCAATAAAGTTTCTGGATGAGGAGTTCAACTACAATAAACAACAAAAAATTACAGTATCAACTTAGATTATTAACATTGTGTGGAAGTTAAGAGTGTTAATGTCAAAAAGAATTAAACCATTCAATTGCATAAAAAAGACATGGTTCGATAAACACATCAAAGAAAAAGATCTTAGACTCTAAAAAGATGAAATTAACTGATACATATAATAGAGTTAACTTTTGGTCAGTTGAAACAAATTATACAGTAGGGTACAAAATTTTGAAACATAAAGTAACAGCACAAGAAACATATATCATAGCCCGTAAAAAAATGGTCAATGCATTGAACAAATTTATAAGTTAGGCAACTTAACCAAAAGATAACAGAGATATATATCTAAACCTTTTCCTCTGTGACGAGCAGCCCTTTTCCGAGGAAGAAACCCCAACGAACCATGTCTTGGATGCTCAAACTTGCGATGAGACATGATACTTAGTTTGCTATATCTGCAAAACTCATGATGTTCATTTCACATAATGTAAAACATGGAACACAAAAAAAACAAACAAAAATTGGTAACTATAGTTGCACATAATATTCACTAGAATGGCCAATCACAAGAAGAAAGATAATATATATATAAAAAAAGAAAACAAATTTATGTGCATCTGCTTTAGCACATAACTTTCACTACAACAATTGACTCAACAATGCAAAAAATAATAAACAAAAAAAAAAGATAACAAATTTATGTGCATCTGCTTTAGCACAAGAACCTTATGATCAAACAAACCAACACAGCAGTCATCAAGTTTCAGATGCTTAAATATCATCAAAACATAAAAGAGAACTAATAAACAAAAAAAAAAAAACAAATTTATGTGCATCTGCTGTAGCACATGATCAAATTAAACTAACACAGCAGTTATAAGAGCAATTGTGCCTAAATCAAAATTTCAGACTTAAATCAGACATCAAGTATCAGATGCATAAATATCATCAAAACACAAAAGGAGAACTAATTACATTGAAACACTTATAATATAATCATAAATTAAAAGCTACAAGTAATAAAACGGATAAGGCATAATAGCCACATATATTTTAAATTTTCTATGAACAGTAAAATATAGTAAAAGACGCAATAAAGATATATTGCTTGTGTGATCAGAGAATAGAGAATTATGATTTATTAGCTACACGAAGCCTTGAACCAAAAAAAAGTTATTTTTGTATATGTAAAATGGAAAAAATTATTTAAAGATTTAAATTAATCATCAAGTATCAAATGCAAAAACATCATCAAAACACATAAAGTGAAATAATTCAATTGAAACACTTTTGAAAAAAACAAAGATTGAAAGCTACGATTTATAAAAAGGATTATGGCCTTCTAGGCTTCTAGCCACATACATTTTATAAAACAGTAGTATTCAAGTACAAACCATATATACTAACAATAAAATAAAACTAGTGGAACAATGGAGACTAATTAGGGGGTGTTTGGGGAAGCTTATTTGAGTTGCTTATTGCTTATTGCTTATAAACAAATAATAGTAATTTTGAGCTTAATAAGCTCAACAAAATGGGCTTATCCAAACACTTACATGTGAGCTTATAACATAAAAATAACCAAATAAGGAATCAAAATAAGCCCCCCAAAACACCCTCTAAAGAAATATGATTGACTAGCAGCACAAAGCCTTGAACCAAAACATGTGATGATTATTAAAATGGCTCCAATACCAAAAGCCTATGGCACCAACTTATGCCAATTCTCAGACTCATTCGTATTTCTTACCAAACTCAAAAATGAGTTTGGCAAAAGAGCCCTTTCGAGAGTCCAGCCTTGATTACTTGTCTTTTTTGGAGACCATTTCATTCAACATACATATAGTGGCAAAAGCAATATGCAACTAAAATCACATTCTTTGTCATCTCAAAACAGTAAAAAATAACACTAACAAAATATAAAAAGTATCGCCATACTATTGCAATATTATTATATATAATTTTTCCATTGAAATTGAAAGTTTTCATCAAAACAAAGGTTAAAAAATAGATACAAAGTCACTTATATTAGCTTAAAACATATTACTCTACTATAAACTGGCTATTAAAAAAATCAGGCTACACAAAAAAATAACAAAAAATAAAAATAAAAATTCAAATTTTCATTATTATTGAAACAAAAAATATGATCAACGATAAACTGAATCAAACCATTACTAAGCTCATAATTTAAAGCACTAGATCTAAAGATATCTGATATCAGTAACATTTACAGGTTAATTATGCATGTTACATCCAAAAGCTAATTTCAATTACTACTCAAGCACTTATTCTGCATCTAAAACTACTAATTCGATACGTTTAACTAAACAATGTTAGGATCAATTCACTATATACGAAGCAAAATCAAATTAATTATCTGCAAGAACACACACGAAATCTAGATATATAATCATTTCATTTAATAATACTGAAATAACTATAATGATTTGAATCGTAAAAGTAATTCAGAAGAACAAACCTTCGAGCAAGAGAGACGTGAGAGCCCTTTTGGTTAGGGTTTTATAGGTTATTATTCGTTCAGCGTTTTAGGGTTTGTAACTGGGCCGGACTTTTGTGCATTTAATTTTACTTTTAAAATAAATTAGTAGAGATTATTAAATACATTCCGTATTTGTATTTAGTTCCTATGCTTATCACAAATTATTAGTTCTTACCAGATCCCTTCACAGATCCTTCACGTATGGACTTATGCATCTTTGATCATTAAGTTGTCAAGAACGTGATGTCATGGTCCAAAATAATGTAATCAACTCACGATTGGTTCTTTTTAAACCATTGTTAGTATATGACATGCTTACGGAAACTATCTAAAAGGGTAAAAAGAATATTTAACGGTCCCTATCGACTAATCTCGCGGTCAATATGGGAGAACTAAATTACGTAATCCGCAGTTAATGAAACATGGGACTACAGGGAAGTCTTTAACATTGAAATAAGTTAAAGAAGCTTAAGTGTATGGATATCGTACAAAATGTCTTAATGATGTAAATGACAAATAAAAATGTTTAATTAAATTTGACATATCTTAAAAGTTTCTACAAAGCTGACCGCTTTATGAAAATTTAGAATTTGATCATATGATGCACATAAAAATCTATCTATTATGATATGGTATTAGATAAGTGTAAATATTTGCAGCAATATAAAGTAAATATTTAGTGTAGTATGATCGTGCAGTGCATTAGAATGCGTTAGTGTTACGATGTACTCTATTATTATTAACTAATAACAATTATTTTTTATGAGGTACTTGATCGTATGATGGTGTAGAAATTCTACTGCTATGCACTGTAAAAAAAAAGTGTACGTATTTGTACAACGTGAGCTAATGCAAAATATGGTATATTTAACATATATTAGAATGCAGTATAGTTTACACATTTCTATAGATAAAAAAATATTTTGAAAAGAAAAAATTCAACTGTAAGAATCCGATGACGAGTTGGATGGCAGCAGTGGTGATAGGTGGTGGGATCGGGGTGGGGGTGGGGGTGGTGGGATCGGGGTGGGGGTGGTGGAGAAAGAATGAATAGGGAGGGAAAATAGAAAGTTGAGGGGTGAAAGAAAAATAAAATCGTGCAAGTGATAATTAATTATGCTTTGATTCCTTATCTTTTGTCAAAATGACACGTTACTTTATAACTATTGATAAACCCATAATTAACTAATAAGCTTAAAATTATTAATATTACTAAATTAAATTGTTGCTAAAATATAAATATGCTCCTAGACATGTATCAAAATTTAAAGTATACTATATTTTTGGATACACGGTGCAAATTTCATCACTTGCTTTGACAAAAGAGCCGCAAAAACTTATATTATAATTACGTACAAATTCAACGAAAGGTTTTGGCAAACCTTTTTATCAAAACTCATACCACACAAAATTGAAAAACTACACACGATAATAATTGAGTCATTGAGCCAATTTTGGCAAACCTTAACCAAAAAACGTTTTTAATTCCAATGAGAAAAATATTTACAAAACCTCTTCTTGTGACTGAGCTAGGTTAGTTCGATTTAGCCGTTACGTAATTTATTTAATTTAGTCTCAGCCTCTATGTCATGCTTAGCAACTTTACATGATTAACTTATTTAGGCAAAAAAAAAAAATTAATTTAACTGGAAGTGTGTATACATAAACTCTGTGACCTGAGTTTAATGTGTGTCTTCTTCGCTTGGCCCAAAGAAAACCGACCCAACCCCCCTTGGTGGACCTATTCGGCCGGCCCAATCCAAACAACCCTTGACTTGGGCTCCAGACCATTCAATACCTATAAATACAAACCTAAAACCTAACCCTAACACTTTCTAATCACCAAAAAAAAAATCGTCCCTGGGCTGTTTGGGGGCTGCTCGACCGAACAACAAGAAGAAAACAAGGATCAAGCTCGTATTTTGCTTTCGTGTGTTACGTATTCGCGTAGGTAATATCATAAGCCTTTTTTTCCAATAAGTTTTCTTATATTTTCTGATATTTTTAAACCCTAGACTGACTATAGGTCTGTAAATATGTTATAAATTAATTTTATAGAGTTTATATGTTGAGGATAATACGTTTTTGAACTCGAAATTTTACAACCGATAATTGCAGAAACTGTCCAGATTTTTTAGTCGAGTTCAGAGGTCGATTTGACCCATTTAGAGTCGTTTTCAGGCTTCGGCCAACACTAAAAAGTTGTAGATCTTGATGTTTTACATTTCGACCTCTAAAACTGGATGGATTATTTTTATAAAAATTATTTAGTAAACTGCTGCAGTGTATTACGAATTTTTTGAAAAGTTTAGATAAATTAGGTTAAATTGATTAATTACTTTTTAATTACTTTGGGACCCTTAAAGTATATTGAAATTTGAACTTTTCTGTAGAAACAAATATTTTTATAATCTTAAGTTGAGCTTATTTATTTAAGTTAATTGGGTGTATTAGTTAAGTTAAGGTGGTATATTATGAGTTTCCGGGTTATAAATTTTGGTGATGTTGTGGAATATGAAAACGAATGTTAAATTTTGAGTTAAGCTTTGAAAATTTTTCCGGAACAACTTTAATGTGTTAAATGATTTGTGTAAAACAATTGGAATTTTAAAAATAGTTAGACACTGAGATAAATTTTGATAAAATTATTTTAAGGTCTAGATTGTAAACGGAAGAACATATAATTATTTACATATGAAATAGTATATACGAAAGGACTTAAGGTTTAGGGATGGTATATTAAAGTGGGATGCAATGGAAGGGCTACTCGTCTTATCTAAGATTAGTAACCGACAAATATTTGTATAGGTGTTGTGGATTAAAGTGCGGACTTAATTGGACTTATTTGGGAACGTAACTTACTTTGCTATTCGAGGTGAGTTTTCGTGGCCCCACTTTTATTACTTATTTTTCCTTTGGGGGAAAAGTATGCTCATATATTTTCAACTGTTTTCATGCTGTGAATATATTTATTTCTTTTTGGACATATGCTTGAAGTGGGTAACATTATGTGAAATTATGTGTGATCTTTGAGAACTATTGGATTGTGAGAACTATGAGAACAATTGGATTGTGATTCAACTTTGAGAACATTGAGAGGCTATTAGTCATGAAAATATACCGACCCATAATATGCTAGCCGTCTTACTCTTTAGGGGTAATAACATCACGCATCTTTGATTGTGGATATTTTATTCATTACTAATTTCATATTATATGTACCATTTCATGTCATTGTCCTAACCAGCTCGTTTATCACAACAAATGTTTATTTCGTGTCACATTTAAACCTACGAAACTCACTAACATACGTCTTGACGTTTTTGAGCATATCTTTTCACGTAATCAGAATAATGAGCTTGGGATTTAGTGGCTTTAGCGAGACTTCTAGGCTGCATTAAGACTTGGTTGATTGAATGTTTGACCATATACGGTTAAACTATATTTGCGATGTGACAATTTTAATCTTATGAAGTTATAACTATGTACTCGTTGAAATGATTGACCACGACACAAGTCGCCATTTGTGTCGGACGACATCATAACACGTTGTTGAATTGCATTTAGTGTATTCTATTATATCAATGTGTTATGATCTAGTCGTCCGTCACACCTCGTGTTTCCGCTTTAGACGGAGTGTGATACTTCTATCGCCAAAAAAGAACTTCAAAAAACCCACAATTGTCAAAAAAAAAAAAAAAAAAAAAAAAAAAAAAAAAAAAAAAAACAAATCTCTTGAGAAAAAGAAAATTTGAATTTCCTCAATTTGAAACTATTTGAAAAGAAAAACGTACTCATTGAAATGGGAATGATAAAACGCAAAAAAACACAAAGTTTAAAACTTTTACCGTAAACGGAAACACCAAAAATGATACAACTCGTAACCGATTAAAGAAAACCGACATGTAATTGTAAACGGATGCAGAAATGGTAGAACAGCAAATATGCAACAAACACATCCTTGCCAAACTCTGTTCTATTTAACAAACTGTTAAATGTCCATCTGCAGATTCATGCATCATCAAACCTTAAGTAGAGGAAGCAAAAATAACACAAACCTTTTAAGCATCGTCAATAATACCTTTTAAGCATCGTCAATAACCTTTACGACCAATGGCTAAAAAAAACAATATCAGCCTAAAAAAACACAAACCTTTTAAGCATCGTCAATAATACCGATGAAAAACTCTCTAAAATCTGAATCTCAAAAAAGAGAGTACGACCAACATAATAGAACTTTAAAATAATACTAGGTTTAGTAATACAAAAACACAAATTTGGAATCTTATGCTTTCATCCGTCCAAGAAAACTGGCCTTCTCATCAGAAGTCTGGAAACGACCATGGCCATTCTTTGGTGCTGTGTCAATGAACTTCAGTTTGATTTCCTCCAAGGCAAGCCTGGAGGTCTGGTTCAACAACGACTGTCTCAATGTCACCACACGCTTCTTTGGTCCCACGCAGCACCCCTTTATCATTAGATAATCATCTTTCACCACACCATAGTGAGGGAAACCTCCCATTGGAGTTATTTCTTTCTCAGTCCTACACACGAAAAATTCAACCTTGGAAGACTGACTAATTATACATCTTGAGACATGAAAACAAAGTATCGAGAAAACAAAAGTAACCTGTCATATTCAGTGAGTGCTTTATGGGACTCCTCATCAACCTTCCCGAGTTTGTAAATCTTCTTATTCATTTCAGTCCTGTGATGATAACCATTCTGTCCAGCTCTTGCAACAGTGTATGAAACCCTAGCGGGATGCCATGCTCCAATACAAGCAACCTTACGGAGCCCACGATGGGTTTTACGAGGCAGGCGGGTCACACCCCAACGGGTCACAACACCTTCGTAACCCTTACCTTTGGTCACGCCTATGATGTCAATCATTTCATCTTTCTGGAAAACAGCATCAATAGGGATCTGCTTCTCAAAAAAACCATAGCCAAAATCAACTTTCTGTGCCACATCACCACCATTCACTTGGATCTCCATCAGGTGAGCCTTCTTCTGCTTCAGACCTTTCATCTTTCTAATCTGTGTGTGCGCCAGAACACGAATGACATTGCAGTATTTCTTCATTTTCTCCAATTGTGACTGGATATCTTTCTTCCCCAACTCAGTTTCATACTTCATCGAGTATTTAGCAAAGGCTTGCTTCTTTGACCTGCAATAGTTCTTGTAGAATCTCCTCTTGATATCCTCACTGAGATGCTGGGCCCAAACAGTATTCAGAGTACGGAGGCCACGTGGGGTCCTAACATAGCCCACCAACCCAACAATCACCATTGGGGGTGTCTCAATGATTGTCACAGCTTCACAAGTTTCCTTCTTGTGGAGTTCTGAGAGAAAATTGCATGAAAGATTAGCAAAATATATTCACTCAGGAAAAAATTATTTATTGAATAACCGTTTTCCAATATAAAAAATAAAGGCAAAAAGGGTGTTCTTTAAACTTGCTCATATGTAACAAATCTGAAATAACTCACTTGACCCAGGCTTCTCGACTTCTCTGACAATGTGTGTCATCCCAGCTTTGTATCCCATAAAAGCTGTTAGCCTGCATGGTTTAGTAGGATTGTCTTTGGGGAATGCCTTCACTGCAATACCAAACAAGTAAAACATAAGCAAATGAAGTTTCTAGTCAATTATCAGCTTAGATTTATAACATTGTAAGAAACTTCGAGAGAATTAAATTTAAAATCAAATAGTACACCGAGGCTGTCGTCAAACAGATTAACTACATCAATACATAAAACTAGAAGGGTCGAAAAGTGTATCAGAAAAAAAGATCATGACCTTTAAAAGATGAACAAAAAAACTGTTAAAATATAAAAAAATTATACTCTTTGGTTGTTACAAGTTACAAACAAATAACACAGTAGGGTTTGTAAATTTGGAAATACAGAGTAAATACTTTGAGCAGAAGAAACAAATATAATAAAAATGTTCAATGTGTTGAACAATTTTATAAACAAAATTAAACAAAAGATCAAAAAAAAAGTTATCTAAACCTTTTCCTCTGTGACGAGCAGCCCTTTTCCGAGGAAGGAACCCCAAGGAGCCATGTCTTGGATGCTCAAACTTGCGATGAGACATTATACTTATTTTGCTAGATGTCTGCATTACTCATGAATTTCATTTCCAAATATTGCAAAAGTGAAAGCATAAAAAACTAACCAAAGTAGTTTGCGGTAGATGTAAAAAACTACAATACAATCATTTGGATGGACAAACAGAAAAATTCACTACTATAATTGAATGAACAATAAATACAATAATAATTCAACAATAAAATGTGCATATGCTTTAGAACATGATCTATTTGATCGGAGTAAACTACCCAGGTAAATATCAGAGTAAGTGTTTGCCTGATGTAATACTACATATTTGAAAGTCATCAAGAAGTATCACATGCAAAAATATCATCGAGACACAGAACGGTGAAATAATTAAATTGAAACACTAGAAACAAAGATTAAAAGCTACAAATTATAAAGGATTAAGGCCTTTTGGTCACATACACTTTAAAAAACAAAATATTCAAGTAGAAACATAAATATACACTAAAACGAAACTACTGGTACAATCAGAGACTAAAGAAATGAGATTGGAAAGCTGCACAAGGCCTTAAACCAAAATATGTAATGATGAAAAAAATGTCTCCAATACCAAAGGCCTATGGCAATAATCTATGCCAATTCTCAGACTCATTAGTGTTTCTTACCAAACCCAAAAATGGAGTTTGGCAAAAGAGCCCTTTTGAGAGTCCAGCCTTGATTACTTGCATTTGTCAGGAGTCCATTTCATTCAACATACATATAGTGGCAAAACCAAAATGCAACCAAAATCACACTCTCTGTCATCTTAAAAGAATAAAAATAGCATTTACAAAATATAAAAAAAAATAACATTATAAATTAAAAAAATTCTCTGGAAGGTCTGATCAAAACAAATGTAAAAACATTGATTGGGAAACAACTTATATTATTTAATAACATATAGCTCTGCTATAAGCTAGCAATTATTAAAAAATACTAACAGACAACACAAAAAACAATATAAAAAAGTTAATATAACTGAAACTTAAATATGATTAACCATAGAGTGCATCGATACGCCTAGAAAAATAACTAAAGCATATATATACTGACATCATTAAATGCACATCAAACACTTGCAAGGATCATATCATAAAGCACTAGATCAATAAATCTCAGTAACATCTACAGCTTAATCATGCATGTACATCCTAAAAGCTACACGTCGTTAATAAAATGTATAGCTAAATATATTATTATTGAGCTCTTTCACAATCAATCACCAGTTCTGAATCTAAAAATACTAATTCGATACGGTTAACCAAACAGTAGGATCATTTTGAGTATATATGAAGCAAAATCGAATTAACTATCAGCAAGAACATAAACGTAATGTAGCAGATTGAAATATATAACAGTAATAATAATATTAAGTGAATTGATTATTAGAAGTAATTCAGAAACCATACCTCGTACGAGAGAGATCGGTGATGAAATCGGGCAGATTGAATGAGCCCTTTGGTTAGGGTTTTATAAGCTTCCATAACACTTGGGTGATATTTATTGACCGTCCGATCAGATTCATTATTCCTTCAGCGATTTAGGGTTTGTAATTGGACCGGACAGCTGACTGGAGGCTTTGGGCCTTGTGAAAACATTGGCCAACATACCCAATTACACATTGTCTATTATGCATTCACTTACTTATATGATAGATTAGTTATGGGATTATTGAAATTCAGAGGACCAAATATATAAAATGTTGACACCATCTAACATTTGTATTGTTGATCCCTTTTACACAATAAAATTTCAATTGGGAAGTTGATATAATTACAAATTAGAAATGAGAAAATATTTGGTGTTTCTAGGCTAAAGTGGAGGGTTGAATGTGTATAAGAAAGCTACGGGATGAAAAATGGAAATTTAAAATATTTATTGTTATGTCATTGGTTAACAGCACACGTGAAGTTAACAACATGTATAATATGTCCTTTAGAAATCGGTTTGAAATTAGAAATTGTATGGCTTTATCCATATTTGATCATTACGTTGTCAAAAACGTGATGTAATTGTCCAACAATCACTTAGGTAAAAGGTGAATAGATTTTATTTCAATGCAATGACTGACGTTATCAGTTAAGTATAAATCACTAAAAATTTTATACAAGAGATGTAACTAATTCGCATACGATTTGATAAAATTATTAGAATTAGAGCAGTTTGTTGAAACGACTGTAATTTTAATTTGTTGTTATATATGTATCGTAATTGAGTCAGAATGGTATTTCGAAATCATTAATACATCGATGATTCTATTGTTCATGAGTGTTCTTTTGGATCATTGTCATTCTATTGAACATTCATCACGACATGTTTACTAAAGCAATCTAAAACAAATTGACCTCCCATAACAAGAAAAGTTCAAAAATGTTTCACTTAACATTGAAACACATTGAAACTCGAGTTACTGAATATCATGCAAAATGTTCGAGTGATGTAAATGAAAAAAGAAAAATTATTCTTAATTTATTTTAATAAAAAATTCCATTTACAATAGTAGTTTAATGTAATATCTTTATGGTATTATTACTAAGATTTTATAATTAAAGTTATATAAATTATATCAAAAAATTGTCAAATTATATTTGAAAGAATTCTACGAGTCTAAAATCAACTCAATAAAATATCTTTTTTAATGAAAAATTAGATTATAACCCGCAAAATCTTGCATACTATATCATAAAAAAAATAAAGGTTGATTTGTGTTAAATAATTTAATAAATGATAGTTAGATAAATATTTGTATTTAGTGTGGCATATGTTTTTGCTTGTAAATACAGTTTATGATAAATTAGGTTATAATTGGACTATAATGTATATAAAATCCTAGTTACTACTGCAATCAATGTTTGATGAGTATTAACAACAACGTAAAAAACGTTAGCGACTAGCTATACTTTACATACATTACAAAATTCAGTAATATAGTAGAATTGGATTTGATTTTTTTTAATTTACGGAATTAATTTCTTTAAATATTATACGTCTAAATATATGTGTTGTGCGGCCATATATATAAACAGTATTATGAATTGCAAACCACATCTATTATGTTATTATTATATAAATATAATCAAATTGCTATATATTTACTTTATATTTAGCTACTTTGATATATACTACCAAAAAATAGTACTCTAAAGGTGGCGTTTTTAATTCTTTTAGAATCCTCCAACACAAAGAAATATTTCATATTATATTTCATATTATATTTCATGTATCAAATTTTCAAATGAATATGTACGAAGAATGATAAAATCAATAAGTATTTTCGAAATTTTATATTAACTATGTACACATTTTAAACGCCTTGATTTTCTTTTTTAATAATGTCCTTGATTTTCTTTTTTAATAATGTCCTAACACTGTAATGTAACGTTATAAACCCGTTTAAAATAACCACACACATCGAATTTGACTCAATATACAAAATTCTGTAAATAGGCAGGTACCAGCCAGGGTAGGCAGACACCTGTAACACCCCCAAAATCTGAAGTAATATTATAATATACGTAAATGTCTTATTTTATAAGTTGTATAAATTACGTGTACTATACGTAGTCGTGAAATATTTAAATTACCTAAATAATAAGTGGGAGTAACCAATTAAATGATGTGTTATAAAATGACTGGAACTAGAGAGACTGTGGGTGTAAATATCTAATTAAAACACTAAATAAATCAATATATACTCTCATATGTACGTACATACACGGAAACTTCGAGAGAGATCGCGAGAGAGAAAGAGAGGAGAAGGAGACTAGCCAGAAACATCAAATTGAACCTCGTTAACTCGAATTCAAGCTTTCTAAACCATCCTAATCAAGGTATGATTATGTGTTCTTGAATAATTTAACCTAGAAATGAATTTTTGTAGGGGTTTTGAGTGTTGATCACTTGTAAAACGAAATTAAGGTGGATTATGATTGATTAGTGATGTATAAGCATGTAAATCATTGTGGTTAACATCAATTCAATCCAAAAGTTGATAAATCGATTTGGTGTTCTTACTAGAAAATGGGGTTTAGGTTGATTCTTACAAATTGTTGTTAACTCACCCTATGGTTAGTTTAATTGAGTTGAATTAAGGTCACTAATGATGCTTAGAGTAGTAGCAAGACTAGTTAAGCCATAAATTGAATTATGCTTAAATAGGTAATTGTGCTCGGTTTGACTTTAAAGGTCAAACTAATCATACGAAGTTAAAAGTGGTAAACAAAGTAAGAAAAGTTGTAAACAATGTTATTTGATCATATTTTAGTATGTTAATTGGAATATTTGAGGTGGTTATAATTCAATTTTGGGCTGTTGGGTAATTTGGGCGAAAAGTGAAAGTAAATGTATTTTTGGCAAACTTTGAGGGGCTGTAACTTTGTGTATATAATGTTTTGGAAAATTTTGAAAGTAGCTAATGAAAGTATGGCCGAAGGTCTTTAATTCGATATAGAGTTTGCTAAAAACGGATATCTCTAGGTGGTCCAAAAAGGAGTTGCAAAACAGGTAGTTGAAGCTGGGATAAAGTGTCCAAATAGGAGTCAAAGTTGTAATTAATATAAAGTAATCGAGGGCATGAGTATTTCCATTTATGTGAATATTTATATGATGTGTTATGATTGTTTAGGTGCTAAAGGAAGTGGTGCTTATGTGTATCTCACACTTTCGGGTAATCGACATAAAGGTGAGTATATGGGGATTAATTGGGTAATGATTGTGTAATTTCGGATTGCTTCCGAGCAAGAGGTTTACATAATTAAGTGGGGTATTGCTTGTATCTTATCTTGTTTTTAATTGTTGATATTTGTTGATGAATTATGTGAAATGAGCAAATATGTAAAGATTAGATACTTTGTTAGCATAGTGTTGTTGTTAAAAATGTGCATAGCACATTATGTTGTTTTAGCATGCATATCGTCGTGGTATGGTGCTAAGTGATTATTGGTCGCGGAACCGCATAGAGATTAGCTAACTTTGTTAGCATAGTGTTGTTGTTGAAAATGTGCATAGCACATTATGTTGTTTTAGCATGCATATCGCGTGGTATGGTGTTAAGTGATTTTTGGCTGCGAATCCGCCTAGTGATTTAATCTTTACATATTGCTCAGTAGTTATTTATTTAAGATTATGTGGCAATTATTGTTTGTTTCTAGTGGTTGATAAATGTGGTGATCATTGCTTATTTCTAGTGTTTGCTTGATAGTTGTTATAGTGGTTGCACATTGTGCTTGTTGTTGTACTTGTGCTAGTTGTTGCAGTTGTGGCAGGTTGTGCCTATTGACAGTTGGCAGCGGATTCGCTCAGTGGTGATAATCTCTACAATTGCCCAGTGGTTAATTGCTTAATTGTTACTTGCATAAGTATAGTGGTTTAGTTGTTGTTTGCTACGTTGTGACACCCGGCAAATTAGGTCATCATTTTATTACCAAAGATAGGTAATTATTACATGTAATTAGTGTGAAATAGGACTAATTACGGTAACACTTTGTATATTGTATGATACGCACGTACGTAATTAAATATTAATTACGCAATTTCAATCGGATGGAATCCGACACGGTAAATACAGACGTTGGTGAAAAACTTTGCTTAAATAACGCAACTATATTAATTGGTCGTTATTTAATTCATATTATAATAATATCTCGTACACATTGTACGTAACGCAAACGCGCGGATCGCGCCCGACAACTAAAAGGAAGCTTAAAATTTGTAATATGACAATTTTTGTTAAACAAACAAACTAATTAAATGAATTTGGGCAAGTGGGGGAAATCGGGTGGAGCCCACAATTGAAATAGAAGTTCTGCAAGCCCAAGACTTCCTAACCCCCCCCCCCCCCCCCACATCTCCCAATAGAATATCATCATTTTGGTTACTTACACACACAACTTAACCCTTCATTGGTCAAAACTTTCAGAACTTTACCCAAAACTTTCTCTCATTTTCTCTCCTCACGGCAACCACAACCAGAAATCCTCCCATCTTAACCTTTACTCTCAATTCTCACCAAAAATCACAAGAGAACTTACTGGTAACAAGGAGTCAAGTTTCACCATTTTCCTACACATCTCGTTCGTCACACTTATTTCGGGTAAGAACACACTCTTCTCAACTTATTTTGTTATTCGTAAGATTTTGTTGATCTAACATGCTAGTAAGTTCACTCACAAAGTCTAAACTGGAAACCCACTCGAAGTTACCCTAAAACGAACATTTTAAATCTACCAGAGAATCGTTGGTATTCCTGTGCCAAAAATCGAACACTTTCGGGATTACTAAAACATATAAGTTTTACTTTCTACGAGTGCAAAAATATTAAGATTTAACGTATAAGAGTTTTCGAGTCTAAAACGAAGTCGTTAGAATCAGAACCCTCGAACAAAAGCAAATTTTCAGAAACGAATAGTAGAAACTAATAACGGGCAGTAGAAATATACTAGCAGTAGTAACCGAGTAAACGAACTAGCAGTGGTAACCAAGGAAATGAACTAGCAGTGATAACCGAGGAAATGTGCTAACAGTAGTAATAAAAGAAAAACGTGCTAACAATGGAAACTAGGTAAAATGCACTAACAGTGGAAACTAGGTAAAATGCACTAACAGTGAAAACTAGGTAAAATGCACTAGCAGTAGAAACTATGTAAAATGCACTAACAGTGGAAACTATGTAAAATGCACTAACAGTGGAAACTAGGTAAAATGCACTAACAGTGGAAACTAGGTAAAATGCACTAACAGTGGAAACTAGGTAAAATGCGCTAACAGTGGAAACTAGGTAAAATGCGCTAATAGTGGAAACCAGGTAAAATGCGCTAACAGTGGAAACCAGGTAAAATGCACTAATAGTGGAAACCAGGTAAAATGCACTAACAGTAGAAACCAGGTAAAATGCGCTAACAGTAGAAACCAGGTAAAATGCACTAACAGTGGAAACTAGGTAAAATGCACTAACAGTAGAAACTAGGTAAAATGCACTAACAGTGGAAACTAGGTAAAATGCACTAGCAGTAGAAACTATGAAAAACGTGCTAGCAGTGGAAACAGTGGTAACAGAGTTAAAACACTCCAACAGTATTAACAGTGGAAACTAAGTGAGCAGTAGAAACTCGATGCGACACAACCCGAGTGTCGCAACATCCACAACGAACAGTACAAACCTGCGACACTACCCTTGTGTCGCAACACTTACACTAGCAGTATTAACTAGCGACACAAACCTGGTGTCGCTACCTTTAAAGCTAACAGTGATAATAAGTTCGCAACACAGATGGATCCAAAAACATATTTTCACAAAATACTTAATTCGAGTGATAATACATAACTATGATACTTACTCGGATACGCACATTATGTACTTTTACAAGTATACATCGAAATGGAACCTAATAATAATACCTTTAAGAATTATTATTATTACAAACCTTCACCAACGGGCCGTACATGTTTCTAAACGCAATCAAATAACAAACAACATCTAACATCACTAGTTGAGTGGACAGCTAGTATGAATGATCTTTTGAGACATTCACTCATACATAACCTTGTGCGTTTAGGGCGCCAGAAGGTCACAGTTTGGATAAACATTTATTAACTTAAACGCTCGCTTTCAAGGCTCAGGTGAGTCTCATAGCCCCACTTTTACTGTTTTAACTATTGGGGTGAGAATACATGCACAACTTTCATGAACACGAGTACAGATTTACACATATACGGATTGCATGAGTTTCACTTTCATAATCCACACAAAAGTCCTCTACACATCATAGTTTCGTTAGTATGGATCTTAGCGCGAGTATCATGAATAGATCTATTTGGGATTGACCATCCCCGTCCGGATTAGTAGCACTAACTGGTCAAACGGGCGCATTATTATTTGTTCATACGGATGTTCTGGATTAGGCATCTGCAGGAGGCAAACTCATATTGGTTAAGCTTCGGACTATGAGCTCATGGCAGTAGTATACATTTATTTATCGTAGTTTTACGATACAAACAAACATGGAAATCTCGTGGTTCACATTTATATTTTGATATCTAAACCTATGAACTCACCAACATTATTGTTGACCATTTTAGTATGTATTCTCAGGTTCACAACAGGAGTAGGATTACTCCAGGACACATTAGCTCGAGTCGCATGATTTACAAACATCGGAGATTTTCCTTGCATCACTATTTTGTAACATTAGTTATGTGTTAGAATCTCTAGAGCTATTCGCGAACTCAGAAATTGTTGTAAAACATTTGGCTTATCAACTTTTGTACTGTTTTCAAAACGACGCATATAGTGGTCGTTCGTGGTGACTTTGGGTAATGATTTCTGATTAGTCGCGCCCCGACCCGACTTCCGCTGCATCATAATTTGGGGGTGCGACATACGTTTTGTTGTGTATTACTTATTTAATTGCCCGTATGCTCACTAAGCTTAAAGTTTACCCGTTTAGTTGTTTAATGTTGTAGGTACCTATGGGTCAAATGCTAAATGGTGAATCTAGATATGGTAAGGGATTATGCTTAATGAGCGTGGATTTCACTTGTAAAGAGGTTTGACAAGTGTACTTTTAAATTGCCGAGTTGCTATTAGCTTGTTATAATTCGCCCAAGTTGCATTTTGATTAACGAATCAAAATGGACCATTTTTGTGAAGTAATTGAAATGGTGGTTTTGGTTATGATTTTGGACATGGGATAGTAGATATGTTGTTGGTTTAGAAACCTAATAGTTCAAAATGTTGTTGACTTTCAAACGGGTCATTTGGTGCCCAAATGGGTCATCAACGACTCTATATACCCAAATAGACTATAAGAGAAATGTAATGTTTTTGTTATTGGCCTAGGAGTCAAAATGGATGGTTGTATTTGTGGGAAAATTTTGTAAGTCATCATTTAAATTGTAAAATGAGTTGGTCTCAAAAATGGTCAAAATGGTCATATTTTGGTGACACGTCCGAATCCTTCATTATTGCGAAATTTGAAAAAAGTGTAAAAAGGGAAACCTTCATTTTTATATAGTGGAGGTGTCTGTAAAATTTCAGGTCTTAACTCTAAACGAGTCAAAAGTTATGCGCGTCCGAAGCTCGAGTTTTGGGTTGTTCTGCAGGTGGTCGCCGGGCGATAGGGGGTGGTCGCTGGGCGAAATCTCTTCTGTCCATAATTTCGCCGGGCGATGGGGGGTGGTTGCCGGGCGAAATTCCTTCTGTCCAGAATTTGATTGTTTCGATCCAAATCGTTTCCCGTTGCGTTAAGCGTTTGGACCTCATATTTTAGTATGTATGGGTAAATGTAATGTGGTTTTCAAAAAAAAAATAAGAAAAATTCGGGCGTTTCAAGTTGGTATCAGAGCGGTGGTTTAAGAGACTTAGAGAATCCACGATATGATTATTTAAACTTAAACCAATATGAATTGCATGATTATGTGTTTAAAGTTGCGAGTTCTTAATTGATGGTTAAATGACTACGTACAGTAGTATAGTGGATGTAGCCGGATTGCGATGACTCCCTGTTAGTAGTTACTTAATAGTTGCAATATGTAGATTCAGTAGACAAGAGGTTGAATATTAAATGCTAAATCAGTCCGAACTTAATAGAGTGATGCTATGTGGTAGACTACTTGCCTCTAAGGGAGAATATGACATGTATGTAGTAAAATGAGTAGATGAAATGATTATGAATGTGAGCGAATAATACAATTGATTTGATATGGACAGAGAATGTAAAAGAATAATGTTGACAATAATGAATACATATTGTAGTATAGTTGTTGCTAAATAACTGATGTCACGTATAGCTATATTTTTGTTGATAATTTGCATGTTAATGTGTTAACAAATTGTTAATAAGATGTTTTATAGATGAGTGGTTAAAATAAGTATTAATGACTACTGGAGAGTCGAGAATAAGTGGTGAGAGGATAACCCATATATGATGTGATTAAAAGTTGATACTTTTAAAAGTGTAAGACGGTAATTGTTAATTGCTGTAATTATCATGCCAGCATAATTATTCGCGTATGTTATGTGAATTATGTGGAGTCGTTGACTGTTAAATCATGATGTATGGTATAAATCAAGTAGTAAATAAGTGGAGGAATAAAATTGCGCATATAATTAGCGGGATGTTATTACCATTAATTGTATACAATCTGCTGATATGAAGATAAAAGTTGTATGTGGTAATAAGGTGACTATATGTTACCCTTATTATATGTTGAGTTGTTATGTGCAGGAAGGATGTGGTATTGTTCAAGTTTGAATTACATGATTATTCATTCTTGAATTGTTGAATTCATGCGAGTTGACAGTGAAGAGTTGTATGATTAAATGACAGTTGAGAAGTAAACGAGGTAGTAATTATTAAATGATGAGAAGGAAAGACTAATGTTGAACTAAAAGTCAAATGACTATTAAGCACATATTAATTGCTTAAGTTGAAATTTGCGTGATTATACAAAAATTAATATGTGATGATAGTATAACTGTATAATTACGTGAAGTTGATAGCTATAGTTGACTTCTTTTATGTTGTTGTAAAGTTGTTGTTGATATGTGACAGAGTAAGATGAATTCATTAAAGATTGATGATGCGAAGTGGTTTGAGAAGGAAGTGTGAATAGCGTAATATAATGACGCCTGGCCAACGTAATTATATTACGGTGTGTCACATGAAATTGTTAAACCATTAAGCATCGGAAAGATTTTTAGTGATTGACTGTAAAGTGGAAAAATAGTATAAACTTGTTAATTGAGTAAAGATGAAAGTCGATAATAAACATATGTGTGTATATGTATATAAGTATAAGATGTGGAGGCATTAAAACATGAAAGGAAATGAACATGTATGTAGAAAAATAATTTCTCCTAATGAGAAACCAAAAGCAAGAGAAAGATACTAAGAGTTGATAGAATTTGAAAGATGACAGATAATGAAAGAAAAGATGGGACGTAAATCTCATCTAATATAAGTTGATTAGAGTTGTAATAGAGTTTTTTAAAAGTTGAAGTAGTTTATGAAATCATGCCTTGCCAAAATTGGCATGGTTGACCTAATGGTATGTGAAATGTGTAAATATGAATCGAGTTAGAAAGCAAGAGTGAAAACGTATCTAACATATGATAATTATTGTAATAAAGCGTTTTAAGATGAATGATTGTTACCCGATTAGTAAATAACTATGAAGTTAATGTAAAGAATGTAATAATTACAAAAGGCAGATAAATATTTAAAGAGTAAGAGGTGATGTATAGTTGTGAAAAATAGAAGAAACAGTTATAATTCAAGAGAGTTTTATACTTTAGTGGAATAGTAAGTGACTATGATATGATGAGTGTGAATAAATGTCTATAAATTAGTTGTGGAAATGATTAAATAAGGGCTGTAAAAGTCCAGATGGATCATTACGAGCAATAGTAGTATTGTTTAAATAATTCAAACTTTAACACATATATTTTATATAATACAAACTTAATAATTTGGAGTGTTACACCATTTATGTAAATTAGTAGGATGTATGTATTTAATTATTATTTTAAGCAATTATCTAATCATATAATTCCATGTTAATGGTCAAAATTTTCTCCCAAAAATAAATATTAGTTATAAGAATCCCCAAATGAGGTTTATATTGAAAAAGTTTCAGAGTTCCGAGAGACAGCTATGAGACCCCCGAGACCTACCTCAAACAAGCAGTTAGGACCTTGACCTCCCTCAGTTAGGCATTAATGAAACACCCCAAATTTTATAAAATACATAAAACAGTATAAATTGGAATGAAATTTCGAGGATGGAATTTTTATAAGAGGGGTAGAGTTGTAACACCCGAATTTTTGAATTAAAACAAAACTTCTATAAACTAATTAGACTTAGCAGGCAGATGTGATAAACAAAAAAATTAAAAAGGTTGAAAATGTAATTAGGTTGATTAATATTTATCATTCAAGGAATACTAAAGATTAAAGTTAAAATAAAAATAAACAAATATTATAAAAATAACGCACGTAAATTGGTCAATGAGTAAATTATGACTAAAGTGAATCGTTGCTAAATTGTAGCTAGATTTGTTAGATAAGCACTACATGGAGTTATTGATAAATATAAAAGAGGGTTGTATTCTAATAGGTTTCTAAGTTGTTTCTTATATATAAGTACATAAATATATTAGTAGAGAAAAAAAAAACAAAATTAATAAGCTTGTTGTGGTTGTAAGAGCAAGGGAAAGAAAAAAAAAGTATTAAAATTTCTAGAAGAATTGGTGTCTCAAACTAATGGAAGTGTATAAAGTGAAATCGAGAATTCCATGATTGCTTATTTGATAAAGGTGAGTTTCACGTGACTTTTTTCTGGGTTGTACTAATTCTATAAATTGTTTATTCATTATTATTTATGCTACAATGTGTTTTTAAATCGTTTCATGTTTGATAAATGTCTTGATAATGTGAAAATAAAAATCGTCACTAAGCGTTTTGATTATCCAATATATGAATAATAATGAAATCGTATAAAAAAGTGGGCTATAAAAAGTGGACGAAGACAAACAGTGACTAAACAGTGGACGAAGAAACAAATAGTGGGCTATGTGTAAGAGCAAACTACAGTTTGCTATCAAAAAAGTGAAAAAGTGGAAAAAGTGGGAGATGTGTAAAACTACGGTTTACCATCAAATTGTGGATAAAAGTGAAAAAGGTGAAAATTGAAATTAAATGGCTTGTTGGATTAGTCTTTATTGCTTAGGTGACAAAGTGGTATTGAAAATTATTTGTTAAATTGTTGGATAAATGATTTATTTAAAAAGTTTTATAAATGTTTATATGTTAAAACCGTGATTCTCACAAGGCTATATAGTTGACCCAAATATTTTTAATAATTGTGCAACTCAGGTAAGGGAATGAAGTATAAGAGACTAGAGTTGCATGATGCTTTTGGAGAAGGTTAGAATATAGACGCTTCCGCTGAATTGGGCTGAATTGGATTAAATGATAAATACGCACTCTGATAAAGTGGTTTGTTTCAATTAAAAGCACTTATAACCCATCTAACTACTTTTAGGACATCTATGCTATATCAAAACTAAATCTGTTTAGAGCAGCCTAATCGGTTAGTTTCACTGTTGCATTTGCTCGCTTCCTTGGGAATAGTGACCCCACGCAAGCAAATGCAACAACAACTTTAGACTGTTCGGCCTAAGCGTTTTTTATTGACTTGATAATTTATTAGTTAATTTCAAAATGTAGGGGCAAATATGACTTGGTGCATAAAAGGACTTGTTAATTAAGTAATGAAAATAGGGATTATGGATCAATGGCTATAATCTAAAATATTTATTTATTTAATGGCCTAGATTAATTAATAAGATTTTATTTTAAGAAAGTATGCTTTTCTTTTAATATATAAAGAGAGATTATATCAAAAATATTATACAGAAAAGTAAATAAATTAAAAAATTGCATTGAAAATAGTTTATTATGAAAAGTTGATTTGTTGGACCTGTGCGTCATAATGGTCTTTAACCATGTTCGTGTAAGATAGCAAATCAAGACCAGACTTTGTGCATCTCTAGTCAATAACCTCAACAAGTACAAGGTGACCGACCATCGACGTCGAATTTTCTCACTCCTCGTCGATGTTAAAACTCAATGTTGAAGCTTCAATGTTACATTGAAGTTTTTTTTCTTCCTTTTATCTCATTGATTCAGACACATTAATAGTGGGTTCGTTTTCACATTTCTTCAACATTGATAACTTCCTTTAAAAATCATACATGTATTCACAATGTTGAGTTCAATACCGAATATTTTATGTGTTCTTAGTCTTAGGTGCTCAACATCAGCCAATCAAATCAAGCATAAAAAAAAATATATGTGACATGAAACACACATGGATGTGTTCCTTACATTTGCAAAACACGATGAAGTACTTAAGGTAGATGCTCTCACTATTTTTAAATAATTGAATTCAAATAGGCATGTATCTACATATGTAGAAATAGATGACATTTTTACCATTCATTTTTGTGCGTTTTGCATCAATGAGTGACAATTATATACTCTAAAGACAAACCCAATTGGATATGACTTGGATATCCACCCATTTAGACCCCACAACATCAAAGGTCAATCCTATAATATAATGTCAATGTGGAGACAAAGATACCTACATATCTTATCAGTCTCTCACTTTAGGACATTAATTTGGGACACAATATTTGTTTTAAAAATATAATTTCGATTTGGATTTTAATTTACAAGTAATTGTGGTTCAAAAAATATAAAGAAATTTAAGTTATGCAAATTCTTGCATTATTACTAGAAGTTAATGAACTAGCTAGGGTAATTGTTTTTCAACTAACTTACACGATCGATGGTTGAATACGTAAAATGTTAGTACATTACAACGTTTGATTCTTTTTTGGCATTATTACGAGTACAATAATTGTTGTTCATATATAATGCGTACCATAGTTGTGAAGAATCTTATATAATGTAAATAAAAGTGGTACGTCCAACGTTTAGTAGTACTAACTTATAATAAGTTAGACATATAACTATTTTCTGGTTTCATAAAACTTCTTTTATAAAGTATGAACAAAGGAAACATGTGCACCCTAAAAACATAAGTTTGCATGAAATATTTGCGATGCTTAACTCAGCTTTAAATATAACTTTGTTTATTCTAAAATATATACAATTTGAATCTAAAATACGACGAATTTTGGGACCTATGATAGAGATTGGTGACATGACGAAGACGACAATAATCGTCAACGTAGTATCGTGATTCATATATTTTACAAACTATCATACAAAGAGAAAAGTCATGGGTGTTGAGGGGACACTCAAGAACTCATTAGTCAATTTTTTAGTTTGTTTTATTTAGTTTTCTGTTATTGTAGATAACCACATTTCACTGCCATCTTCTATTGTAATGGTCCTTTCATCTCTTTCTCCAAACCCCAATGTATATTATCAATAATCATTAATCAATATATATGCAATATTAAGTTTAAGTAAGTATACGTATACTATGTTCGTATGCTTTTATTATAACCTTATTTTATGATGCAACTTTCAAATATTTACTTGCATATATATATAATATGATAGCATGATTTTAAGCTACCTTTTATACTGTAAAATATGTTCAGTTGACACCACACAAATTGTGTGTTTTAAACCAATCAACAGCGTACGTACTATCAAATTTATATTTTTAGTCCATCAACTTTCATGAATATACATGTTTCTTTGTTTTGGCTAACAGCACCTACCTAGTTCCTGTTAAGTGTTAACGGCATATAACATTTTCCCTTTCAAAAAAGGTTTAATATTAACAACTTTCAAAATGCTATTCCGACAAACATGTACGTTTTTTGAGCTAAATCCGATAGAAGTAGAAGTTCGAGATGATCATTTATTGAAAAAATATTGTTAACAAACTTAACGGAATTATATATGATGCTTGCCATCGAATATGCAAATTGATTGCGTTAACTTTGTTAGAAAATGCATGAATTCTAAAGAGATATAGTTAGTTGACATATTGTATTTGTATTTTTTAATAATGTCAACTTTGCATTCTGCATAAAGTTGAATGCTCAATTCCATGGAAACAAATAAATACAAACTACCAATTTCAGACTATTCAAATTATTCATGGATTCGATTACAAATGAATCGAGTCAAATCAATTGGTCTTTCTCAGAATAACAACAAACATTGAATCAGTTTAATTTGTATTATACGAACATTTTTAATTGTTTCGTAAATAAAAATAAGGTATGTAATCAAATGGTCATTAGTCTAGCCCACTATAAAGTTGTGAATTCAAGTTGTGAAATAGACAAATGTATATATTCGTGATAGTGCACACATATTCTAAATTAAAGTATATCACTTGGATAATGTGCATGATCGAAGGAGATATGAATTCAATGATTCGAAAGAGTCGATCGGTTTTTTCTTTAATAGACAAATAAAATAATTTTATTTCATAATTTTAAATACTTACCATCTAAAAATAAAACTTTTACTGACCCACAATAATATTGAACTGTTGATACTCGGTAATGGATTTTATGCCCCCACCATATTTTTCCTGAAATATTTTTTAAGCTTTTGAAAACATTTGTTTTTATTGCTAGCCTTTTCTTTTTTGAAAGAAGTAAATAAGCAAAGAAGCAAAGCAGAAGATGCTCCCAATATCTCTTTTTTCTATGTGTCAAATGTTTACTTTAATGAAATTGTTATTTATTGGTTTACGAAAAAGAAAAAAAAAATATATATATATATATATATATATATATATATATATATATATATATATATATATATATATATATAATACAAAATGTTGAATAATATGCATACTAGCTAGACTAAATTTCCAAAGACAAGTTAAAATCGACTCGATTATATTTTTCACACGTGAAAAATTATTGTGAATAACTAATTAGTAATTACATGTTTTTTTGTAGCGATGATAGATTGATAGTACGTTAGCTTAATGTTTATAAAACACTTAAACAAGTTCAATATATACTAATCAATAGTTCAAATTTAGTTTTCGTATATACGTACACAAGTCTTGTTCTTTGATTGATGTACGTAAAACCGCACAAGTGTTTAGTGAGTGGTCTCAGCTCAGCTTCCTTCGTACTTCTAGGTGATCTGCAACATCGACGATAACATTGTTGAGATCGACCCCGATCTTATATCGCTCATTGGGATCGATCCCCACCATAATAAATCACATAACATTGTGTAAGTCAATCATAAAACACATAAAACAGAAAAATACGAACATACATCTCAAGAGAGAATAAAAACCACGGGACCCGTATGCACTTAACATCCACTATATGAAAGATATTACAAAATTGGAGACGCTTAACTCTCGATATTTTGAATATTCTCACACCACTCTCAACGGTTGATTACAATAACGAAATTCACGTCGTCGTTAGAGAATCACCGAGACCACCACACGGGACGAATGAAAACTCTCATACACTCTCTCTTTTGCTCAACCTCTTCACCAATACCTAACAACTAAACCCTATTTAAATAGGCAACACAATTCTGTCCATCAAGCAATCTTGTTCCACATGATAACTTGTTTCCAAATCTCACTAATTTAGAAACCGAATCATATCCCCACAAATCCTCTCTTGATTCGAATTCTCTAAATCTTCATCATCTCTCCGACATTGATCTACTCTTCAACGATAATGAGTGTGATCGTCATCTTGTACCGCCGCTTTTGCTCTACCTGAATACGCCACCTAACAACCTCATTAGTAGGAAGACTTTCGACACAAGAAATTCTCACGATCAACATACTCCATATACTCTCATAATCTTTGAACCTCATATCATCCACGTCATTGAATCCACCTCATCAACTCGATAATTCTCCTCAAAATCGAAAGTTTGTGCAACAAAACTTCTACAAAACAACAGCAACTTCAAAAATTCATATCACCATATTGAAATTTCCAATCACAGTGAAATTCGGTCACACCGTGAATAGGTATGTCTTGAACCCCCTGTCCAAAAATCACGACGATCCAACGGTTAACGAATTTGCAATGCTCTCTTCTTCACAACTGCATTTAAACCCACACAAATTTTGCAGCAAACTTCGAAAACTTCAATCTCTCTATAGATATCTATGATAAAAAAATCCCAACGGTCAGATCGTAGAGCAACTTCTCAGGAACCTACAGTCCAAATTTCACTACGATTAGACAGTTAACGAACTCACACTGTCAATTCTCCCGACGCCGCGCAAAATATGACGAACCACACTATATTTTCTTCTCGTATTGACTTCCTCCTGGTTATTTGATTCTTCTCCACGAACCTCGCTCTGATACCAGTTGTTGGGATCGATCCCGATCTCATACTGTTCGTTGGGATCGATCACCACCATAATTAATCACATAACTTTGTATAAGTCAATCATAAAACTAGAAAAATACGAACACACAAACACTTTTTGCGTTGAAAACCTCTCAAATGAGAGTAAAAACCACGGGAACCGTATGCCACTTAACATCCACTATATGAAAGATATTACAAAATTGGATATGCTTAACTCTCGATATTTTGAATATCCTCACACCACTCTTAACGGTTGATTACAATAATGGAAGTCGCGCTATCGTTATTGAATCACCGAGACCACCACACAGGACGAAGAAAGACTCTCATACACTCTCTCTTTTGCTCAGTCTCCTCACCAAAACCTAGCAACTAACTTCTTTTTAAATAGGCAACCAATCTTGTCCATCAAGTAATCTTGTTCCCCAAAATAACTTGTTTACAAATCTCACTAATTTAGAAAACCGAATTATATCCCCACAAACACTGCATTAAGCAGGATACGGAGATGACCTCCGTACACCACCTCTGACGTGAGAATCAATAAGTGTAATGGTGGTTTATGGTGATGATACTTGAAATATTAAAGAGTAATTTGAGAGATAGTGAATAATACATTCCTTGGGAATGAAGATGAGAGTACATATTCATACTTGTTGCCAACCTTCTAGAATCACGCTCTCCACCAATCACCTTTCACCACTATAGAATCATTCCCTTGTAGCCAGTTACAAGAATTTTTGAGGAACGCACATCTGTTATAATGGTCCCCACTCACAAAGACATAGTTTGTTATTATATTCTTATGTTCCACCCAGAAGTAAATCCTCTGGGTGGAACATCAGATAACACATATTTGGTGGTGAATTCTCCTAAGATATCATGCGCCTCTAACCATACAATATACGTCACAAGATCTATGCAGATCTTCTTCTAATAGAAGGTAAATATGGTTCTAGTCAACTAGCTAGCTGAAGGATTGACTTCCTCTTATGAGAAAGTGATTATACTATTATTGATCAAACATAGACTACAATCATATGTCTAATTATTGATTGAGTATTGACATTTGTGGGGCGGGAAACCTTCCCATTTCTGACACTTTGATATTTTTTCGTATATCTTTCTCATTTATGTTCATGTTTTTTTGGTCCTTAAATTCATTTTTACAAAGTGGACCAACTCAAGTCAATTATTTCAGTTAGTATTGTATCGAATCAGTAAAGCTTGGATGAGTAATAGCTAATGTGACCTATTTTCTTACAACAATACATTTCTATACATTTTTTATACCGATTTTATCATATAAATTATTCAATTTATCAAATTTGTTAATTTTTTTTTAGCATAATTCTTATTTTTTCCAATTAAGTTGAGCAAGAGCTTGAGAGATTTTGATGACCCGTACGTAGGCCATATCGATCAATATTGGCTACTTGGTCTAAGTAGCATACCAAAATCGTATTAATCATCTCTTTATGTATTTTTTTTCCAATTTAATAAAGTAAGATGATAAAGTCAGTTTTAAAGGCTAACAATAAAAGGGTTATTATCGTAGTCATGAAATAGTAAATAAACATAATAACTTTGAGATAATTAACGATAAATTGTGAATACACAATTATTCACTACATATAATAACATTTCAGTGGCTCAGGACATTATTAATATAACTCTTTAGTAAAACTATTACGGATTGAAAAATAATTGAATGTAGTGTAGTTAATTTTCTCTTCCTTTTTTCTTATTTGCGAAAAATTGAAACTTAATTGATTAGATTAAATGGATTATTGTTTGGTTATCTGCTTAACTTTACACTTATTACTATTGTATGCTATCAACTTTCGTACTCTCTATTGTATGAGGTGAACCCTTAAAAAACTCTATTGTATGCTCCAACTTTCATACTATCTATTATAATAGGTGAACTTTTTAATTTTTGTAAGTAATATGATATAAATTAGACATTCTAAAAACTCTATTAGAAAAATTCATATAATACAATAGTGGGTATGAAAGTTAGGAGCATACAATAGAGTTTTTAGAAGATTTACCTCATACAATAGAAGTTACGAAAGTTGAGAGCATACAATAGAGTTTTTAGAAGATTTACCTTATACAATAGAAGTTACGAAAGTTGAGAGCATACAATACTAATGAGTGTATGGGTAATTTGGAGGGTACCCCTTGTCCCCGTACCATATTTCAATGGTACACGTTCGCCCCACCCGCAAGGAGCATCAACGTCGGGTAAATCACATGTCCACAAATCAACCATATATGCTGAAGAACGAATTCGAACCCCTGACCTATAGGTCACACATGTAGAGTCTGAGCGTTTGTGGTGGCGGTACCACTTGAGTTATGCCAAATTGGTAATAATAATAAGTGTATAGTTGAGCGCATAATTAAACAATAAACTCGAGATTAAAAGATCTCTTTGAGATACATATGAGCGTTGCAAGATGTTAATCTAGCTAAATACAACATGTGATAGTGGAATAAGACCCTAACCGGCCAACAAAAAAACACAACTACAACCATTTGTACAATACAGTCTTCATATTCGATCAACCAAATCAGATTAACCATGAGGCATGAACCTCATCGGAAATGTTGTTTGCCGATTTGCAATTGATGACGGAAACATGTGATAATGAAACCGAAGAAAACGGTAAAAAAACATGCCTAAACAAACATAAATCAGCCAGAAAGTTCATTCATCAGATCTACCTAAGACCTACAATCCTGCACCACAACATGAAGATAGTGTAGTTATTGTAGATGCTTTGACTTCAAAAAATTAACTAATGTAACTATTTGAAATTTGAACATGAAAATCAATGGAAGCCAGACGACAATGACCCTTCAAAATTGACCTCCACACACCCTGAAACATGAATTCTAAGGACACCTCGATCTAATTCCAGTATGTACCATGTGTAAATAATTAATAACGAGTATATTTAGTATGATGTAAAAAAACATTAAATAAAAATAAAATGGAATGATAAATTTTTAAGTACCAAGCTAGTCACTTATATGACAACCCAGAACTAGATTAAAAAAGGAAATGTCATTAATTACTTATTCATTGAAACAATGTATTTCATGCTAACTTTTTCTTTTTAATTATATGGTACATGCACAATGCGGCATCATTTTGATGTGATCTGGCGCCACTGGCGGTTGTAAAGATGGTTGAAGGTTTTGGGCAGTGGAATTGGAGAGAAAATGAGTGCATGTATGTGTGTATGTTTTACGATGTGTAATGTGCCTTCAGCGGTCGACTACTTCGGACACACTCAAAGACGGCTCCTAGCTAGTATACATGTGCGCACGTATATTATACTTTTTGTGAGGTATGCACGTTTATTATAATTTATTTGAATAAAACAGGATGTTTGTTAATTAACAGCAAATCTTAATTAAACAAAATATGAAATTTAATGTCATTACGTACCAAAAATACGTATGTTTTCTGAAAAATAACTATCTGCTGATCAATAGTACGTGTGAGCTTTTTTTTAAAAAAAAAAAATTTGATGTACTTTAGGTATGTGTAAGTATGTAACAGGATACCAAATATTGCAAGTGTGGTACATGAAACATATATTAATTTGAATATTATATTAAAGAATTTATTAGTGTAGTGCATGAAAAGAGTAGACAAGACAGATCACATAAGAAAGGAAAGAAATAAAGAAATGTTGTTGGAGGATCGTATTCATATATACAAGAACACTATTTCCCATGCATGGGCTTTATGGGGTTCTCTTTTATAATGGCCTTCGAGAACACTATTTTTTACTTTTCATAAAGTATTATTTGTATTTTCTTTTACAAAATATTTCATAAAAAACTGTAGACGATTTGAGATAAATAGTGAGCAAAAGAACATCTTTCAATCCAAAAAGTCAACTTGCTATTAAAAAGTGCGATTTTAAGCATAAACTTGAAAATATTTATATTATATTTTATGAGTGATATTTAAATGATAATGAAAAATTTTGTGAGAACGAAAGAATCAATAGGAATGTGTCACGTGTCACGTGTCACAAAACTCACTTTCTCTCACGTTTTTAAAAATTAAATATCTCAAGAATGACTCATTGAAAAATTATAAAAATTGCTATCAATCAGCATTTTTTTTTCTCTTCGACTAGAAATCTCACATGATATATTTTCGACGACTTTTTTTTATAATTGTACAATATTAGTAACACATGTGGTACTCGTTGGTAACACATGTCTTACACGTTGGTATCACATGTGTTACTTGCTGATATCACATGCGTTACCTGCCCAACGAAAACGAAAAAAAAAGTTGTCGAAAGTATACCTTGTGAGATTTCTAATCGAAGAGAAAAAAACGTTAATTTTTATGGTGCAATTCTTATGATTTTTCGACTTACCGTTTGGGAAATATTTAATTTTTAAAAACGTGGGGGAAAGTGAATTTTGTGACACGTGACGCGTTTTTATTAGTTCATCTATTCTTACAAAAAGTTATTGTGCTTATTTGAACCTTACTCTATATTTTATGATAGGTTCCACAGAAGATAAATTGAAAGTAAAGATTATCATTTTGTGTGATTTAGCCTTTATTTTTACATAATTATTATTTTTATTTTATTTCAAAAAACAAGTTATATTAAAAAGGATCAAAAAGACCCCGTTGAGTACAAATTGAGGGGTTGCAAGAATCAACAACCCATGAACAACATTGAAAATTGGAAAACTACCCTAACAACACTTGTCCCGAACTACTTGAACTTGAAACATACTAAAAACCACTTCTTTCACCCTAAAACAAGGTGTGAACTTCCTTGGACAACTATCTTCATCATCATCAATATTAATATTAAATGTAAATTAAATAAATAATTGTAATGATGATCAACATCTGTACAAGCACCTTTTGTATATAAATTATCTATTATTCCATATTAAAAAAAAAAGACAAGAACTTGAGGGAAATTAATTGTCTATTTCCAAATTATATGTTAACGATTTTGTATAAAGAAAAAGGGATATTGTTTAAAGTGGGTAATTTTGTAAATGTTGGAAGGGTGTTTCATTCTACTCAGCTCCATTCATATCTTAATACATTCTAATAATAAATAGTATATATATATATATATATATATATATATATATATATATATATATTCTTAATACATACCCCCTTCAACTTACAGCATAAATGCAAATATTTATATGTATACAAATCTTATACATTAGATTCTTTCATAAAGTTTCATCTAATATATTTTTTCTTTTACTGTACTTTAGTATTAGCATTTAGTATTTCGTATTTAGTATAATAATAATAATAATAATAATCATCGTATATATACAGTACATATTAATAACATCGATTATGTTCGATCCATATAGTTATTATATTTTCTATCTTTTGAAAAGCACCTTAAATATTGGATGATGATCAAACACATCACCTAAATTATATATAAACTCAAATACTAAAATACATTTCCAATATATGTTGTTCAAATTAAAATTTAATTTGTTATTCAATTGTTCTACTTTCTTGCATTTTATGTTCAAATCTATACAAACATAAGTATAAATAAAATATTAATAAAACAAAACATAAATACAAGAGCACTCTTTTCCATGTGAAAATCAAAAAAGCTAGAGTGTATGTGAGTTTTCTTTCCCTTTTTCTTTTTGTAAGTGGAAGATGAAATCTTTCTTTTGCTTTTTCATCTGCAGTCCTCTCTTTTAGACTATTCCATCATCTTCAATCTTCAATTTTAATTTTAATTCCTAATTATAATAAACATTTAATAACCAACAGTACTCTTGGTCCCCTTCTTGATTCCATGCACTTCTTTTGCAGAACATAAAAATGAAGGATTGATGAAAAAAAAACATTGTAATCATAAATCAATAATTATAATCATCTTTTTTCCACTTCTTACACATACTTCTACTGTCACCACATTTAAATTTCGATTGTACTCTACGTATAGTTGACGATTAATAATATGTTCTAACTACGAGAGTTTCATAATAAACCCGTCTTATTTATTTATTATTATTACTATAAAATTTATTTACTATAAAATCTATTACATAGCATATGGTATCTGTTGAATATTATGAATGTTACGGCTTATATATTGTTAAATGCCATTATCTTATGAGTCATAATTGGGTGGTTTAGATAAGTAGATTTAAGAATGCAGATGATATAATAATGGTTCACACTGATTTTTATAACACGAAATTAATTATTAAATGATAATGATATTTATACTTTAAAACTCAACAAAGATTACCCAAATCTATTTCAAAAGTAACACCCATTAGTTCTGATTTTTCTATATGCATTACGCTAAAATACACAAAATTCTGTCTCTATAGCCAATTGTTGTTGGGTACATGTGCATAGCATAAACAAACATCACAACACGCTTCGAGGTTGTACTTTGCTTTTCTAGGACATGCAACCTTTGTTTATCAACTAAATCAACAACCTTTTGTTTTAAATGATCATACATCGTAAGTATTTGGGACTACACAATATGTACTCAAAAGGAAATGGAGATCATTGTCGTTCATAATTAGTAAGGGGCTACACAAAGATACCTCAATAAAATTGAAAAATATAATTGCTTAAGGGCTCGATAAAGATACTTCAAGAGATTTGGAGTAACGACGTTTTAATGATTACTTAAGGCAAAAGAAAGATACGTTGACAAATATAAAGAGCGAGATCGTTTAGAATAATTAAATGGGGTATAGCCGGGGCTACCAACTATACGACAATATTACAAATGGCTATAAGATATCATGGTGATTAAGACCACCGAGCGAAGCTTGTCGCACTCGACTTACTATATGTGACTAAAATTTCTAAAACAAAAGTACGTTTGATAAAATTAACTGATAATTGTAACTGGAAGTTGAAACAAATGGTTGAGACTTTTCTTGCTAAAACTTTTATATAGGTATTATATTCGACCCTCAAAAACTCTACCCCATAACCTAAATAGTCTCACAATTTAGGAAATATAAAGCATAAATTGGAATTGTGACCTAAAATTAAAATCTTGAATAAATAAATGTTGTTAGGGATGATAAATCTATAAATTATTGTTACACAAATGGTGTACTCTAGGATTTAGTTTGATCATGATGAGTTGAGACAAACATGGCCAAATGACACATACTATTTCATACTAGACAATCATGATGATGATCAAACCTTCAAACACACTTTTACATTATGTATTATATCTATGTGAGTCACCAGATATGAATACATACATCATCATCATCATCATCAATCATGACATAAAAAGTAACCATTCATCCATTCTTCATGATCCAAAGTGCACATTTCATCACCTCTTCCCTAGCCTACTCTCATTCAAAGTAAAGAAGACTACCCCTTGATTAAAGCTAAAGGGTATTTTTGTCACTTTAAAGTGTAAAGATACAGAGAATCAACTTTATCTTTCCTCCTAATCTCAAAACCCCATCTCTTTTCCAAAGACAAACATAACCAATGTCCAAACAAGTGTACAACTTTTGATCCACAAAGTACTACTTTTAGTGCACATTGTACTACTTATACTAGAATAAATGCTTTAAAAGATAAACGAGATGAAATTACCTCTTTGAAAACTTTAAATTTCTGTTATACAACGGCTGTCTCAATTCTTTTCCATCCCTTTACTCTCTTATTTCACCTTTGATTAAAGAAGGTATTGATAGAAACAGGAATTACCAATCCATTTCTTCTTTTCTCATTTCTCACCACTTTTAGAGAGAGAGAAACAAAAGAAACAAATAAAGGGTAAAAGGAAGGGTTTAGCTTCTACCTTGAATTTCAAGACTCTCTTTGAAGATGTTTGATTCTTTGAGTCTTCAAGTTTATCAGATTCCTTTAACTTTTCCAATCCTTTTCAAAAAACCCAATTCAATTCCATCCCATAAATCATTTTGTTTCTTCTACAAATCCATCCAAACTAATTCCCCTTAAAAATAACTTTAACAAACATAAAACACCCACCAAAAATGTTGTCTTTGTTTGTCATAATCACAATACTCTGTTTCTCAATTCCTTCCTCTGTTTCCACTGATTTTGATGCCCTAGTCACACTCAAACAAGGTTTTGATTCCATTCCTTTTGTTTTAAACACATGGAATTCCTCTAACCCTACTTCAATTTGCTCATGGGCTGGAATTAAATGCTTCCAAAACAGAGTAATTTCACTAAATTTGTCAAATATGAGAATCCATGGCTCTGTTTCCCCTGTTTTTTCGTCTCTAGACCGCCTCACCGAGCTTTCTTTAGACGGAAACAACTTTACCGGAGAATTCAATCCCTCAAATTTAACCTCCCTACGATTTCTAAACATTTCGAATAACGCATTTAGTGGTGGGTTGGATTGGAATTACTTAACCTTACCAAATTTAGAAGTTCTTGATGTTTACAACAATAATTTCTCATTTCCCCTTCCTACAGGAATTACAAGCCTTAAAAAGCTCAAATACTTAGATTTAGGTGGGAATTACTTTTATGGTAAAATCCACGAAATCTACGGAAAGTTAGTAACATTGGAGTACTTATCATTAGCAGGAAATGATTTACATGGAAAGATTCCTGTACAATTGGGTAATCTAACAAACTTGAAAGAGATTTACTTGGGTTATTACAATGTATTTGAAGGTGGTATTCCTAAAGAGTTTGGAAAATTGGTTAGTTTAATTCACATGGATCTTTCGTCATGTGAATTAGACGGACCAATTCCACCAGAACTCGGGAATTTGCATTCCCTTGACACTATTTACCTTCACATTAATCGTCTCTCGGGTCCAATTCCGGAACAACTTGGAAATCTGACAAGTTTAACACATCTTGATCTTTCAGCCAATGCACTTTCGGGCGAAATCCCAATTGAGTTTGCAAATCTAAAGCAACTTAAGCTTTTGAATCTTTTCATGAATAGATTACATGGGTCAATACCGGATTTTGTAGCCGAGTATCCGGAATTGGAAACTCTTGGTCTATGGAGTAACAATTTTACTGGTGTGATTCCCGAGAATCTTGGTCGGAATCAGAATCTTCATGAGCTTGATTTGTCGTCTAATAAGCTTACGGGTACTATTCCTCGTGATCTTTGTGCTTCTAGTCAGCTAAGAATCGTGATTCTATTGAAAAATTTCTTGTTTGGTTCGATTCCAGAAGATTTGGGCTCCTGTTCAAGCCTTGTTAGAGTGAGATTAGGGGAGAATTACTTAAATGGTAGCATTCCTGATGGTTTGATATACTTGCCAGAGTTGAATTTATTAGAGCTGCAAAACAATTACTTGTCGGGCAATTTGTCCGATAATCGTAATTCTTCTTCGAGGCCGGTTAACTTGATTCAACTGAATTTGTCAAATAATAAACTTTCGGGCTCTTTACCGGTTTCAGTTTCGAATTTCTCTTCCCTCCAAATCCTTTTAGTCGCCGAGAATAGATTATCCGGTCCAATCCCGACGACAATTGGACAACTCTATCGAGTTTTAAAGCTAGATTTAAGTGGGAATTCAATATTCGGGGAGATCCCACCCGATATTGGAAATTGTATCCATCTCACCTACCTTGATTTGAGCCGGAATAATCTTTCTGGCTCAATTCCACTTGAAATTTCAGATATCCGAATTTTGAATTATCTAAATGTTTCGAGAAACCACTTGAATGATTCCATTCCTAAGTCTATTGGAACAATGAAAAGTCTTACTGTTGCTGATTTTTCATTCAACGAGCTCTCAGGTGAACTACCCGAAACAGGTCAGTTCTCATTTTTTAACGCCTCTTCCTTTGCGGGTAATCCTCTACTTTGTGGTCAGTTGTTACACAATCTTTGCAATGTTAGCGCAATCACGAATTCCGCTAACAAAAAGCCAACAAGGTTCAAATTGATATTAGCACTCGGTCTTCTTATATGCTCTCTAGTATTTGCGGCCGCTGCTATGTTCAAGGCTAGGTCATTCAGAAAATCGGGTTTAGATACTTGGAAGATGACATCCTTCCAAAAGCTCGAGTTTACAGTTTCCGATGTTCTTGAATGCATTAAAGATGGTAACGTGATAGGACGAGGCGGAGCAGGAATTGTCTACCATGGTAAAATGCCAAACGGGAGCGAGATTGCAGTAAAGAAGCTCGTTGGGTTCGGAAATACAAGCCATGATCATGGGTTTAGAGCCGAAATCCGAACCCTAGGCAACATTCGTCATAGAAACATAGTTAGACTACTAGCATTTTGCTCAAACAAAGACACCAATCTTTTAGTCTACGAGTACATGCGAAATGGGAGTTTAGGAGAAGCGTTACATGCTAAACTCAAAACCGGAATTCTCGGATGGAATTTAAGGTACAAAATATCGATAGAAGCCGCTCGAGGGTTGTGCTACCTTCATCACGATTGTTCACCATTGATTGTTCATCGAGATGTTAAATCGAATAACATTTTGTTAAACTCGAGTTACGAGGCTCACGTAGCCGATTTCGGGCTCGCAAAGTACTTAGTTGATGGTGGTGCATCCGAATGTATGTCCGCAATCGCAGGGTCATATGGCTACATTGCTCCTGGTACGTTACATTTTATTAGTTATTATTTTTTATTTTTAGTACATTCTCTTAATAATAATATTACATATTAAAATTTTTAAAAATATAAGTTTGGATTTTTTTTTTTTTTAATAAATAAGGGGGTCCGACGTAGATTTAAGGTTGTGGTGTAGGAGATAGGCAATTTTGGTTGGTGAAAGTGACGTGTCGTATGAAAGGCACCCGTGATTTGTGCAACAGATAATTGAGGACGTAGGATTTGTAGGTACATGGTAAGAGAATTTTATGGATAATCGCAACGAAGCATAGCTCAGAAGGAAATGGACGGTGGGGATCTGTCTGGGTCAAATCTGACACAGACCGCAACTCAACGACACAAAATCTGATAACAGATCCACGTCTCTATAGTCTATACACAGTTTCCTTTCTTGCCAAAGCTGACTGATGTATCCACGTCATTTTCCACGTATTAAAAAGCATTATTTTAGTCTTTGATAAATATAAATATACAACTTTATTTTATCACTATTATTATTTTCTTACACAGCTTATGTTTCGATAATTTTTTAATCTTACATTAATTAATTATTAATTATTATTATTATTTATATCTAAAGTAAACTCTTTTATTTGTTCTGAGTTTATAGATTTTATTTGGTTCAAATAATATGTTTAATTAGTTCTTTATAAGTCTTCTAAAACATTCTTAAAAGACACGACACAAAAGCTAGATTTTTTGTAATATTGAAGTTTGAGTATTTAAGAATTATAGAAGTTAACTAAATATTTATTTGTTTATGGTTGCAGAATATGCATATACATTAAGGGTGGATGAAAAGAGTGATGTTTATAGTTTCGGTGTTGTGCTTCTTGAGCTTATTACTGGAAAACGTCCGGTGGGAGGATTTGGGGATGGTGTAGATATTGTACAGTGGGCTAGGATGTCAACTAGAAGTCGTAAAGAAGAAGTTAATTGCATCATCGACCCGAGGCTAGTCAATGTGCCTCAAGATGAGGCAATGCACTTGTTCTTTATCGCGATGTTATGTATTCAAGAAAATAGTGTTGAAAGACCGACGATGAGAGAAGTTGTTCAAATGCTCTCGGAATACCCACGAGACTCTCTAGAGAATCAAACTTCGTCATCTAACGTTGTTTTTCTTCAACCGAAAAAACTTGATAAAGATATGGTTTAGAAAGTTGGGATATTGCTGGGTTTTTTGTTAACTTTTTTCAAAATTGGCTTGGGGTTTTGTTAAAAAATGTGATATGTGCACAAAGTTATCAAATTTTTCTCTTGTGTGCTTCTTCATGAATTAGAACATATAAGTTGAGGGTAAATTAGTTGGTAAATGTAGTTGGCTATAGAGGGTGAAATTTGGGTAGATATAAGAGAACCTTGCAATCTTGTGTATTCTTTTGGTTTATATGTATGTATTTAAGTATTTCTAGTTTAGTTTATATTCCTTGTAGGATAATGCAATTATGCAAATCAATTTTAGTACTAATTTCCCTAATCATTTTTGCACAGACTAATAAAAAAAATAAACAAGACGACTAGATGAAATGTCAATTGATTGTTTAAATTGAAAAATAAGAGGGAGTTTTTATAGTATATGGTTATCATTCATAAAATATTTGTATATAAGAACTGAAGTTACATATAAACACAAGTCATAAGTTTTACTTCAATTTTTGTACCTATTCGCAAAAAATGTCGGCATTGGAGTACTATTTATATATTTTCGAATAATATAATTTTCCATTTGCAAAAAACAACTATTAAAAAAATCGAACTCTCAAGTTTATCCTAATTTATTTCCCCCATTAATTTATTTTCTTAAATAAAGTCAGTCAACCTTGTCTTGAATATAAGAGCAAAATTAACATTTTCTCAATATATCTTAAATAAAAAAAAATATTGAGAGACAATTTTTTTGAGATAGAGTTATTATTATTATTATTATCTATTTAAATCTAAATTTTATCTAATCTAATAAATATTAATAAAAGAAAATTTACCCTATAGAAGTGTTCTAAAAAATCGACACCTATTAACGAATCAGATTCTCAGATTTCACTAACCTTCTAATTAACCAATCAAGTGTTTCTGTTTAACTAAAAAATCTCTTTCAAAAATAAAATCAAAATCACCATCATTAAATAAATATAATTAAAATCAACATAATAAAATAATAATCATTCTATATCATATAAAAAAAATCCCACCTCATGTCACAAACGTTCTTGAAAAAAATTTAAATCAAAAAGAAAACTCCATGAAAGACTAAAAGAAGGTGATACAATGATGTACGTACTACACCAAGTTTGAACCCATTTCTCATCTCAAAAATCATCTTCTTTAATCTCTATATTATCAGCTACTTTCTCAATTATTCTTTCCTCCTCAAAACCCCTAATACTGATTTTCATATCATTTATTTCACTAATTAAATTGATATTAGATAAAGTTTTGATTCTATTGATTAAATTTGACATCATGAAATTGATAAAGTTTTGAGTTTCATGATTAATTTGACATCATATAATTGGGTTCTATGGAAAATTTTTTGACAGTGAAAGCTCATATAATGACTCATCCTTAAAAGTTTTAGTAAACTAAAATCATTCACAATATTTTCGTGTAGGTCTTTTTGTTTGAGAAATGGGTTTCCCATCACTTTAGTTGATCGATGCTAACATTTTTTTATTTTTTTCTAATAGGTTAAAAAAAATCTATGCCCGAAACTACATAAAGCTCGTTAGTTTCCAATTTTAAACACATGCTTGAAGAAGACTCAATCTATATAATCTCTAATTTTGATGTAGCTATAGATATCACAACCGTTCTTTTAAGATAAATTACGAAGAAGACACAACACAATGTAATATACAAAGAGGTTTTGAATATAATGTCTTTCAATCAATTATAAGAATATTATATATGTATATTCACGGGTTTAACATTAAATAAATGAAAATAGTTTTATTCAACATCTGTGTGTATTCACGTATTTAATCTTCACATAAACGAAAGATAGTTTGATGACATCCGTGTGTCTTCACGGGTTTAACATTTACATAAACGAAAGATAGTTTCATTCAACATCCATGTGTATATACGGATACAAAGTAACACATTAACCCAAATATTATTAATGCTTACTTTAACTTAACTAACGTTTCACATATTAACAACAAAATTATTGTTTACATTTTCAAGAATTAAATCTTTTTCGAAAACCCGTGAACTCATAGGTTCAAAACCTATGTAATAAAATGTAGGTCAGTTACTTCGTTTAGTTGCACTTGCCACTTATGTATGCATAAAGTGGTAACACTATTATTTAATTTGTAAGCACAAAAGCTGCTAACGTAGTTTGATGTACTAAATACATTCGATTATTCGAATACCAATTACCAAGCATGCTCATGAGCTGATCTTTTTCACTGTTCAATAAAAAATTACACATGCGTACCACTTACACTTTTATTTAATTGACTTAATTAATCTACTAAAAATGTCTAACTTTTATTTAAAAATGTTCTCATTACTACATTATTTTATCAAATTCAAGCAAGCCACACCATATAGTTGTTAACTCGTGATTCAGAATCTCAATTTTTGACTCGCGACTTGTAGCTCGACTTGTAACAATTACTATTTACAATAGTCACACATGACTTGGAAGAGCTAATAAACGCTCGTAAGAGTCAAAGTCATTTAAAAGCTAATAAACTACTCGTGACTCGTAAGGATCTACTGTGAGCCACACTAATTTATAGTTCACATAAAACTTTTTACAATATTTCTTATTATCCAAAATGAGTTTTGCTCATAAAAGAAATCCGATGCATTTAATTAAGCTCAAATTTTCACTCTTAATTTGAAATTTCATTTAATACACTATTTTATTTAAGTCTGCCAAGTACAAAGTTCGAATTTATTAAATGCAAATTTTGAATCAGAAAGGAAACTTTAATCTTAAATAATACATCAAAATTTTCATATTGATATAATTTTGAACTTTCCAACAAAATTACCTAACGTCCAAAATTAATTGTTAACGCATATTTTTAACAAACATGTCACATTATCACACAAAGTGTTATGTACCACAAATGCGTGCCAAACATAACAAAAAACACTAAAAGCACCACAAATGTGTACACCACAAAAAAAAAATAAAATCAAATCACATAACATCAACAAAAACCATAAATTTTGAAATTAATTAATTTATTAATAAAAAAGGCCGACTAAAGCAATTTTTGATTAGTTTATTAATAAAAAAGGCCGAGATACATTGTTAATGACTACCCAAACAAGTCCAACAAATGGGCAATAAAAGTCGACCCGGATCGGCCCATTCTTTAAAAAACCCAGATCCGTTTGGTAAATAAAACCTCTTCATCCAAATCATACCTTATTCCCGTTTTCATAAGTTGAAATTGTTATTTTTTTTTGTTGTAAATTCGAAATAATCGTTCGGCATCTGAATTCAAAACGTATATAAGGTTCATAGTCAGTGACACTCACTTCATCTCCAGGTACTATTTCTCTATCAACTTCCAACCGTATCGATGGTTTTAACTTATAATAGCTTCATCGACATCTAGGGTTTTTGTTTTATTCGCTCTTTTCTTAATTTGTTTTGTAAATATGTTATAGGATCTTTGTAATTACTAATTAAATTGATATCACGCGTTCAATTTGTAATCTTGTATTGTTTGGTTTTATGTAATTTTAAAAACCTAACTACTTTTTAGAGGAAAAATCATGTTTTTATTGCTGTTAATTTTATATGTTTGCTGGGATTTTTTGGGTTTTTAACATCATGCTTTTCTTTATCCATATCATGTAAGTATATATCCGCTGATTTCTTGGTGTTTTGTATTTTTGTTTACTTGAAATAGCCTAAGCTCAAATATGAGCTTGATAACACAAAGAATGATAGTAATATCTAAAGGGAGTTGAAATATATATGTCTCGTGTTCAACATTGTAATAGTTAAGATAATAATTGGTTGTTATATGCTTGTCAAATAAATGTATGAAGCTGTAATAGCAAAATTTGTTTATCCAAACATGTAGTTAGTTATATTTTGCCAACTTACCTTCTATAAATGTTATGGCTACCTTCTTTTACAGTAGGCGAAGTTCTCAATCAGGTTAGTAGTATAATCATGAAGCGCAAGCGGGGAAAGAAGGGAAAATCCAAAAAAGCCCCTAAAGCCGGAACAATAGAGGCCGAGCCAAGCACTGATAATTTAAGTGGCGAAGATGTATCTGGTCCAGATGACATCGAGAAAGATGAGACAAACTCAAAAATGGAAATTGAAACCCCGTCAACAGTAACTGAGCAACCTGAAAAACCACCAGCTGTTAGTGCACCTGTTAGTACACCTGTAGTAGTTGATAAGCCAGTAGGGAGATTGGTTTACAATCGGGTCAAACTCAAGATCAAACCTTCAAAACCATTAGAACCTCAGGTCACTTCAACAGATGTACATGCTCATAGTGATGCTGATAAAAGTAGCCAGCAACATATTGGTCTAATTGACAAGCAAATAGTTAGTGAGAAGGTAGAAGAAAAGGTCAACTCGGTGCCTGAAACCAACGTAGGTGTTTCAATGATTCAACCCAAAAAGACTGGGAGCATTATAATAAAATCATCGAAGAGTTTTAGCTCGAGTTTGAGTCCTTGTAGTAGTAACGCTGCAGTGCCTCAGGCAGAGAGGATTCATCAGAAAGAGCCTGAGTCAGTTTCTCGAGAATCTGTCTACAACAAGCAAGAACTTATTGCTTCCCTTGAGGTACCTTTAAAATCATTCTTCTATTATCTGTTTGCAGACTTGTAGTATATGTGGATTTAAGTCCTCATGATTGTTATATGATTTTTTCTTTTGTAGGCTATTAAGAAGATTATGAAAATGGATGCATCAGAGCCTTTTAATGTTCCAGTGAACCCTGTTGCTCTTGGAATACCTGTCTGTGTTTACTTTTCATTTTGACCTTTTTTATAATCATAATCGTATATTAGTATATTTGGTGAATTCATTTTTCTTTTGGGGGGGGGGTGGAACAGGACTATTTTGATGTCATCAAAACACCAATGGATTTCGGGACCATATGTAGCAACCTTGAAAGTGGTGTTAAGTATAAGAATTCGGAGGATGTGTACAAAGATGTGCAGTATATCTGGGAGAATTGCTACAAGTACAATAATAAAGGCGATTACATTCTTGAGCTCATGAAACGTGTGAAAAAGAATTTTATGAAGTACTGGACTGCTGCAGGGCTGTATAGTGACCAACAGCAAGGTAAACATTTGTTTCGGTTGTTTAAATTTTATTCTTATGATTTGTTTTTTTAACTATCTTTTGTTAGTGTCCATCAGTTCTTAAGGCCCTGAAATCTCTATTGCAGATGGCAACGTATCTAGTCATGGGAAATCGTCCAGCAAGAGTGGGCATCTAAAACACAAGTCTCGGAAACGTCATGGGTATGCTTTGTTAACTGAATATATGTTAATGTCTCTTCCTATAGTGTTTCTGAAGCTAATATAACTTTGTGAACTTCTAGTACTTGAAACATGTAAGGGATGATCTATATACCTTTCTTCTTTCTTGATTTTCCTCAGAGTCAAGCGCCACAAGGATGACTGTATGTGTGCTATATGCATCATGATGCGACGTAGGCAGGAGCGTGAGAAAACTATGAATCCTGCCGATGATCAGACTGATACCAGTGATGGTATGGTCCAACAGGTCAAGCTTGAGGTAAGTGAAGTTACCTCTAATTAGTAATTACTGAATAATTCTGGTACGGGCACGATTAAAGGTGAAATACACTAACAAGGTTCGCCATGATAAGCTGGGCCATGTATACGTAAGTAATACTTACTGTACTTAGTTTCTCATGTTTTTATAACATGTATCAGGGAACATCAACGGCGGGAAGTCCTAATGGTGATGATACATCATCTAGTTCAGACAATTCACAAAATGAAGATGCGGATACTGAAATGGAAGATAAAGGAGAAGAAGTGAAGCTCGATAAGGAGCTACAAAGCACTTCTCAAAGTAAGCAACATGAAGAAAAAGAGAAACCATTGGAGACCATCAAAGAAAATACTGTAGCTGAATCATCTCAGGTAGATGGTAAATCTGTTACAGAGAAACTCGAAGACATACAAATGGCAGAAGCAGGTGATGCAACAAAGGATGTTCCTAATGATGTGGAAAAGATACAGCACGAGAATGAAACGGCAGCAGTTGAAATTCGGAAGCCTACGGTAATTGACTTCTTTTAGTGCATTTATATTGGACACATGGTTCATGTTCTTTTCATAGAATAGTGTAGGCATTCTCTCTTGGCCCCTATTTTGCCTTTCGATTTAAATGGGAGTGTAATTTGTAGAGGTGAAAATTGAGCAGGTCGTCGGGTTGGGCAACAACTGGGAGTTAGAACGAGTAGTTTTTCTATATGGGTATGGTCCGGGTTGGATTGACCTGCCTATACTTTTGTGTCATTATCATGAATTTTTCAAATAACCAGTCTCTTAAATACTATTTAAAAGCTATGTGCCTATGTTATAAAAGATACCAATCTAAATTTTCTGAATAACCTGATTAAAGAGGTTGTAAACATGTAAATACACCGGTAGGCCACTTTTAACCCGTTATCTAATAAAATTTACAGATTAAAACTAATCCCGATCAACACTTTTTGTTTTTAATAAACTCAAAAGAAGAAGAAAAAGAATTGATGCTACTCATGAAATATCCTGAAGTTCAAGAGTCACACTTTTGGGATGGCTGGAGTACTTCATTACATAATTAATGTATTCATGTGGTGGAAATCTTGCTACTTATTTAATTAGCAATTGAGATTTTTATAATTGGATGATAAATTGTACTTATTTGCTTAACCATCAATGTTGTAAATACAGGAGTTGCTAGACGCCGGGGCGAAGGCTAAACTGTATAAAACGCTCCATCAACGTTATGACAACCCAATGGTTTTGGATTTATGTGCTTCTTTGTTCCCTGAAAATCGAAAATCCTTATGGAGCAGACCTCATTCATTGGTTCATCAACATGGTTCTTCTCGCAAGAGCTCCATTAGTGCTGTCATTGCATCATTTATCAAGCGTTAGATGTGATTGGTTGATATCAGTGGAAGTCAAAGATGTTATGAACAGTATTTTTCGTTGTATTTCCCTGATGTGTTACTGTAATATTTAGTTAATCCGAGTACAATTAAACAAAAGTTGGATAACGGTAAAGTGGTTATGTGCGTCTTTTGTAGTAACTGGTAACTGAAGAGAGTTCCAATCATTCCCTTTATTTTGGCTATTCTATTTCTTTGTTACATATTCAGATCGTCTCTTTCTTGCATAACGTTAATAACCGACAACGTTGCCTTGCCTACGTGCCCCGCCCCGATGAAAATATGGGGAAGGCAGCGATGACAATGCTACAGATCGACTCATCGGCCCAATAAGAAGAATTTTCATGGGGAAGGCAGCGATGACAATGCTACAGATCGACTCATCGGCCCAATAAGAAGAATGTCCGCTCATATTAAACATGGTCATTTTCTTGTAAAATCATCCTCTTCGGAGCCAATTGAGGCATTGAGCTACGCCTTTGACATTTTCCTTTTTGTTTTCTATTTTAGGTTAAAAGAACGGTACATCTAGTAAAGTTTTATAGATACCAAATTACTAGCTAGTCAAGAACATTAAATACCAAAGAAGACTAGCTACTCTCGTTATCAAAATAAATGTCCACGTTACTATTTATATCTGTTACAAAATAATTGTCCATTTGCAACAAAATAATTATTAAAAAGCACTAAATTTTCAATTTTACCCAAATTTATTTCTCTTAGTCATTTTGAGGTTCAAATGAGAATGTGAATCTTGGTGTGAGGTTCAAATGAGAATGTGAATCTTGGTGAGAATTGAAGAATCAATAAGAATGCGTCACGTGTCACAAAACTCATTTTTTCCCACATTTTTAAAAATTAAATATCTCAACAATGGTTCATTGAAAAATTATAAAAATTGCACCATAAAAATCAGCATTTTTTTCATTTCGATTAGACATCTCTAAGGTATACTTCCGACGACTTTTTTTTCCAGGGTTTTACAAATTGTACAAATATTAGTATCACGTGTATTATTCGTTGGTATCACACGTGTTACTCGATGGTATCACATGTGTTACCGCCTGGTATCACATATGATAGTCGATTACAAGATCCACCAAAAAATGAAAAAAAAAAAGTTCTCGAAAGTATACCTTGTGAGATCTCTAATCGAAGAAAAAAAATGTGTGGAAGATATTTAATTTTATGATTCGGCTTATTGGAAGATATTTAATTTTAAAAACGTGTGGAAAGTGGGTTTTGTGACATGTCGCGCGTTCTTATTGGTTCATCAATTCGTTTGAACCTCACTCTTTATTTATTATATTAATTCAGTCAAATTTACCTTATAAAGACAAAACTGACTTTTAATACACCTATCTTAATTCCCACAAAAATTATTGGAGTACAATTTTTATGGAACGGACGAAGTATAATTTTTCCAAATTAGTTGTAATATTTCATTTCACCAAATGATAGTTTGGATTGGATTTTTAAATATCTTTAAAAACTCTAAAAATAAGAAATGCGACAAGAATATAGAGTAAACGATAAAACCAATATCCAAACCATACAAGAAACCTCCATTGCACGTTTGCAAGTCAAATTTCAACCTACCTAAAAACGTGTCTAGTTGTCATATCAATCATCCATTTTTATTCATAAAACAAAACAGTCGGCCAATTCTTCTACTCATCATAAATAACGTATAATACACATTTCACGGACATTAATTATGTACTACTTTATTAGTTAGGTACATACAAGTCCCACACGCCAATATATAACAATCCCCTTACCAACTAACTTTTCCAAATCCTATAAATTTGCATCATATAACTTATAATCATTTTATACAACTTTATCAGCTACATAAACATGTCTTTAAGAGCTAGACAACCGGCTACAACCGCATCCGATGACACCGCCGCCACAGAACCACCAACGACCCACCCACAACCGCCATCGGCACTCTCCCAAACGCTTACAAGCACCGCAAACTTAGCCAAACTTCTACCAACTGGGACACTTTTAGTTTTCCAAATCCTTACACCTATTTTCACCAATAACGGCTCGTGTGACTCCACCACTAGTTCACTAACCGCCATCCTACTCGTCCTGTTAGCCGTTTCATGCTTTCTCGCTTGCTTTACTGATAGTTTTAAGTCCGATGATGGTCAGCTTTATTATGGGTTCGCAACTTTTCAAGGAATGTGGCTTTTTGACTACAATGACCCAAAAAACATGCCCGATTTGAGGAAGTACAGGTTGATGTTTATTGATTGGGTGCACGCCATACTCTCGGTTTTGATTTTTGGTGCAGTGGCATTGAGAGATAGAAATGTGGTTAATTGTTTTTACCCAACTCCGGGTCATGAAACTGAAGAAGTTTTGGATATTGTTCCCATTGGTATTGGTCTCATTTCGAGTGGTTTGTTTGTTCTTTTTCCGACTAGAAGACATGGGATTGGTTACCCTGTTACACATGATAATACCAATTGATATCAATCGAGACATGTGTATATATGTTTAATGTTTATAGCTTCTTCTTTTGTTAAGATCTATTGATAGATTTATTTAGTTTTTGTGAGTAACTTGTCAAGCGTTTTTTAAGATCACAAAAAATTGACAGGACGAAAGGAACTAATGGAATGATAGGATGAATTACTTAATACGTCTAAGTAAAGTAAAGTAAACGTAAAACACAAGTTTCATATTCTTTTTTCTTCTGTCACTTCAATTATTCCTTTTTACTTTGATCGACTTTCGAGAGGTCAATCAGCGAAACGCCAAATATAGGTCTTCACATTCTATTAGTCAAATTCGGCATGAATAAGTAATAGCCAAAACATCTAGTATTAAATAAGGAAATCAGAGATCATAAACCAATCCGTGATAATAATATTCCTAATACTAGTTCATGTAAACTGTTGTATGAAAAGTAATTAAAGATCGTATCATATACCAACAATAAAGAAAAAGAACCGTAGAGACGAATCGAAGTGTTCTTTTTTGGCAGAGGTCACATGATTGTTGTGATGAAACTGCACGACAGCAGGTGCGGCTGGTGGTGGTGGTTTCTGATATGCGTGATCAGCTTTGTGGAGGGGTAAGATAGTGCAGGGTATTGTTTATATGGTAGTGGTGAATACTACTGCTGATAGTATTGACCACCACCTAAGTGCGGCAGCAGTGGTGGTGAGTAGGCAGCAGCATTCTGTGGATATACACCGCCATGTACGTTCTCACATGCTCCCATCCTCTGAGGATCCATGGAGGGATAAATCATCCCCTCGTGCTGCAACTGTGGCAGTTGACTGTTAAAATAGTGCATATTTTGATTCTGACTAGTTGAAGTCCCCGGTGGTTGAACCATCTGATTTTGCTGCTGTGAAATAACCACTCTGGGAAACAAGTTGTTATAGGCCGCTTGTTGTCTAGCTTCATGTAATACTATTTCACCCTGGGGTTTTGGCACTTGTGGTCGGCCCCACATTAACTTTAGCCGATGACCTTCAATCACGAGCTTATTCGAGAGTTCAGCTGCTTTTTCTGCTCCTTCTCGGGTCGTGTAGGTCACAAAGGCACAAGCTCTTTGAAACACCATTTTCACTGACTTGATTTCACCATGGGCGTGAAAGTTGTCTCTAAGGTCCTGCTCTGATATTCTTGCATCAAGTCCTCCAACATAGAACGTTCTGATGCTTTCGTCATCAGGGGGTTCCAAACATGGCATATCACCAGCCTTGTTCAGAAGTTTTAAGGCAACCAGATCATTAACTCTGCAATCACAATAAAAACATTTGAATTTTGTCATATACATAATAACATGACAACATTTGTGCAGTTAACTGCTAAGATATTAGAGTTTTAGTCCTGTAAAAATAATTTACACAATTATTCCCTCTTTTAGCCTAACACCAGAGAACCTTACGTACTGTTTAGCTGTAGAATAATGAACAATATATTCAATAATTAAAGTATTTGATTATAGAAACAGAACCAATAGTTACGTACCCATAGTAACGGTCTTTGATATTTTGTTGGGATAGCTCCCCAGTGACAGACATCTCGTGCCTGTAAGGGCATTCGGTACCTCTTGTACACTGACCTCTGATGTAAAAACTGCAAACATTTGTTCTATTTCTGTCGTAATATGGATTAGTTCTTTGAAGCTTCTTAATAGTATCATTTGGGCGGGCTTTACCATACGACGATTCATAATCTAGACCTGCCCTTGCCTGGGAATAATAAAAATAATACACATTAAAACATTTTCAAATTTATCATTAGACAAAAAAAAAAAAGAAAAAAAAAAGAAAGAAACTGTACAAATTTTGTAAAACCAAGAATTGAAACTTGACATACTCTGCGATCATGCTCTTTGGAATGGTGTAATTGGAATTGTTACCGAGTGCAGCATCATGAACCTGAACGGGTAAACCATAGTCAAGATCTAGAAGGCACACTTGACAAACATTTTTCAACTTGCTGCAAGTTTGGCAGATCTCAGTTTTCTCGTATCTATTAACGTGTATGTATATGTTTAGTATAAGCCCACATGTTTATAGATTGTATAGGCCCATGAATAAACCTAATCATGTAACTATATATTATTGTTGATAATGAGAAGAGAAATACATTGGATTTTATGGTATCAGAGCATTCACGATCCTAATCTATCTTCCAAAACTTTCGGCTTATTCTAACCTTCTCAAGCAATCAAGTTAATCTCTCTGTCAACCACTCTAATGGCCGGAGATGATGCTTCTTCTTCTCACCTTGCAAGCGCCGATAAACCTTACGGTGTTTCCAACATCAAAACCCACGTCCCGTTGATTCTAGATCTCGATGAATTCAACTATGATGCGTGGCGTGAACTTTTCGAAGTTCATTCCATTAGTTTCAGCCTCCTTGGTCATCTCGATGGTACTACTGTACCCAGCGGACCAGACGATCAATCATGGGCACGTATTGACTCCCTTGTCAAGGCGTGGATTTATGGAACAATCAGCAAGCAACTTCTTCAAACGGTAGTGAAGAAAAAGGTATCTGCTCACACGGTATGGAGGAATATTGAAAACCTTTTCCTTGACAACAAGGATGCCCGAGCCATGCAGATCGAAAACGAGTTACGCAACATCACTATTGGTGAGCTTTCTATTAGTGACTATTTTCGTAAAATCAAAACAATGGCTGATGTTCTTGAAAATATGGGCACGACAATTACAGAAAAGAACTTGGTCATGTGCATGATTAACGGCCTATCCGACAAATTTGACCAAGTTGCTAATATAATACGCCATAAGACCCCACTTCCCACGCTTCTTGAAGCACGTTCGATGCTACTTCTTGACGAACACAGACTCGCAAACTCTAGGAATCATCACCCCTCTCATCGTGATAATTCTTCATCCCAAGCCGTTTTGTATGTTGATAATAACAACAACCGCAATAATCAACCTGCTGGTCGTGGTGGCCGCCGGAATAATCGTAGGAATAACAACAATGGTCGTCGATTCACCCAACAACCGGGTCCTTGGGTTGGTTTTCAACAGCAACAACGCCCACAATAGCAGTCTTGGGCTGCCCCACAAACTCAGGCCCAACAACAATGGAATGGGCAGCAGTGGCCTAATCAACGTTCGCCTCGGACAGGCCCAGGTCAACAAGCCCAGGCACATCAAGCCGGCCCAGGCAGTTTTGGACAGCAACAACAGAATGTCACAGGGTATTACGGACCTCAACAACAACACCAAACATCACTTCTTGGGCCTGGGCAATTTAGTCAGCAGCAGTCTGGCCCATTCAGTTCGTACGGGGGCTTCTGATCAGGCCACGTTTCTACCTCAGGCCTTCAGCACCATGACACTACGGGACCCCAAGTGACCCTGGTTGGTACATGGACACTGGAGCTACATCACATCTCGCAACGGATACAGGTAAACTCGATTCTATTTCTAATATGAGTACTTATTCTTCTATCTTGGTTGGTGACGAAACTTCCATACCTGTCACCAACTCGGGCCATAGTCTTTTGCCGACTCTCCACCGTCCGTTACATCTTCATAATATCCTAGTCACACCTAATATAGTTAAAAATCTTATTTCCGTTCGTAAATTCGTTAAAGATAATAAATGTACGATCGAATTTGATGAATTTGGTTTTTCTGTGAAGGATTTTCGCACCCATCAAACGCTCATCAGATGTGACAGCACTGGCGATCTATATCCCCCTAGCTTTTCCACATCATCTTCAGTCGCATTTCTTGCTTTCAGTCCGGTCGTCTGGCACCAAAGACTTGGTCATCCCGGTGATGAAGTTCTTCGGTCTCTTAGGTCTAGTGGTCTTATTTTATGTAATAAAGACAAGTCTCACACGCTTTGTCGTGCTTGTCAGTTAGGAAAACATGTTAGATTACCATTTTATCGTTTAGAGTTTGTAGTTGAATCTATTTTTGACATTGTACACTCAGATTTGTGGACATCACCAATCCCGAGTGTTAGTGGTATTAAATATTATGTTATCTTTTTAGATCACTTCTCGCATTTTCTATGGGTTTATCCACTTAGACGAAAAGCTGATACGTTTGCAAAATTTTTACATTTTCGTGCTTATGTTAAAACACAATTTCACTGTGAAATTAAATCGTTTCAATGTGATCATGGTGGTGAATTTGATAACTAACACATGCGTGACTTAGCTGACACTAATGGTATGCTTCTCCGTTTTCCTTGTCCTAAAACATCTCAACAAAATGGTAAATCTGAAAGAATGATACGTACTATCAATAATCTTATTCGCACGCTTCTCTTTCAGTCTCACTTACCACCCACTTATTGGGTCGAGGCGTTACAGATGGCTACTCACCTCTTAAACATACTACCTTCCACCTCCATTAATAATCAAATACCATTCACAAAATTATTTAATAAAATGCCTACCTACACGCATCTTCGTGTCTTTAGGTGCCTCTGCTACCCACATCTTCATACACCACATAAACTTGCTCCACGGTCTACCCCGTGCGTGTTTCTTAGATACATGTCTAATCATCGTGGTTACCGATGTCTCGATCTTGCCAATAATAAGATCATCATATCGCTACACGTTAACTTTGATGAGTCTGTATTTCCTTTCGGTTCCATGACACCGAACCAACTTCCTCCCTATCATTTCCTTGATATTCCCCCGGATGACTCGTCCATTGCGCGACAACTTCGCGTTTCTCCGGTCACTACTACAGGGGTGTCCTTGAACCAAGACGCCTCCTCACCTTCTCATTCAGCTTCCTCAGCCCCCGACACATCACCACTTTCCACTTCATCTTCGGACTCCGCCACTTCATCAGCTTCTCCTTTGGAATCTACCTGTACACCTTTGGCTTCCAATACCCTGCCGTAGCCCTCTCATCCCATGATCACTCGTTCTCAGCTCGGTATCACTAAACTTGTCCAACGTCTTAATCTTCATACTTCGGCTCATCCCGTCGTCCCTCGATCTTATAGTCAAGCCCTTAAAGATCCTAACTGGCAAAAGGCTATGCTAGAAGAATATTCTGCTCTTATTAGTAATAGAACTTGGATACTTGTTCCCCGACCTGCAGGGGTTAATGTTGTTCGTTCTATGTGGTTGTTTAAGCAGAAATTTAATGCAGGTGGTTCTTTGAGTCGCTACAAGGCTCGTCTTGTGGCAAATGGCAAAAGCCAACAACAGGGTATCGATTGCGATGAGACATTTACTCCGGTTGTTAAACCGGCTACGATTCGCACTGTTCTTAACTTGGCCCTTTCCCGCAATTGGTCAATCCATCAGTTGGATGTGAAGAATGACTTTCTTCATAGACACTTAGCAAAGACAGTTTATATGCATCAGCCCGCCGGGTTTGTACATCCTCAGCACCCTAACCACGTATGCCTTTTGCAGAAGTCACTTTATGGGTTGAAACAAGCCCCTCACGCGTGGTTTCAACAGTTTGCGACTTTTGCCACTCGAGCAGGTTTTCTTCATAGTCGGGCTGACTCTTCATTATTTATTTTTCAGTCAGGTAGTGACATGGCGTATCTTCTTATATACGTGGATGATATTATACTTACAGCTTCATCTACACCGCTATTTCATCGTATTATTGCTCTTCTTAGTCGTGAGTTTACCATGTGTCGCACCCCCAAAATTTAGAATAATCATAATTAAGGCGGAAGCTCGGGGCGTGACTCGATCAATCGACATTAAATCGAGAGCATATGATTATCGCAGAACATCTAATGTATTAAGATGCCAAATAAAGTTTTACAAACGTTACGGCTCATCGAGCCGTCAAATAGCAATGTTACCAAATACATTGTTTCACAAAAGATAGGTTCCGAAATATTATAAATAAAACATCATTTAGTTAGTATTATAAATGAAATCCCAATAGTTCAAAATATGGCATCCTAATTATCATGGCCAGTACGGTTCCAAAATGCATGAGGTCTTGAAGCATGGCTAATTCCCTGAAAAACATATTTAAAACGTCAATATAATTGTTGAGTGAATTCACAGGTTTAAGACTCAATTATAAATCATTATTTAGTAAAGTTCATCAGTAAATCAAAGAGTGACATCGAAGGCCTAAGGTACGATTATTTAAAGCTTGAAACAAAGACGGTGATCCCCCAATAGGTTTGCAAGTCCTATGAGTTAATATGCCGAAACTAAGCCTATAACCAAACCACGACTTATAATGAATCGTTTACCTTGGACAATGTAAATATACGATCCTCGTTGCGAAACAATGTCGCTAGTTAGTGCGACTAACCAAAACAGTGAGAGGGAACGTCACCCCGATAGTACTATCCGTATATTCAGTGGCTAGCGTCATCTAACTAATGGTTATAGTCATTGTAAGCAAAAGGACTTATGTGCACTACAACTTGAGAACTTAGGCTCACATACGGATTCGTTGTCAGGTTTCAATAATTGCATAAATCAGTTATATGTTTTTCACCCCAATGTTTAAAAGTATTAAGACAGTCAAATAGGGGTTGTGAACTCACCTGAGTCCGAGCGTGCTAGCAAAAGAGTTTATGTAAACGAGCCCAAATAAGCCTCTTAGCGCCCTAAACGCATGAGGTCGAGTTAATAAATGTAGACGACTTAATAGACCGTTTATGCTAGTTGTTCATTCACTAGGGTTTATGTGCCTTATAGACATGTGCGACACGTTGTGATCATATATAGTTTTCAAAATACTAAAATCGTTTATGTAATCCTTTTAATATATTATTATTCATAATATATTCATAGCGTCGATTATTGATTCGTTATATATATCGTCTCGGTTGTATTTGATTCAAAGTTCATAATTTCGTTTAATCGACATATAATTGTGTTCCGTATGTTATTATAATATAAACATGTCGTTTAGATATAACTTACATTTTTTTAGTAACGTTATAAGTTTTATAATTCATTTTTGTAACATTTATCGTTAACGTACGTTTTAATTCGTTATATTCCGGTTTCACGATTTCTCGGTCTATACATTAATCATGACCTAATGTATATTTTTATAATAAATTCCCCTGATTTACAGAGTGTCCTTAACAGCCCTCAAAGTTTCTAAGTGACGGTTTTAGTCCTTGTAGTTTCTATTTTGTTATTTTATGTTGAATTGTTCGGTTTCTTCGATTTTTAACGTGTAAGTTAGATTATCGACATCTTTTCTTAGGGTTTTCACTTGTGGACACTTGAGTTACTGTTTTTATCCTTAAGTCCCCGAACTTTCTGATTTTACACTATTGGTCCTTAAAGTTCCAATTATTTCATTTTTAGCTCAAACTTTCGGTTTGTCGACTTTTAACCACACAAGTCTTGATTTTAATACTCTAAACTATAGATTAAACTTTAATATCATCTTACTTACTTATTTTACCAACTCAGCCCATAACTTTCTTTTTTTAAACTTTTAGTCCCTCTAGTTTCATTTATTCCATTTCTTGCACAATACTTTAGTTTGTTGGTGTTTAACCACATAGATATTGTTTTAAATCATAGTTTATACTATAATATATCTAAGTCACTGATTTTCACAGCCCAGGTCCAAGACTTTCTGTTTTTACAAGTATAGTCCCTCTAGTTCTCATTTTTTCACTTTTAACCCCATAGTTTAGTTTTCTTGGTTTTTAACCATAAGGGTTTGGTCTTTAACACTTTAATCCATAGATTAACATGATAAACCATAAATAAACTGTTTTTAACATTATAGTCCTCAAAAATTCAGATTTTACATATTTAGTCCCTTAAGTCTTCTTTTTGATATTTTTCACCCAAAAGTGTGTTTAGTTAGCTTTTAAACCACAAAGTTTATGTCATTACAAGTTTATTGTGTTATTTAGTTTAAAATAACTATTTTAACATAAATAAGAGTTTATTACATATAAATGAAGAGTTTAAAGTGTAGAACATATGTTTTGCATTTTTAAAGTCTCTAAACTTGTTTATATACTTTTTATTTGTTAAACTTACTAGTTAATGTAATTAAAAGACAAAGTAATTAGTTTAAAAGTATATTTTAGTATGAGTGAAGATTTTTAGCATAAACATATATATAAAGTTAAAGACTAGAGAAAAAGTTTTCTTACAAAGCTTTTAAAGTGAGATTTGAGCAAGATGAGAACTTGATTTCTTGGTGTATGATCCCTAGCTCCAATCCTTGTATTTAAATTTGTTTACCCATGGGAATGTAGTGGTGTTAAAGTTTGTAGGTGTTTATATGTTAAAAGAGCTTTAATTTGTGTTTTGAAAGTGGTGGTTTATGGTGGTTTTAGGGTGGTTTGTGGTCGTGTTCTTGAAATTAAAGTGAGAGAGGTGGGGAGGGGAAAACTTGGCTGATTTTTGAGAGGGAGAGGAAGAGTGAGTGTGTGTGTGTGTGTTTGATGGTGAGGAGTTGTAAGTTGAATGAAGTGTTAATTGATCAAGTAAGGAAGTAAAGTAAGAAGTATGGTGAACATGTTCAAGAAAAGGGTCATGAGGGGGGCCCTAGTGGTGGTTTTTGGAGAGTGAGGGGGAGGGCCCCTTTTTGATTTTCACTAATTAGTTTAAGTGTAGATATTTAGGTCATTAGGCACTAATCTTGATTAGTTAAGTGCTAATCATGTAATTAAGGTGATTTAGTGGTAATTAGGGTAAATTAATGGTATTAGAATATTACTAGTTGGTTTTGATAATATTAGAATATTTATCGTTAGTTCGTTCGATTTACTTGCATAATCTAACTTGTCGTTGTACGTCTTTTTAGTTCTCGTGAACGTTTATCGTTTATCAAGGTCGTTATGCTTATACGTTAGCATAATTATCATACTTTAAATAACTACTATTTATATTCGAATAAATTTATGTTATTTATGAAAATTGATCACTAACGTTCGTGGGTGTCGGTCTCTACCGATTGTTTGTGTAATTCTCGATGATTACAAATGCATTCCGCATTAAAATAGTGTGCATCTCTAATGCAAACATGGGCTTTGTACTAGACTTTATTTCGATAAAAATGAATTCATATTAATTACATAGGGAATTAGCCTAATATGCACGTGAGATAATGTACGGAATTTACCGAAATTCTAGGGTTGTCACACCATGACAGACTTGGGCCCATTGAACTATTTTCTAGGCATCTCAAGTACTCGCACCACCACTGGTATGTTTCTCTCTCAGATGATATATGCCCAAGACATTCTTGCGCGAGCTCACATGCAGAACTGTAACCCTTGCAACACTCCTGTGGACACCCAGTCCAAACTTGGTGCTGATGGGCCTCCTGTTGCCGACCCGACTCTCTATTGTAGTCTTGAAGGGGCTTTACAGTATCTCACGTTTGCTCGCCCGGATCTTACTTATGCGGTTCAACAGATTTGCCTCTTCATGCATGATCCTCGTGAGCCCCACTTTACTTCGCTTAAGCGCATTTTGCGATATGTACGTGGTACTTTGGATCATGGACTGCAATTATATGCGTCTCCGCCTTCTCGACTTGTTGCTTATTCCGACGCTGACTGGGGCGGATGTCCTACCACTCGTCGCTCTACTTCCGGCTACTTTGGGTGATAATTTGTTGTCTAGGTCATCTAAACGTCAGCACACCATTTCTCGTTCAAGCGCAGAAGCTGAGTATCGTGGTGTAGCTAATGTCGTTGCCGAGACTTCGTAGATTCGTAATTTACTTCGTGAGCTACATTCTCCGATTTCTTCGGCCACAATTGTTTATTGCGATAATGTTAGCGTCGTGTATCTCTCGACTAATCCGGTGCAACATCAACGCACTAAACACATCGAGATCGACATACATTTTGTTCGTGACAAGGTTGCTATGGGCCAGGTTTGTGTGTTACATGTTCCCTCGCGTTATCAGTACGCTGATATATTCACCAAGGGCTTTCCGTCTTCGTTGTTTATCGAGTTTCGGTCCAGTTTGAATGTACGTACTCCTCCCGCTCAAACTGCGGGGGTGTATTAACGTGTATGTATATGTTTAGTATAAGCCCACATGTTTATAGAACATGAATAAACCTAATCATGTAACTATATATTATTGTTGATAATGAGAAGAGAAATACATTGAATTTTAGTATACGACTCGCTCTCCACCTGAAAACTGTAAATGGCCTTGTGCAGATCTTGCACTCACTGCCATAATCTTCTTTTGTCTACATAAAATCAAATCAAATTTAAAATGATTCAATAAGCTTATATAGTTATATATGTACGAAAAGTTGTGATTGTTCACATAGTGTTTGAATAAACTTATTTTCATGGTTTATGAGCTTATTTAAATTTGAAAAGGCAAACAAGTTTAATTTTAATGACATAAGCTTATACTCCTAGTACTTTAGCTTATGGGCATAAATAAGCCATAAACAGAAGATTATAAGAAAACTGAGCTTATCGGTTATTCAAATGTTTCATAAGCCAATAATCAGTAAAAGTAAGCTTCCCCGAACACCCATGCATGCAACGTAGAATTCTAAGTATGTACTATCACAATAAAAATTTTATAAAGTGAAAGGTAAAAATATATAAACTTTGCATTATAATTACATAATACGAAAGTGATCGATATATACCATTTGAATGGACGGGTTGTCACTTAAGCATGATTCACATACAATCGCAAAATCGGATCGTTCCCGACCATCAGCTTCAACATCTCTGAACATCTTATGTGCCGCCCTTATGTATATAATAATCAATTCTATAGAATAAAATACACATGCTGTTAAAGACTCGTATTTTAAACATATATATATCAACAAGCCCTTTTGCAATGGGCTGGGCCAATGCAAATCAATTTGCTACAACATAACATTGACATCACCATATTGGGTATAAGTAATAGACCCACTCTGGATCTTGGGCCCTGTGAAAATGCCGACCTTGGCCCAAATCCGGCCTGTAAAAACTAGACTACAAATGTATACACTAGTTTAAAGACTTCGTAAAATTGTCTAAAATAGCATGATTTAATAACAATATCATTTGCATATTTTAAATTACATATATATTATATACACACGTATACATAAGCCTCGAACAATTCGATAATAGCTTGAACCAAGCTCTTATAAGTTTGAGTTCGACCCGAAATATTTAAGCTTGAGATGGGGCACAAACTCAATAAAAGTTTGTCTTAATAAGCTCAAGTTGCTCGATAAAAGGTCTACTCAACTGGTTTACAACCCTCTTAAAACACCATGAGTATCAAAATATTGGGTACTTTATAGAGTCCACTTCCAGTTTTATACAAATTTTAGATACTTACTGTCATTGAAATTGAAATGTCACTAGACATTCATTTCCAGCCCTCGAAGATTTTGTCCATCCATGTATACTCATTTAACTAATCAAATCAGATGAAATGCAGAAATTGATGTATTCAAAATTCCTGACACATTCATTACAACATATATTTATTACTTAACCATAATCAAAATACACATTATATGTATCAAAAGTAAGAAGCAGATCATTAGCTCAAAGCCTCAAACAAATTGTAAAAACAACCAAATTGGGATGCAAATGCATCATTGCCAATATAGATATCATTTGGACCCGTTACTTAACACAACTTATCCCACCCATTTTGCCACCATTAAATATAACGCAGACTCGGTCTATTGATAGTTTGAAACTATAATTTACTGGTTAAACTTCCAAAGTACTAACTAAAGATGCTTATTAGAAAATGACAAACAAAAGCAAACACTTTATAACTCAACCCATCGTAGCTATACACTCATACCCAACCCATCGTAGCTATACGCCCATACCCAACCCATGACCCACTTGACCCTGTTACAAAATAGCTCGTTTACTTATAAACTCATTTCCCATTACTTAACACAACTCCTGAAAAAGGTATAAAGACTAAACTACCCATTTTGCCACCTCAAGTAATATTTGAACTGAACCCATTGAGTTTGGTTATAGATATAAAAGTAGATTTAGGCAGTGTTTGGCTGATTTACCTAAAAACAACTTGATTTGGTTACATTTTATCTCAACGGGTCAAATACTCAGATGAATGAATCCAAATTATCAATCCAAAAATGAACACATTACTTCTGATTTTGTGGATGGTTCTCAAGATAATCAAAGATGTTTATCACTTTATCCACTTGTGATAAAACTTATTTATTTCCATAATCAGTTTTCGCCACGATCAATAAAGACACGAAAACTAATTAGATTAGTTTGATTATACTGAAGCGTAAGAATAAATTAGAAACAAAAACTTAACATTCAGCAGTAACTAATCCAACTGAAAATCTAAGTTATCAGTTTAAAGGTTTATCAAAAAATCAAAACATTTTTTACTCAACAAATCCAAAAAGACATTGTCGTTGCAATTTATTCATGAAACGCTCATTTTTACTATCAACGACTACAATCAATCAACTAATTTCACCTTACTACAAACAAAATCATATGTTCTTGTTCTACAGTTCGATTTCTCAAGGTAAGAAATCATCATCATAACATTGTTCACAAAATTTTAAAGAACAGGTCGAGAACTCATCTTAGGGAACCGGACTCTGATCATCACCATTATTATCGCCGCTACTTCCTTCATTTCCAAAAACCATCTTCCACAATTCGAATTCTTCCTGTTGAGCAGACTCGATTGAGCCAACACGATTCTTGTATTTGTTCTTCAATTGTTCGATTTTAGAATACCATCCAGCCATATTTCCATGACCCATATTAATAAATGGATAATAGTTCTTTTGCATATGATCTGCACTCTCAAAAGGGAATACGCCTGCCAACTGTTTATAAAGGAGAAGATCATTTAACACAAACATATCTTCGATTAAAACTTCTTTAATGCGGCCTTCATCTTGTACTTGTTCTTTCGGTTTGCGATTCACGTAATCAACAAATTCCTGCACTTGTTCTTTCGATTTGCCTACCGCGAATTCAAGAAAAGTCTCCATTGTTTTTATCTTTTGAAATTCAACTTCTTTATCAACTTCTTCTTGTTGTTTTTCTGGTTTACTAATGGCGGTATCTTCCATTTCATCTTCAGTCGAATGTTTCGAGTTAACTGGTTCAGCCATTGGTGATGAAATTAGTAATAGGGTGAATTGAATAATTGTTGATTGATTGTATAAGGATCATCAAGGATATATTGTTGGTTATTTATACTGGACGTTGACCAATGATCATATATAGCTACCTTGTTATAGCGGTTTTAAATTCTTGTTAAAATTCAGTTATAACCGTTAGTCAACTAGTCAAAGTGTATAGTAAATGAAAGTATCTATTTTTTATTTATATATTTTATTTTTAAAGAAAAGGGGAAAGTGGACCAACTAAAAGGACACCGTTTGGGTAAATTATAAAAAAGTTAAGTTCATAGTTTTTCTCCTCACTCCTTTAATCAACTCCTGTAAAATTTCTCTTTTGTTTTCATATGAAATTTCATATTTCATATTCATTTTTTATGATAATTACATTGGGTTGACTCACTTATATGATGGCAATAGTTGATTTATCAAATGTGTTTGAAAACAGGTCTTTCATGAGATGAATCATAGGTGTTTGACGAAATGCTTCAATGAGATGTTTTATTCTAAAGCTGAACCTCCTTATTAGTTGCAACATTTTAGTTCTTAACAAAGGACCAGCAATATTAATCTCTTATAGCATTGTATTAAAACTGATGTTATACTGATACTAAACCAACAAAAAGAATTGTGACGAACCACCTTTGTGGTTAGGGTCCACTGCTTCCATCCTCTAAGGATCCATGGATGGATAAACATCCTCTCATACTGCAACTGTGACTGTGGAATGTTGAAATAGTGCACATGTGATTGCGGTTGTTGATCCTGACTAGTTGAAGTCTCTGTTGGCGGAACTATCTGATTTTGCTGATGTGAAGTAACCGCCCGTGGAAACTAACCATCATGAGCCATTGCTTGTTGTATGGCTTCATGTGATGCTATTTCACCCTCAGGCTTTGGCACTTGTGGTTGACCCCACATTTACTTTAGCCAATGACCTTTAATCACGAGCTTATTCTAGAGTTCTTCAGCTAAATTTTCTATCCCTTCACGGGTCGTGTAGGTATAAAGGCAAAATGGGTAGAATGGGTTGTGTTAAGTAATGGGTCGAAATTAATAAACGAGCTATATTATAACTGGGTCAAGTGGGTCATGGACTCATGGGTTGGGTATATGCGTATAGCTATCACGTACGATGGGTTGAATTATAAAGCGGTTTGGTTAGGTTTAGCATTTCTAATAAGCATATTTAGTACTCTGTACATGATCTGATTTACAACGTTACATGATTTAGATCTCCTGTTTGGAAGTTTAAGCAATGCATAGTTTCAATGAACTGAGGCTGCGTTTGAGTTGAACTGAACCCTTTGAGTCTGGTTTGAGATTCAAGAGTAGATTTTGTGGCTGGTTCTCAAGATAATCAAAGGTGTTTATGATTTATCACTTCATTCCAGTTGTAATAAAACTTCCATATTCAGTAATAAATACTAATTAGGTTATTTTGTTAATTGCAAGAACAAATTTGAAACAAAAACTAAACGGTCAAGAGTAACTAATCCAATTGGAAATCAAAGTTATCGTCAAACACTCAAAATTTTATTACAGCGATTACAATCAATCAACGAATTTCACCCCATGACAAACGAAACCGTACATTCTCGTTTTAAAATTTTGATTTCTCAAGTTAAGAAATCATCCTCACATCACACTACACAAACTTTTAAAGAATAGAAAACTCATCTTATGAAACTGGACTCTGATCACCATCATCATTATCGCCACCACTTCCTTCATCTCCAAAAACCATCTTCCACAATTCAAATTCCTCTTGTTGACCAGGCTCGATTGGACCAACACGATTTTTATACTTGCTCTTAAACGTTTCGAAATAAGCATCCCATCCACCTTTATTTCCATAACCCAAATGAATCCATGGATAACAGAATTTTTGCATATGATCCGAACTTTCAAACGGGAACACCCCTTCATACGCTCGATAACGAAGAAGATCCCTTAACACCATCATATCTTCGATTACAACTTCTTTATCGCCTTTGTCTTCTACCTGTTCTTCCGGTTTTCCTGTGACGTAATCAAGTAAATCCTCCACTGTTAATAAATCTTGTAATACAGCTTGTTTATCCACTTCTTGTTTTTCCGGTTTATCAGTGGCGGTATCTTCCATATCATCTTTATGGTTTGAATGTGTCGAGTTAACTGGTTCTGCCATTGGTGATGAAATTAGTAACAGGGTGAATTGAATAATTGTTGATTGATTGTGTAAGGATCATCAAGGATATATGATTGGTTATTTATAAAGGAGGTTGATCAATATGATCTAGTTATAACGGGTTTAGATTCTTGTTAGAATTCAGTTATAAACGTTGGAAATTAGCGCCCAACTGATTTTTGAAGGTACTGGTTAACTGGTCAAAGTGCATCTTTTCCTAGTGTTCAGTTAATGAAAGTATTTTATATAATTAGCATACATAATATTTGTATTAAAAAGCAAATTCTTTTGATCATTAGCCAAAAATAGATTTTTAAAACATCGTAATTTGATTATAATCACTTGGAAGTGTTGAAGTCCGATTTTTTTTTTTTTTTTTTATGGTAGTTGGATATACGTTTGTTATGCTTGTCAATGTATAAAAACTTGCATACTTTATATAAATACAAAGTAATAGTTTTAATATCAATACAAAACTTGAGTAACTTAAGACCATCCGCTATGATCGATTCAAAGCCTCGACGCTGATCTTGGTCCGTACCGTATGCATCCCACAGTCCCACAGTGTTGAAGATCTTGGTCGGCATGTTGGAAACTGGTCCTCACCCTGATCGGCTTCAACTCTTTCTTTCGCTTTTTTTAATGCGTTATGTATTACTTTTTAATGGAAAATATTTAAAGTGGTAAAAATGATCGGTAATAGAATAGAAGTGATCAGAAATAAGTTGAAAGTAAATATTGATATAACATTAACGTGACAAAAGCGATTGTAGCAATTATACCGAGTGATCTAAATAAAACCTTGATAACAATAAGGTGATTATTTGAAAGCGTAGTATTGTGTGATGTTACACGGATTAAAATGTGTTGTTAGTAAAAAATTATAAAATATAAAATATAAAATATGTAAATTTATTTGAATATTGATTGATTAACTGTACAGTTATGTGTTGTCACAATACAGTTAGTTATGTCTTTATTTTTTAAAGTATAAAGCAATACAAAATGTGAAATGGACTAAAATTAAATCATTATAATCATTATGGCTTGGGCCTTGGGGGCCAAGATCTTTTATAGTTTGATTTCTATTTCTTTGTCAGTCACACGATAGTTGAAAAGGTGTTTAAAATTTTAATGTCATTAAGAATATGTCTTTATTATTATTATTATTATTATTATTATTATTATTATTATTATTATTATTATTATTATTATTATTATTATTATTATTATATTATAATTATATATATATATATATATATTATATTATTAATATTTTCTCAAATCCCAAAAATCTCATATATGACATATTTCGGAAATTAAATGCTCCCTCCCTTTCGAAATATATATTCACAATATCTATTTATATTTATAAAACAAAAATTTTTCTTTGTTTTTTAGTCATGCCACATCATCTTTTTAACTTTTTCTAAAACTCACCTACATATGTGACATCATCAAATTAGTTTTTCCTTAAAAATCTTCATAATTCCTAACACTCTTTTAAAAGTTTTCAAAATTTTGAATTTCGAACAAACTATTTCCTTCTATTTTGTGAAAGTTTCTAATTCAATTTTATTATAATAGCTTTTTAAATTTATACATTACATTTAATAAATAATGATTCTGTCCTACATTAAAAGTAAATTCATGTATTACTGATATCTTATACATTGCAATGATCTAATATTATCATCATCAACTATCAAGTTTAAGGAAATTAGTTTTAATAAACTATATGAAATTGATTATTTTCTGTACATTTTGGTATACGTTACTATTGAGTTTCAATAATAAATTTTCAACAATATTAATACAATTGAAAACTTAAAAAATATATGATTAATTTTATTTTTTAATTACCGTGCATCGTAAGGGCTCAACAAATGTATCAAAACTTTTACAATTAATGATTGTTACTTTTGTCATTCACATGGTGACAAGATCGGTGTCACCGTGATAAATGGACAGATACCCAAATTTCAACCGCTCATAAGGAAATGAGGAGACTACATCATACTTGATGTATCAACTAATAAAAATAAATACAAGTTCATCCATTATAATTTAATTTATGTTACTAATCATTATCACAATGATAATTGTATTTTTTAATTAACAACATTAAACTTACAAATTAATATAATTGTATTTTATAAATGGGCGTGCATCGCACGGGCTCAAGGCCTAATTATTTATATAAGTCCTAAAAAGATTGTCCACTTACAAAAAATAACTATAAATATTATTAAATTTTATATTTTACCCTCATTTATTACTTTCAATCATTTAATTTTTAACAATTTTCGGTCAAACATGCTTTAAATATACGGGCAAAATTGACATTAATCAATTTATCACAATTCAAAAAAATTTATTTGGAGAGATTCTTTTTAAAACGGAGAAAATAAAAAATAATGTAGGATTTGATTTTACACCCAACATTCTTTATCAGGTATGTTTCAATCTATATTCCACATGATTTTTGAAACTCAAAACTTAATAGATTTCATGCTGTCAATTACTTTTAATTATTTGCAAGTACATGAACCATTTTCACATTTTGGGCGTTGCCAAAACCACCTGCAACGACAATCGCGATCAACATTACATTTTTTCGAAAGGACATCATCGGGTTCGCTTTGATCGGCGTCCGTCCTTCGACAACTTTCAATTCCGCTTCTGTTGAAAAAACAAAATCAATAATAGGCTGTATATATGTGTCCTACAGAAAAGAAATGAATCGTCGGTGTAAACAGTATCGAATTTTAAACGACGTAATTCACCAATTCTAAAATGATAATTAAGAGATTATTTGTACACAACATAAATTGATCTATACACAATACATAATGGCTGGAAAGTTATAAGCGAACAAATTAAAACTCGCTTTCTTGAATGGGCAAAAATACGTATAAACCCTAAATTGTCTAAATTATTTCAAGATTCTCTAATTATTGTAAAGCTTTATCCGATTCCATGAGTTGATTTGAATAATTCACTTATAAATAGAATTAATTAGCATTTCATATATATTTGAACATATGAAACGATAAATAAATAAATAGGGTAGACGAGAACCACTACAAATTTATAAGAATCACAAAAATACGTAATTGTTCAATTGTAATAATTTCAAAATATTTATAAAATTGTTAATAAACACAAAGTGACATAGCTAACCATGGACAACAAGCAAAAGTGTGACCAAGATGAGAACTTTGTATGAAATTTTCTCCATGTCCTTAACACCCAAAAACAACAATGGAAGAAACTATACCTTGGGGGGGATTTATACATAAGAGTGTGGGCATTTGTAACTATCTAATTTAATGCATTAATAAATGACACCATTAAATATACCTAGCTTTAAAATATAGGAACACATGGTTGGTTAAATGATGTATATTTTTCATAACTTATTATTAATCTAATAAAAGGATTATTGAATTTAACTACATCACTATAGAATGATAACAAAATGAAACCATTATGTGTTACAAAATAAAATATGATTGTTGTTAAAAGATGGGTTTATATTTTGGTAATGTATTGAACTTTCAAACTTCAAAATTTTCTATTATTGTGTTGTCATTTAACCATATATCGGTATAACTTTATGCGCTCTTAAACTAAAAGAATTACAAAGTACATCCGTATGTAAAAGTCAAAGGTTAACAATCTATATTGTTATTTTTATTTATTGTGCCACACCAATATTGATGTTGTAAAATTATGGGTCTGTTTGACAAACCATCTGTAGGCTGTAGGCTATAGCTGTAAGCTATAAGCCGTAGCTATAAGCTGTAGTTATAAGCTAGAGTTGTAAGCTATAGTTTTTTTTTTTTTTTTTTGTATAAAACTGATTGATAACTAGCGGTAAGGACATTAATATAAAAATATATGATAAACATAACAAAACAATAAATTTAATAAATAATATTTATTATATAATTAATTAAAGTACTATGTCGGTAGGATAGTCATTCTCTCATATAAAAGTAAAACTAAAAAAGATTAAAAGGAAAACGGAAACACAGTATGCTAGTAGTAATATACTCGTAAGATCATTTTATTTGTTATTAAACATAATATGTTCATTATACATTAAATGGTAAATGGTAAGCACATTTAACAAACTATATTTTGTTGAATAAATAATTAAGTTGATTTTTATAAGAAATTTTCACATGTGTTTTAAATATAATACACAGTTAACATATCCAATTACTAGTTCAGACTTATATTTTATTTTGCGTGCTCTTGGTTAATACGAAAACATCACAATTAGTTAATCTAGATTTTAAACCATTTAAGTGGGCGTGACTACGCACCACCAAAAAATTGCGCCAACAATGTCCAGTGAGGAAAACTCAAGGATATGCACGGGAACATTAGGGAGGGCATTTAAGTAAAATGATTACAAAAAGCTTCAAGAACTTTTAAGTAAAATGATTACAAAAAGCTTCAAGAACTTTTACAACGCTACCTAGAGTTTCAATTAGGAGCTTTTCAAAATAATTAAAAGCTATAAGCGTATCCATCCAAACAAAGCTTTAGATTTATTATTTTTTAAAAATTAAAAGTTAAAAGCTCTAAAAAGCTCTCAAAAGTTAATTGCCATTATACCCGTTATATATCTATACATACATATAAAGGGTGTTATACATTCTCTACTCAATTTTTTTAAAACTTCCTAAACTAAATTTTTAAGTAATTACAAGTTTCTCTGCAATATGTACAACCAATAGATATACTAACATAAAAAAAATGATTGGTCAACCAAAATTAATGTCATTCTTAAAAATACCACCTAAATGAAAGTGACAAGTTTATCAAGTACATTGTACAAACAGAAAAACTAATGTAACACAAAAGCTCTCTCATTTTCAAAGTTTTTAAAAGTAAAAATAAGAACCAAAACTTTCCTCTAAGATGTATGCAAGCCCGAGACGCTCTACACGACTACACCCTGACCAAAAATTCGCGTTTGATAAGATGATGTGGCATGTAGATGGTGATTGTCTTGATTTCTTGTCAAGCAACACGAAAAAGATTTTTAAAAGTCACGAAAAAATTATTGCTAATTGTCCGAAGTGAGAAGCAAAAATATTCTCATAAACACGTTCCTCAGTAATATCATCATTACTCTCGAAGTCAAGCGTGGTAGCAATACCAAATCAAATACGACGAGCAGTGGGTATTGGGAACGATCTCGCTCATTGGGATCGATTACCACCACTCAAGAAAACACACAATCATGTACAAATCAATAATAAATCGCACAAAACAGAAAAAGCACGTCACACACAATTTTTGCGTGGAAAACCTCTGAAGACAGAGTAAAAGCCACAGGACCCGTAGGCCACTTAACATCGACTATATGAAAGATATTACAAGTTTGGAAACGTTCAACTCTCGACGCTCTTGTATATCCTCACACTACTCTCAACGGTAGATTACAATAACGAAATTCGCGTCGTCGTTATTGAATCACCGAGACCACCACAGGGGAAGGAGGGAGACTCTCATATGCTCTCTATGTTTCTCAACCCCCTCACCTAAACTCTACATCTAACTCCTATATAAATAGACAACACATAAAATATTCCTCAGGTTTAATTTGGTTTTCAAATCTCACTAATTCAGGAAATCGAATCATATCCCAACAGTGGGATCTCGAGCTAAGCCTTGGCTAAAGTTTAGAAATCTTAATGGCGTAATGTGCGAGTACCATGCTAGTTGTGCTATAAGTCTATATCCAACATCTTTTTCATTAGAACTTATTAAAATATTTATAACAAGAACAGATATTACTCCAACTAATCTAATTACATCCTTAAAGAGTTTAAAGTAGTTTACTAGTTCTCTGTATGTATATTTGCTTTGTAAAAGGGATTGAGCATGAATTATTAAAGAAAATATATACGTACTTTTTACTTTTTAGTCTTGAAATTAAGAATCCTAAATGCCAATTTTTTGTATATATGGTAGTTAAGGTTCGAATCTATACATTGGTTGCACGTGTGTTGTCAGGAACACGTGACTGCACGATTTCGCCTCGTCGAATGCTTCTCTCGGTGATTCGGTTTGTTCTTTTGTAAAACACATGGCTGATTACACTACATATAAACCATATACGGAGTATCATTTTTCTAGTTTTAAAACATCTAAAAACTTAATTTCCACATAACCGTAATATAAATCAAAATATAGTTAATAGTAGTTTGTTTAAACACATTTATATTTTTCACTGCTCTTATTTTGGAAATAATAAAATTATTTATATATTATTTGATATTAAATTTGAATCTGCACTTAAGGTTTATTTATATATTTTTGATATAAGTTCTATTAAACGTTTTCTACTTAACAATGCCTAATTTCCGTGCATTTAAGAGTACCGATGTTTTCCCTTAACGAAAAAAACTTGCTATGAGTGAACCTATCAAGCTTGTTTACAATTTACTTCAAAAATTAAGTTAGTATTCAAATACTTTACTTTCATTACCACAAAAAGTAAAGTTACTGGAGTAATAAAAAATGTCTATTATTTTGACACAAATTGTTAACAAGTTAATCTAATGAAGTGTATTATTCTTTTGTTTATTTTGGATTTAAAATGAGTCCCATATATAAGGAAAAAAGAAAATCACATAAATCGTTCTCTATGTTCATCTCATACTTCACCAGCAGTCCTTTACAAACTTTAATTACATCAAATCATCATTTCTTTTGAAACTTATTACACAAATACTCTCCTTTAGACTAATGGCCATTAAATATTATGTTAAAACAAGAGATGTGCGAAACTAATGAGGGTAGTTTAGTCTTTATACCTTTTTCTCTCTCTCCATCTCACCACCTCTTTATGTATTAGGTAAACATCAAAAAACCTTTTTCACATGTAAATATAATTTTTTTTTCAAACTTATATCGGTGCAGTTGTATGTGTATTTTTCGGCATTAAAGCTTTCAAAGACGTTGTTGGTGATAACTTTGAAGCTCCGATTGGTGATTAAGATAAACCACACCTGGTGATGGTACTGTCCAACATGGATGGTAACCAGAAATTGGTTAAAACATATTTTTATATCATTAAATGTGCTTTAGAATGTATTATATAACACTGTAAGGTACATTTGGTGATGTATGAATAAAAAATTGATGTTTACGGATCATTTCTTTTAGATATTAAAGACTTGAAGTGTATGACAAAATAATGAATCGTGATTATACTTTTAGTATCATTTATTCAATTTTTGATATAAATATACCAATAAATTATAATAAAAAAAAAAGAAAATAGTGTAGAAGCAACACGTGACTTTGGTTTTAGCAACGGTGAAAAACAAACTAAAAACTGTACAACTAAAAAAATGGTCAGGCATATAAAACCTCACCAGTCACTACTAGCATTTGTGTCAGAAGAAACAGAGTGTGATATATATAGACAGTGACAGATAGATTCATTTCAACATCCTGAACTAAATAATGTCAAACACTAATCTCCGTGATCCACCGGACTCCAAACCAAACCCTAACATTCCGTTACCTGAACGCCGTCCACTTCTTAAAAAGTCACGAACAATCGCAGATTCCACAACCACCGTCGCCGGCCACTTCCCCGGTCCACTCTTCCCCACCGTCCGTCGCATCTCTGATGACTCAACTCTACCTCTTCCACCTTCATCGTCATCATCATCATCCAACTGGTCTCCTCGCCGATCATTTGACTCCTCCTCCGACAGTTCCACCACCACTAGTGACACTTTTCCCGGTCAAACGTTCGGGTTTGCTGATCGTGATTATGTTTATCCGTCGTTTCTCGGTCCGAATACTACTCGAAACCGTGTCACGGTTGTTAAGTCTGTTGCTGCTAAGTCGTTGAGAAAACAACCGCCTGTTTCGTCTACGTCTCCGGCTCCGGTTCGAACCGCTTCGGTTCCAAAGAATTTAGGTGGAAGTGATTTGGAATTGGTTCGGTTGACTTCGATTAGGTCGAATTCACTTTCGCCCGGCTCGGATACTATTAATTCGGATAGATTAGTTAATAAAGTTAGTTCTCAAGTTCAGGCATCTTCTTTGACGAATTCGTCTTCGATAAGTTCAATTACTCCTGCTCGAAAAAGTGCCAAGAACAGGAGCTCATTGTTGTTTAATCTGGTGAATAAACTATACTGTTCAATTTATACATATTTGGCAGTTCAATGTTTAGTGTCTGATTATGTTTATTTGTTAATGCAGGTGGTAATTGTATGTGTAGTATGTGTATCTTATGCAATTACATTAAGGAATGAAGTTACAAAGCTTCAGGTATGTATTATATTCTTGACTGATAATGTCTGGACAATGTGATAGTTATATTCGTCTAGTTCACATTAGTTCTGTGAGTTATCGATGCTATAATTGTAACAACCGGTCTCACATTGGTAGAAAGTAAGAAATTACCATGGTTTTAAGTTGAAATCCGAAATTATTGGGCGGCCAGACAATACATTTAGGCTTTGGGGTGTTACATTAATAATTGTGTTACATTTTTTGTGATTAATATTGGTTTATGAGGTTTGCTTGTATTTGAATGTTAAATATTTCTTTTTTGGACATTTGACTAAGATCCACCAACTTCTATGAACATGTGTATAATATAAATGATTTTGTTAAAGGCTGTTTGATGATCCCTAAGGATTAACTTGATTGCAGAAAGTAAATTACAATCTTCATAGGATATGTATTAATAAGGACATTCTTCATGGTGAAAGCGTTGACATTTTGAATCAAGAGAATGAGGATTCAGTTGTATATATTGGCAATACCGACAGTCGAACCATTGCTCTATACACTGTTTTGTTTACTCTTATTACACCTTTCGTGTTGTACAAATATCTTGATGATCTTCCAAAAATAAGGAATATTTCAAAGCGGGCCCAGAAAAACAAAGAGGAAGTTCCATTAAAGAAGAGAATTGCATATATGGTGGACGTGTGCTTTTCTATCTACCCATATGCAAAATTGCTTGCACTTCTCTTTGCAACAATATTTCTCATAGCATTCGGTGGTTTGGCGCTTTATGCTGTCAGTGATGGTAGTTTTGCAGAGGCCCTTTGGCTTTCTTGGACATTTGTGGCAGATTCAGGAAATCATGCAGATAGGGTTGGAACTGGGCCGCGTATTGTTTCTGTTTCTATTAGTTCAGGAGGGATGCTGATATTTGCAATGATGCTAGGCCTTGTTTCAGATGCTATTTCCGAGAAGGTCGATTCATTAAGGAAAGGGAAAAGTGAAGTAATTGAAAGCAACCATATACTCGTTCTTGGATGGAGCAACAAATTGGTAAGTTCTAGTTACTATATGAACGTTTTCTTTTCTTACAAAGACCAGATTATTTAATGTATTATTTTATAAGCTTATCAACCTAATCTTATGGGCCTATACCAGTCACAAGCTTAACTAATAAGCTCATATGCAGTTAAAAGTAAGCGTATTCAATAAGCCCATAAGCTGTTATGTAAGCTTACCCAAACACCCCTAAAAGTGGAAATTGAGAGCATATTTCCATTACAGGGTTCGCTTTTGAAGCAACTGGCAATAGCAAATAAGAGCATTGGTGGCGGGGTGGTTGTTGTTCTGGCAGAACGAGACAAGGAGGAGATGGAGATGGATATAGCAAAGCTTGAATTCAGCTTCATGGGCACTTCAGTTATATGCAGAAGTGGCAGTCCTCTTATACTCGCAGACTTAAAAAAGGTTTCGGTTTCAAAAGCACGTGCTATAATTGTTCTGGCAGCAGATGAAAATGCAGATCAGGTTTGTCTTACTTAATGATCATGTTCTTCTCGTTGTTATCACGTGGAACGCCAAAATGGTCTCTTTATTCTATTCTTTTGACATCATCAGAGTGATGCACGTGCCTTGCGGGTTGTGCTTAGTCTTACTGGAGTGAAAGAGGGGCTGAGGGGTCATGTTGTTGTTGAGATGAGTGATCTTGACAATGAACCGTTAGTGAAGCTTGTTGGTGGAGAGCTCATTGAGACAGTGGTTGCGCATGATGTGATTGGTCGATTGATGATACAGTGTGCTCTGCAGCCCGGCCTTGCACAGGTGCTTGAGTGATATTGTCTCTTTTGGTCGTTTAGAATTAATAATACTCTATAGGTCCATTTAATGCTAAAATTATGTCTTTTCATATGTAGATATGGGAAGATATATTGGGGTTTGAAAATGCTGAGTTTTATATCAAAAGGTGGCCTCAATTGGATGGTTTGCGGTTTGAAGATGTACTTGTTTCCTTTCCTGATGCAATCCCTTGCGGAGTAAAGGTTGCTTCAGAGGGAGGGAAGATAAATATAAATCCGAAAGATGATTATATATTAAAAGAGGGTGATGAAATTCTTGTTATAGCAGAGGATGATGACACATATTCCCCTGGCTCTTTACCAGAGGTCAGTATCTGAAAACATGTCTAAATATTAGGAGATAATTTGTGGACCTTGTCTTGCATTGTGTTCCTATAGGGTTCTTAACGTAATGTAAAGGTTTGGGTTGTGCTCTTAGTCATTCTGGCTTATGTAGGTACGAAGGGGCCTCTTCCCCAAAAAGGTGGACCCTCCTAAATTTCCAGAAAAGATACTATTTTGTGGTTGGCGACGTGATATTGATGATATGATTATGGTAATTGAATGATGCTTTAAATTTATTGTAATTAGGTTGCCTTACTTGCTCTTTTGTCATACAATTAAGTTCTTTTGTGTGTCATCTACCAGGTTCTAGAGGCGTTCTTGGCTCCGGGGTCTGAGTTATGGATGTTTAATGAAGTGTTGGAAAAGGAAAGAGAAAGAAAGTTAGTAGATGGAGGACTTGATATCTCAGGACTAGTTAACATTAAACTTGTCCATCGTGTAGGGAATGCAGTCATCAAAAAGCATTTGGAGACCCTACCTTTAGAGACATTTGATTCTGTAAGTTTCCTTGTCACCATGTCTATAAATAAAACCGCTTGATCCACAATCAATTAACATAATCATCAATTCTTTACAAGAATACAAGGTTTATATGGAAGAGAAAGATCGTCATATTTGATTACTAACATTTTAAGATAGATTCTAATTCTTGCAGATGAATCTGTAGAAGACTCAATTGTGCATTCCGACTCACGATCTCTAGCCACCCTTCTTCTCATCCGAGACATTCAGGTAACTTCCGTTCTTTTGAAGGCGAATGATTATTTTGTAACTTCATATTTTAAAAGATGCTCATTAATCTTTTTTATCACACAATGGTTGCAGTCAAAACGTCTTCCTTGTAAAGAAACAAGCTCAACACCTCTTCGTGTTTCTGGTTTCTCTCATAGCTCTTGGATTCGTGAGATGCAGCAAGCTTCTAACAAATCAATAATAATAAGTGAGATCTTGGACTCTAGAACTAGGAACCTTGTTTCAGTAACCAAGATTAGTGATTACGTGCTATCAAATGAGTTTGTGAGCATGGCTCTAGCAATGGTAGCTGAAGATAAACAGATAAATCGTGTCCTTGAGGAACTTTTTGCAGAGGAGGTACCTTTTATTACTCTGTAATAAACAACTAGAGGTGGCAATTGGATCAATTTAGTTATGAATGGGTTGATTTGGGTTATCTTTTATATCTAACCAGTCAAATGGGTCAACAAAAGTGTTACCTAAAAAGAAAACGGGCCGGAAGTCGCCGAAAGTGTATGTTTAAAGGTTAACTCAACCAAAATGCAACAGAATTTCACCTTTTTCCGATGTATGATCACTTTCACTTTTACCAATTAATGTAACATACTTGCACTTCGTTACCATTTTATGTATGAAATTTTGTTACATCAAGTGTTAAAAGCAGAAATGCAAGTATTTTGCTTTTCGGTGCAATTATTTCACATACATTGGTAACAAAAGTATGTTACTTGAAGTACGTTAGAATGTTAGATACATCAGGAAAAAGGTAAAAGTGTGATGCATTTTGGTGCAATTAAACCCTATGCTTAATGCATAAAACCTGCAAGTATTTCTGTAATCATATTTGACAAACTAGTTATTTTGGAAAAAAAGTGTTTCAAGTCAACTCAACCCGACCCTACGTGAACCAAAATCTGCGAGTAATGACTGTTACCTAACTGGTCTGTGTTGGCACCTCTTAATAATAAGTTCGAAAATGATATCTTAACAGTAGTTGACTTTTGACTCATCGTAATTTGCAGGGAAACGAGATGTGTATAAAACCAGCAGAATTTTATCTTTATGATCAAGAAGAACTCTGCTTTTATGATATCATGATAAGGGGTCGTGAAAGGAATGAAATAGTCATAGGGTATAGGTTGGCGACAGCAGAACGTGCTGTGATCAATCCTGTGGACAAGAATAAGCTCGTTAAGTGGTCTCTTGATGACGTTTTTGTTGTCATTGCATTGGGTGAGTGAGAACTTTCAGGAGCTATTCAGAGTTGAGCCTCACATAGCATAGTAAATACTCCTCCAAAAGCATCAGAAAGCGGCAATCTTTTTTCCGTGTTTTGAGTAGCTAATTCAAGTCATTACTAATGTGCAATTGACTTGCCTTCAGAAACTGCTACGATCGCTCAAAGGAGCTGGTTAGTGGTTAGAAGGACCAGGTGTAAAGTTGAGCAAATTCATGTACTGATAACGCAGTGAATGTTGTATAGATGTGAATGTGGATTGCAGGCGAAGAAATAGTCCATTCAAAGTATTGTAGTTATATTTTTCATGTTTATATTGTGGTACGAAGAGAGAGACAAATGGTTGTGCAACATGTACTACAAATTAATTCTGTATAGAGCATCACAGGAACATTTCCAAATCAGTAACCTTTGGTCTAACTTGTATTAATCGAGTCTCTTGATATGCGGTTGTGGTTTTCATAATGATCTAGTAAGTTTGTCAATGGGTCTGAGTCTTGATCTCGATCTCATTTGATTCAATCATTTGACCTGGTGGTTCATAAAAATGATCAACATATAGCAAGTGATCTAATAATAGATTGACCCATTTAGTTGGATCAATACATGGGTCGGGTCATCATGGTCGAGCCATATAAAATTTTTAACATTAGTTTCTTGCAAAACGTTGATAACTAAATTCCAACATTAGTTTATTGTTCTATCAGTATATATTTATAACCGATATCGTTGCCACTACATGAACAATGAACAATCGCGCGACAATCAGATTTTTACACATGACATCGATTGCACTTTGCTTTGTACCACACCCTTTTAAAAGAAGAATTCATGTTGACAACTATAGATCGACCAATAATCCGGCAAACACTACCTACGACTAATCAAAGTTCGCATTGCATATAATCCAGCGAACATGTGTCGAATAAGAACCTTGAAGGTCTCGGCATTAAATTAACAAAACACCAGCAAACCTTCTTTCAAACGAGAGAAGAATTGAATGCTTCTAACGTTCCAAAATGAGTAGAGACAAAATTTGACTAATTAAACAATTCAAATTAAAGCAACATAATAGAAAAATAATGTCATTTAAAATCACTCTATCTTATCTTATCTTATTACAAATTAAAAAATAAAAATAAAAAATCTAATTCGAGCACTTTATGCAGGACGTCTATGATTATAAAAGAAGTTTACAAAGTTAATTCATACGATAGTTTTTATATTCGTGATAAAATGTTAATAATCGATAACCTAAGTACAATAGTACATATTATGATATAGAAATATTTTAATAAATTAAGCTATATTCTTATGCACCGACTTATCCACTAATTTTCACGTTCAAATGTGAAAGGAGACAGAGAAAATTCGCAACTCGTAAGATATTTTAAAGGCAACAAGGAATTCGTTTTATACGAAAATTAAATAAATTAAGTATTATTATTTTAAATGTCATTTTCCGACATTTAAATGTCATGCGCATCAACACATGGTCAGTTTCCATGGGATAAAATTTTAGGAATTTATTTTGCTATGGGATAGAAAGACAGCTGCGTTTTTTTAAGGGAATGTGGTCGGATGATCTCAGCACAGTTCAAATTCGTGATACTGTATTTCACATGTACAGTGTATTTTACGTAAAATACAGTTGTGTTAAGATGATGCTAATCTGAGTCAATGATAGCAAAAATCAACAGCTGAGATCATCTGCTCTTATTTTCCTCAAAAAGAAGCGAATCTAGACCTTGATCACATAATCAATGGCTAAGATCGCATGCATCTTATTCTCCTCAAAATGCAGCGGCCTCTCAGAACCTTGCTCATTTATTTTTAGTGTAAAATGACAATTCATCAAACTAAATTGAATTAAATAATCACCTGCTCCCTGTTATTTAGATATATTCACACTGTTGGTTCATGTACTTTGTTTAGATACGTTCGCACTGTTGGATCATGTACTTTGTTTTTTACATGTTTCGGTTATTTATACTCTCTTATAAAGAATTTACACATTTTTTCATAGCTTTACATCTTTAAAGATGTAAAAATACAAATTTACCGCTCATTAAACTAAACATAATTCATATAAATGCAAGTAACCTACAAGTCGTTTATGAAAAATAATCATCTTATTTATACATTAGTTGTTCATTTTATTTATAGGTAATATCATTTCCATATCAACCAAAATTAATCACCATCACTACATAACATCATCTTCATAAAATAAAAAATCAATACCAAAACTCACATCAACTGTGTAGCTATAAATAACATAAAAATTACTTCATTACTACCAACCTTCAATCAATACGTATTCATTTCAAACACTCACCGGCCATTTTAATAAGAATCAAACTATTCACAACAATGACAATGTAATCTCAAGTTTCAACCGTTGTAAACAATGTGGTAACTCCAACAATTGTGACGATGTCATGAATGCAATGACAGATAAACCACTATAAATCAGTATCGACTCTTACATATAAGGTACTATCGTATTGCACAAATACCTAGATCCAAAATAAGTGTTCCTGTTTGTATTCTAAATTTATATAGTACTTGCATACTATATGGTACTATATATAGAGTAGGAAAGAATATTACAATGAATCAATTTTAAATCTGGATTAGAGAGTCATTTGAGGATGGCGCCAATTAAGTTTGAGTCCCCCTTTTATAATAGACATCCAAATTAAGATAACAAAACGGTTTTCAATTAAGTATCCAATTTGCATGTTGATTATATATATATATAGTTTGGTTATCGTAAACAGGTGTTTAAAATAAAAAAGATATATAAAAAGTGATAGCACATAAATTTTCTCTGTATACATGATGATGCACAACGAGATTGATACATACATTGAGATATAGTACAGAGTAGTAAACTGATACATAGTAATTTGATACAATGAACATAATTCATGTTCCTTTGCTGGAAGTCACAAATAGCTCACAATTTGAACAATTGATAACCGTTAATTGTATGTATGCAAAGGTTATATGACTCAAATGCCCTTTTATTTGTAAATGATTTTGTTTATTTGGAAGGGACACATGTCACTCTAATATGGCTTTTTACCCCTTTTTAGTTTAGTAATCTTTTTAGTTGAATCAAAACCTATATATATATATAAGTTGTCTAGTCGAGGTTTATTACTCCATGTGAACATAACTTTGCAAACTAATTAATGTGTAATTAACAGATAACAAGGTCACTAATATCGAAGCTTAATTTAATCTTTGGATTCAAGAATCAACCATATTACATTGATAATATATTTTGGATTATAATATTAATTAATATAATATAATATAATGAGGCAAAAAAATGTAATTAATTTTTACAAAAGGGTTTCTCTTCTTCCACTTGTATTATAAAACTTACATACATAAGATCATTGCTATCTCCATTTAAAAGAAACAATACAAGAATTTACCTAAAGAACCATCAATTCAACTCAAATCATTTTATACTTGACTAAAAGGATATACCCATCATGTCTATTAACAAATTCTCCATCATCAATGCTTCATGATCTTCACCACAAAAGTAACTCGTACCGTCGAAGAAGGATTCGATTTGGTTGATTTGTGGAGTTGGTGTGAGCTTCTTGATGGGGCATGAAGTGATAGGAAGTACAGGGAGAACATGACAATTGCATATTTCGATCATGTTACCGTCCGGATCGTGAAAGAAGAGTTGGTTCACCTCCACACCGCCTTCTTTCACCACCGCGGTCACATACTTGATGTCCAATTCCTCGAGTTTATTGATTATGAGATCCATATTCGTGCATTGAAACGAAATATGGTTGTCTTTTGGATTGATCACTCCTCCTTTTGATGGAGTTGTGTCCACTTCTAACAAATGTATTCCAATTCCATGGTTGAACAACCTATTTCACATCATGAACAAAATTAAACATTCAGTCAATAACAAATTAGTAAATATGTCAACTCTCAAAGGGAAGTGATTCAATTCGTACCACACTAACTGTGTTTTATCGTATTGTAGAGTACAACATAATGAAACAGACTTAATGGTGTATGAATCTTCACCCTTATTAAATTATAACTATGAATCATCATTGCAATCGAACAATGTAACAAAAACCTTGTCACATTATTAGCTATAAAAATTAATTTGTAGCTTAGAAAAATATATCATAATTATAATATCATTTCTTATTACACCAAAATGCAACATCCAGTTTCAACATATATAGTTACTTACATTTTATAGTACTAAATCCTAATTTAAAATAAAAAAATGGCGATCAATGAGAGAGACTCACCAGGCGCCTTCGAAATCAAAAGAGGAAGGACGTCTAATTAGAACGAATCCAAGAACGTCGTTGTAAAACTTGACAGATGTACGAACGTTTTTGCATCTAAACGAGACGTGATTCAAAGATAAAAGTGGCAGTTGTTGAGATGAAGATGATGAACCAAACAATGTATCTTGATCCCCCTTCATAACAACTTGTTTGGCCATTAATTAGTGAAACAAAAAGTAGGAAGCTAAAATGGTGTTGATATGTTGTAAATACTAAAAAGTAGTAGTAGAAATGTAGAGGTGAGTATATATGAATTTCTTGAAAAGCTCACTTACTTATAGGAGGAGAAATTATAAGAGAGGTGTGTCGATCTGGTCTCTCTGGATAAAGATCAGAATCAGATATGAGATATTTGTACCTACGGTCAGATCCTACGTGTCAACACGTCTTCTTTTTTACACTACTACTTTTGTGTTACGAAAATTATAAAACGCCCATCAGCATGCTTTCAATGTGCAAAAAAATAATACTCCTTGCGTCTCAAAATTATAACTTATGTGTTATTTTTTGCTTGTCCTAATTTAATTGTCCAACTCCATAAACAGATACGAAATTTTGATCGAGATTATCATATTACCTTTACTTGAAATAATTATTACAAATTTAAGAAAGAGAAAACACTTATGATTATGTTTTTGTTAAATTGTGTTTTCTTTCGGGTAAGAATTATTTTAGGACGGAAGGAGTACAATTGATTCGTTAACTCTGGATATTTTTATTTAGATCAACTCGTTTTTCTCTTTTCATTTTTTGGAATGATTAAAATTATTTTACTGGGAAATTGAATATCTGGTTGTCGTGTAAGACATATCTTGAATTACACTCGAGTAAAATATATTTGTTAGGAAGAAATCTAGATAATTCGAATTCAATCATTCCTTTTAATTTAAAGATTAGCCGAATTGTCGAGGTGGACAAGTGTATAACTATACTAAATCGACCTAAAAGATATTTTTTTTATTAATCCCACTACGACGCTCGAGAAAAATAAAAAAGAGTCTATGTTAAATATCAATTCATTATTCATGTCTTTAAGTGAGGTGTATTCTAAGTTCTACCATGTTGTCAACGTGGACTTTTATATTTAAAAAGTATATAATAATAATAGTTTCTTAAATTATATTTGGGCCCACCCATCCACCCGACCTAACTCTTTTGCCATGTAAATGCTACAGCTTTTATTGGTTCAATTTGACGTATTTGATAATATCTTCAACTGCTCGAAATAAATAATTGTTCGAGACTTCGAACAATAATTCAATTTTAATGTGTTCTCACTGGAACTCTATCATATATATATATACTAAAAGAGTATAAAAGAAAGCTCTTTCTTAACTTCAGTTAATAAATTATTTAATTAATATTATATTATTATTTTATTATTTTATAATAATTAATAAATAATAAATATAAATACTACATATATTATAATAATATGAAAAGAAAAGTCACGTACGAAAATAAAGTCCTACAAAATATTTAATTAATATTATTTTATATATGTACTATAATTATCATTTAATCATGTAATATCTAAAAAATTTTAATAAATTACCGTGCATTGCACGGGTCTTCCACCTAGTATAATATAATATATATAAGAAAGTAACTTTTTAGGGAAGTAGAAAAGTTAATCATTCTTTCGTGATAAATGATAATCAAACGTAAAAAATATATTTTTACTAAGAAATATTAATCAAAATCGATGTTATACCTACTAATATTTATAGATAAACTAACTTTTATAACTTATAATATCATACGATGAATATTTAAGAGACATTTCTATTATTCATCATTAATGAATGTTAATCAAAGTGGATATTAACAGTTTCTTTGAAAAATTATTCGTTAACAAACGTCCACGATGAATGATAATCAAAACGTATAAAAACATATTTTTACCAATAATATTATTCAAAACCGCCGTTATAACTACTAATATTAATTAATAAACTATTTTATATAATCTATAATATCATATGATGAATATTAAGGGAATTCGCTGATATTCATTGTTGATAAATGTGTAGCTTCTCTGCTTCCCTAAAAAATAGTGCTTCCCTCTGGATCCGGACCCTATATATATATATATATATATATATATATATATATATATATATATATATATATATGGTAGAGTTCAATGAGAACACTTTAAAAATAAGAACGACTAAGAACGCTTCATAATCACACAACTAACCAACAAAATTATTAGAATCACACTTATACATCTCAAATATGTGTAGAAATATATATGATCACTCTCATAATGCATAAAACAATCGTTTTTTCGATTTCTGTGCATTTATTTTTCTTTGCATATTTGAGATGTACGGATGTATATCTAATAATTTATCAAGAGTAATTGTGAATTTGAGATATTCTTATCCGTTCTGATTTTATTTAATTTTTCTCTATATATATAAATAAAACCCACCGATTCACCGTACACTCCCTAGTAGCCGGCAACCCCCCACCTTCACACAAATCACGCATATTGGCTTTAGTATGTCCATATTAATTGTCCAAAATTTGTAGAGATTTAAAAAGAAGACTGCTTAAAAAATCTATTATTTTTTTCTTAAAAAATCCTTGTTTTTTTTCTTTGTATATATATTTACACAAGTATATCAAATATAGTTGTAAGACTTTACGAGTTATTGACTAAGAAGTCGAATCGAATCAATTAATCTTATTATGAAACAATACACGATTTTTATTTAGACAATTAGACATATCAATATTGATATAAGTAATGCTGGATATGTTTGATTGTACACGCCTATAAATATTCCTATTGCATTCATCTTATAACACATAATTCATTTACTAATAAAAGTATAAATATATATTTGGACATATTATTTAAATTTAAATACATCAATAATTTTATTTTAATATTTAATTTAATTTAATATATATATAAATAAATATAGTATAATATACACCGTAATACTTTAAGTGGATATATATAGTTAACGTGTTTCATGATAATAATAATAATAATAATAATAATAATAATAATAATAATAATAATCATATCATCATATCATATTAAATAACCAACAAGGCAACAATGATGTTCCCGTCCCTATTGCTTCTGGCCTCTATTAATTAACCCACCATTTGAACTTTATTTATATATTCATAACTAGGCCTTGAGTCCGTGCGATGCACGGTCATTTATAAAATACAATTATATTAATTTGTAAGTTTAATGTTGTTAATTAAAAAAATACAATAATCATTGTGATAATGATTAGTAACATAAATTAAACTATAATGGATGAACTTGTATTTATTTTTCATCAGCTGATACATCAAGTATGATATAGTTCACCTCATTTCCTTACGAGCGGTTGAAATTTGGGTCTCTGTCCATTTATCACGGTAACACCGATCTTGTCACCATGTGAATGACAAAAATAACAACCATTAATTGCAAAATTATGTTAAGTTTTGATAAATTTGCTGAGCCCTTGCGATGCACGGTAATTAAAATAAAATAAAATTAGTCATATGTTTTTTAAGTTTTCAATTGTATTAATATTGTTGAAAATTTATTATTGAAACTCAACAGTAACGTATACCAAAATGTACATATTATAATCAATTTTATATATTTTATTAAAACGAACTTCCTTAAACTTGGTAGTTGATGATAATAATATTAGATCATTGCAATGTATGAGATATCAGTAAGAACATGAATTTATTTTTTATGTAGGAAAAAATTATTATTTATTAAATGTAATGCATAAATTTAAAAAGCTATTATAATAAATTATAATAAAATTGAATTAGAAACCTTCACAAAATAGAAGGAAGTAGTTTGTTAGAAATTCAAAATTTTAAAAATTTTAAGAAAGTGTTAGGAATTATGAAGATTTTTAAGGAAAAATTAATTTGATGATGTGGCATAATTAGGTGAGTTTTAGAAAAATGTAAAAAGATAATGTGGCATGGCTAAAAAATAAGGAAAAATCTTTGTTTTATATATATAAAAAGATTTCTTAGAATAAGACATTTGAATAAAATCAATAGATAATTCTATAAATAATTAATTTATAACAATATTCTTATTTTTTAGGAATATATTCATTGTGGAAGGTTATTGTAAAAATCATTATTTATAGTAGGAACGCTTTTTTTTCATTTTTAATTTCATCATATATAAACTTTTTTTCAAAATAAATAATACCAATATTATCATAATTTTATTCTCTTAAATATGAAATTGTTATATATATATATATATATATATATATATATATATATATATATATGATATACAACTTAAATTTGTGTATTACAACTTTTTGGTGTGATATTGTGATACACACTAAATTTTTTATAAAAAAAAGTTATCGTATCTTAAACAACATAAAATTCTAATAATTTTGATATAATGTTTTTATCAAAAAAGAATTAGGTAATCTTAAAATTAAAAATAAGAATATGTGTTTCTATCGTTCTCATCCTAAGAAGTGTTTCTATTTGAACTTTCTAATATATTTAGTATATACTTCTTGAATACATGCATATTATGGGGTCGAGATATTTCTTTTGAAAAATTATCCTTACACGATTCAAGAGTTTATTCAGACAATTAAAATCATATATACACTGTTGTATCCAGTTCCATAAATTAAAATCATATATACACTGTTGTAAATTTAATTCAACAGATCCTTCTTTGGACTTAACATGTAAAATCATAATAAGATATTATTGTCATTTAATTAATTTATAAAAATATTACTCCAACTTGTGGGGTTTACAACTCATAAAGAACACTACTAAACTCCTTCCTACAAAAGTCCCATTTTAAAAATATCTCTTGTAATTAACAGGTTTTCATTCATCAATGCCTCTCTGCATTTCCATCAACATGCCCAAAATTAGTCACAAATTATAAATGTTATACTTTGTAATTAATTATTGGTTGATTTTTTTTAATTGATCATGCATATCAAGTTGTATATATATCTTTGGCAAAACTAAATAAGAGTCAACGATCACCAAAATAATTAGAGCATTGGGCATGAAAAAAAACCTTAGAGTATACAAAGAAAAAAAAAACATACAGTGTGATCTAAACCACTCTAGATGTTGTGTGATCCTCCCAGTTAGGGGTGGTAATTCAGGTTTGGTCAGGTTAATAGATTCGGATTAGCGGGTTGACAGGTCATAAATGGTCAACTCGAATCCAACCTGATTTTATAATTGGGTTGAGTATTTTAACCCAACCTGATAACTCGGAACCAACCCGACTAACCCGATTTTTAATGTAGTTATCAGGTTTTTGGATGATTTTTGAGTTTTCATGTTAGTTTCCGATTACTTGGGTCAAATGGATCACATGTGTAAATCTTTTCAAAAATAATAGCTAATTGCCTAATCATTTATAATCATAAAAATGCTTACAAAATTTCTAAAGTAATCACATATTATATTAAGTTGGATTCATTACCAGAACGTTATTAATTCACAATTTCTACCAAAACATAAAGGTATTAAAGAAAAAGTCATAAATCACTAAATGAAAAGGTCCAAATAATGTGTTATATTTAAATTAAAATAAATTTATAATAATGTTAAAATATTTCGGGTTGTCGGGGCCAACTCGAAAATTCATTTGCTGACCCGAACCTAACCCGCAAAAATATCATGTTGGCGAATTTCGGGTTGACAGGTTGGCGCCTCAAAGTGTAGTCTCATGCATGATAACATTTAAAGTTATTTAATCTAAATAAAATATGATTTAACCTTTTAGCACTAATTTTCGATTACTTAGCTTAGCTAAAAATCGAGACTAATACTGTCAAAGTATAAAAATCTACAAATCACATATGAAGAAAAATAGTAATCGATTTCAACATGCATGATCGAGTTCTAAGTTGACATGTATGCAAATGTAAAACATTTCGGATTGAATCAAATGTATAAAAGGAGACTAATGAAGAAAAAAAACACGAACGAAGTGCCTTCAAAGTCAAAAGAGGAGGGACGTCTAATGCTAACGAATCCAAGTACATCGTAATAGAACTTGATGGATTCATGGACGGATTTGCACATAAACGAGACGCGGTTTAAGGATAAAAAGGGGTAACTTTTGTGATGAAGATGAAATGAATGATTCATCATCTCTTCTTCTACTACATTAACAAGCTTCTTAGCCATTGATAATTAATCTCACTTTTATTTATCAAAATTGATTAATCTCACTTAACAACTGGATTATGTGTGTTTTGATATGTCAAACTAGTGAACAACTCAATAATTGAAAATTGACTTTTTGGATAATCAACTAATATTTTTTGGATTCTAGTAATTATTTTATGACGAAAAGGAACATGTTTTTAATTTCACGAATTAAAATGTGTTGTATAAAAAGTACGTAAAAAGTAAATTGTCTTATTGTGAGCATAAAAATTTTGTTCTTTAAAACAAAAATGTGACGAAAAGCAAATTGTAACCCATGTGACCAGTGTGTTAGATTAAAATATGTTTTAGGTCCACACGTGTTTCTTGAGTTTTTTTAATAATATACACCTATAGTGATTATTATTAATATTATTATTATTATTATTATATTATTCAGAACGATTATAATGCAGAAAATCTGGATCGTATATTAAGAAAATCAAAAGCTTCGATTATATGTTCCTCGTTCCCTCTGTAAGCCCTCTGCCCTTGGATCCAAAATCTAATTATTATAGCAGAGATTTATTTATAATATAACTTTTATTTTTTTACCGTTGATGAAAATATGTCATTTTATTATTATTATTTTTTTAAACATTTCTGTGTCATTTTCAGAACGTAATTACTTTTGTTATGGTTTTGTATTTCATGTAGTTGTGGGAAGGACTACACAAAATGATGTCGTTTGTGATTCTTTTTCCCTTTGATTTAATTGGAGACCATTCAATTTGTAGGAAAATTAGCTTCTTTAGTTTTGTCTCTTTTTAGTTTTTAGTTAAAAATGTGTGATGATGGTGGTGAAATTTGAATATTTTCACCATACAAAATGTTATCAACAGAATTCTCAGGAGTTCATTAGAGAGCAGAACGATATATAGATCGCGTATGTTTCTCATGAGTACATTATCTTCGCATACACTTTTAATGTACAATAAGCTGAAGATTAAGACCATCATTATCATTATTACTAAACAATTTGCAGACAAAATTGCTCTATTCTTTGAAGAAAAAACAAAAAACAAAAAAACAAACTCACAAGCCCATGACATAGGAAAGAAAACATCATGCAGTTGTTATTTAGCCCTCTCAAAAGGAAATACCCATCATGTCTACTAACAAGTTGTCAATTATCAGTGCCTCGTCTTCTCCACAAAAGTGATCTTTCGACCTCATCTTCCCTGCATTTTTTCACAAAACAAATACAATAAAAACTAGCGTTTTCATTATTCATAAGTTTGCAGGTCAATCATAGAGTACCCGTAAAAAAAGTACTAATTTTCATGTATATATTTGTAAGCAACCTGCAAATTCAGACCCAACAAGAATATGCACCAAGGCCAAACACCAATATCAGGCAATATGTATGCAGGGGCTCAAAAGTTATTTCATAGAGTTGTTAATAAAGCATTAGTAATATGAAATTTACATATTAACAAATGTTTCTTGAGATCATACCGTAGAAAGATGATGAATCAGCCTTCTTGATTTGTGAGATGTTTGGGAGGTTCTTGAGGGGGCATGATGAGATTGGAAGTACAGGAAGAATGTGACAATTGCAAATCTCGATCATGTAACCATCTGGGTCATGGAAGAACAGCTGGTTCACTTCCACACCACCTTCTTTTACCACTGCGGTCACATACTTGATGCCCAATTCTTCAAGTTTGTTGATTATGAGGTCCATATCCGAGCATTGGAACGAAATGTGGTTGTCTTTTGGGTTGATCACTGCTTTCTTTGCTGGAGTTGTGTCCATTTCTAGCAGATGTATTCCTATCCCATGGTTGAACAACCTGTTTCAGATCATCCATTTATTATTTCAGTTAGTACGTTTGTGCAGAAATATCAGTAAATGTATGTTGACTGTAAATACTTCATCCGTCTCAAATTAAATGTCGGCTTGCACATACCTTGAAAAACGTGTCATTAAGGTACTTTTAAGTATTCAAGAGTCAATTTTACCTTTAAAAGTACACGCATTAGAGTGTAACCATAGGTAGAATGGGAAACTTATTAGTAAATTATTTTGGAAGTGCATATTTTTTAAAAAAACTAATCAACATAAAAAGGTTTACAATTGTTTTGTGACGAAGGATATATGGACATTAGCAAGAACATACAAAATAGACATAAGAAACTTAATGATCATTTATGTCTAATTAAAACACGTGAAAAATAGACTACCCTTGCATTCTAAAAACATTATGGGTAGTTGTATATAACAGAAAATGGTAGTTGAAAAACTAAGTTTAATTGAAGAATTAAGGTGCATGAGTACATGTATAAATAATAAGATCAAGGAGTAAATATACGCACCAAGCACCTTCGAAATCAAAGGAAGAAGGACGTCTAATGAGTACGAATCCCAACACTTGTTCGTAGAACTTGACAGATAGACGTACAGATTTGCAGATAAACGAAACATGATTCAAAGATAACATAGGCAACTGATCATGATACTCCTGCTTTGATGAAGATGAAAATAATCTCTCTTCCTCCACAATTTCTTCGGTTACTTCACCTACTTCGCGTACAATCATTTTCGCCATTGATGATTTATGTCGAAATGAAATAGTAATTAAAATGCAGATGTTTGGTGTTGAATATGATGTGCCTATATGAAATAAGTCACTCGTTTATAATAAGAGTAGTGAATGTTGGCAAGAGAGGAAACAGTATTCACCAAAATCCACGTGTCACGTTGTTGTTATCTCTAGAAACCAAATTATTTGACAAAAATAAAATTAAAATTAGAATGTAAAACTAGTTGTACTTGCTTTCTTCCTGCAAGTTTTGGTGAGAGATGCAGTACACAACTCACTTTCTTCGAAGTTTCCTGATCAAATTGTTTGTTTTCCTTTATCAATTTTGATAAGAACTCCATTAGCACTTATTCTTATTTTGGCATTAAAATGTGCATATATATTTTTTTTCTCTTACGTTTTGTCTTCAAATATACAATCACTTGTAGCAAGTAATACTTCAATTTTTCTTTATTTAGTCTTTCTAAAATGCAGAAATGTAAACTTAAGCAACAAATTGCGAAAACTGGCAACACATCTAATAGTAAATGGCCTACGCACAAAATCTGGTCATCAGTTTTCAAGTTTTAACAAACCATCCAAATGGTTTTCGAAACAACTTGTGCAATAACTGTGAATATGCATTTTATTTTATCATATAAATTTACCTTCCAAAGGCTACTTATAAAGGGTGTGATTCTCATCCCCAAATCTAAGACCCGTCGTCAAGCGATTTAATGGTTCGGACATCATAGTTTGTTATCTAAAAGAATATTAAAAACTCTACTATAGAAGTACAAAGGCTATGTGTTTGTGAAATTCATGGATGTTTCATTTCTTGGAAATAATGCAAATCTGTTGTTTGATTTTCTTGATTGACTGGTTTAAGAGGAAGAAATTCGAGTTATTTCACGGAATAACAATCTTGAAGAGGCAAATGCAGTGTAAGTTATAGGTTAAAGAGAGCTAAAAGTTACATTCTTGTGTTTGTTTGATTTCATATTTTGCTTAGACTGCTATTCAAATAAATAGTGCAGGTAATCATGTTCAACAATTATCACTTGAAAGTTAATCCATGTATAGACTGAATGAGACAAATTTCAGTCACCTTACTATTACTTCCAAAGTTGGGGATCATGAAGTTATTGCTACTGCTGCAGTGGACTTCTTTTCGGATTCATCCTCTATATGTACCGGCAATCCTTCATTAACTATTTATAAAATTTTCAAAATAAATTAATACATGTGGGACGGTCTAACCGTGTAATTCAACCCAACCCATATTAGCCATGACTATAAAGTTAATTGCTTTGACCTGAACCTGTTTTGATTCATTACCTGACCCTGTCCATATTGCCAACCAATTATAGAACATGATGACACACAAAGGTTTGTTTGGTATGGTCAATAGATTCAGTGCCATTATAGACACAAGTTATGACATAAAGATTGAATTCAAACAGAAAAGCATAATATCGGTTGCTTGTGACTGTATATACTCACTTTGTTTTGAACATAAAAGTTAAGAATAAATAACTAAGTTCAACTTCGCTCAAACTAAAGAATGTTACTACTGTCAAGGAATTCTTGCAACTTTCTATTTATTATTATTTTCTTTTCTTTTTCCCAGATAAGATCAAAGGTGTTTTCAAGTTCTACATTATAAATATGCATATCTTGGTATATGCATGTATGTATAGGCAAGATCTAATGAAATATGGTATAGTGTAAGTATTTGTCTAGCACAGTTTCTAATCAGGTCTGCATATTTTCTAAAATGTAATTAGAAAACCAAAGGATTCTCAGATGAAGCCATAACATCAATAAACTTTACACGAAGAATTTGTCAAACTAGCTTCGCACTCACCTCGCAGATAGGATCCAAATATCTACCAGCACACCACGTGGCATCCACTTTTTAAGCGTATTCACTGCATACTGTTGTAGTTTACCCTCTTATCTGCTGCAAGTAAATCAAATTACGTTATAAGAGAACAAATGGATCATATAGTAAGATTAAATGTAGCTTATTGTAGATAATAACTGTCTATGCATGCACTTTCCATGGTTAAATGGTACTCCATCCCATGAAAAATTCAATATCTTACTCGGAACATAACTTTAGAAGAAAGTTATCATTCAAACAAGACAAATAAAGATATACCCAAATCAATTGCATCAATTAACGTTGTGATAATGATGACGAGCAAGTAAACTTATTTAAAATTTAAAAAGAAAACATTATTACAATCTTCATGCAACCATGGGAGTAGTATTTAACACTCACAGGATAAGCATAAACCGATGCAAGGAGCTCATTTGTTCTCTACAAATACTTACCACCAATATTGTCTTCACAAAACTTGATTTCATCAGGTACGTATCTTCCCTTTCTCACACAAATATCAGTATCTTAAGCATTTGTTGATAACTACATACATGAATAATCAGTCTTCTAGTCTGACCCGTTTTCGACTTTCGACCTCTAATAAAATTGGTTCGTTATCTGACTAGTTCATCTTGCCACCGCTAGACGTTAACCTCCTTTAGTAGAAGAACCGATGTGTTTGTTACTACCATTAACTCGAAAATGTCCATATGATCTTTTTACTTTCACTTTTTGGTTCATAAGATGAAGATACCGATATCTCATTCCCATTAACAGATGCCTCTCAGCCAAGAGATCCTTCTTATAAGCTTCCCTTAAAACCACCGTTTGTGTTCTGATCTTATTTGAAACATAAAAGATTCCCGGATGGTGCACCAAAGCCTTTTTAAACCTCGGCCCAAATCCTAAATAATCCCCTAAAGCCAATATATTTTCCTTCTCTGTCTTCTTCGATACAAGAAGATGCAGCAGCTCATGTAGCACAGCCACTGTCCATTTCTCTGCTTGATCACTGTTGGGTGACAAAAAGAATGCATCTTCGTATGGTGATATGAAAGGCAAATTTTGCCATTCGTGCACCCATATCCTTACTTTCTTTTCCAAATCAAACCCTTTTGGTAAATTTATTAGAAACTTAATGGGGACTCCTCTTCTAGTGCCATTATTATCCTCCATTGATATTCTCTGCAAAACTGAGGTTGCAAGATTATCCCTCCACGAGACCAATTCAAGACCAAACACTTTATCGTCTTTTGAATTGTTACCCATATAACAAATTTGAAAATATTCTGGATATTCGGGAAGTAGTGTGAGAATAAAATCATGAGGCAAACCAAGATCAACTCGTATCAAATCAATAATATCTAAAGGAAGCTTTTTTGCTCGGGTGAGCATCAACAGTTTTGCTAATCTCTCAGCCACATCTTTTCGGTAACTGGAAGAGTTGAGAATCTTGGATTCTTCATTGTGAATGGTTAAAGCTTGCGGGGTGAGTTTAACGTGAGGGAGGGAAAATGGTTGGGGGGATTGGAAGATTTCAAAAATGGAAGGGTATTTTTGGAAGAAATTGGTTGCAGTTGTAGGGAGATTAAAAGGGGTTTTGTAAACAGATACAGTCGAAAGGGGTATCGTTTTTGATGGTTGAGAGAGGATTAGGTTTTTGAGAGAGAGAATTTGTTTAAGGTTTTTCTCTTTTTCAACTGCAAAGTCAAGGTATGCGTCTCGGACCCATTTGACTCGGGCATCAACAAAGGTGCGGAAGGGTTGCAGGTACAAACAACTGTTAACATGCTTGTTCGGGGTGAAAGATCGCGTAAATAGTGTCATTTGAAATACCCACTCGGAATTTACCAACAAGTTCGATGGTCAAGAGATGCACAATCAGGAATCATCAAAACTACATTAAATAGACCTTGAAGATTAGAGTATGTTTCTGCAAAGTTTAGATATTGTTAAGAGTCAGCCAAGGTTGCAAAAGGCGCTAGGCGGGGTGTACAAGGCCGCGACCTTGTGGGGAGTACTTGGCCGAGTTGAGGATTAATCGGGGAGTACTCTGGATTTTTTTTTTTTACATAAACATTATCGTTCAATTGTTCAAATACTTCAAACAAAAACTGAAATATAAAATCAATCACAAAGCTACTGACTTTTAATTAGCAACATTCAATTAGAATCATCAATTCAATCTTCTTTTTTTAACAGAATCTCAATTCAATCACAATTAAAAATTCAGCAACATTTAAATAATTAACCATAAAATTCAATCTGAATATCGTAATCAAATATCAGCAAATAGTAAAATCGAGTATTAGATACGAAATCAAAATACAAGAACATTCATGGTGAAATCGAAATTAAAAACTAGACACTAGTACATCACATGTAATGTCAGAATATCAGATATATCATACATGTATATCAAAATCAGAAACAATTATTCTTCAATTAGAAAATAAAGAGACAAGAGAAGAAATTAGAAGTGAATCGAAATCATATACATACGGATGTACCTGGTGGAATCGAAATCGGGTTTAAGAGAGGTAGAACCGTTGGTGTGAGTATGCAAGAGAACAGAGAATAGCGGCCCTATTTTAAGTATTTGTACTCAAAGCCTAATTTTAAAAAATATTTAAAAAGTTGACTTTTGTTGACTTTGACTCATTTTGACCGAAGGTGACCATCTTTTGACCGATTAATCCCGTCTAATTCGAGTTTGACCAAGTTTGACCGATTAATCCCGTTTAATCCTGTTTTTTCACCTTGACCGAGTTTGACCGTTTTTTTACCTCCCAGGCCGTAGTCGGGGCGCCACCATCCCGCCCACCGATTACTCCCCGATTAATCAGCCGCCCAGACCGCTTTTTACAACACTGTAGTCAGCATGCTTAAAGATATAAAGAGACGAATGAATCAAGGTTAAAACTTAAATGGCAGCTATGCGGGGAGCAGAATGGATTAGAGTCAGATTGGGCAACTTTCAGGAACTGGTCAAAATGAATCATGGGTCACGAGTCGACCCATTGGACCAAAGAGCCAAAGACCCTTCCTTGTCCCTCTTTTCGTTTATTACAAAATGGTTAACTAAACGATGCAATAGACGTTGTAAATTGCACATACAAGTTGCAAATGGAAGACAAAGTCAATGCAAACTAACTACCGATATTGTCATTCGAAAATTTAAATGCATGATCAGGTTCTATGCAACTATAAAAACAATTATCTAACACAAAAATGCTATCAAACTGACAATTGATCCCAAATCAATTACCTGAGCATAGATAGATTATCTCTACTTAATACTTACTATTCATGAAGAAACGGTTTTCATGATCTCCAAATATCATGAACATCAAATTTATACAAGCAAAACTAAAATCTCTCTAATTTTGAACTACAAACACAAAAATAAAAGATATTTTGTATGCGTTAGTAATATAGTCCGCCTTTTTTTAATTTACAATTGCAAACTCCTTAAAAAGAACTGAACTTGATAGGAAGTCTATGCATTTTTCATGTTTTAGATGAATTGGCATATTGAAGGAACAATGACAACGATAACTCTTCTATTTCGGGCTATGATTAAGATCCTAATCTGTTTGGATCAAGAGGGGCATATAAACAGGAAAAAGCTCGTGTCTGCTATACGCGTAACAAAGAGACTTAAATGCAGCTAACATCAAGATGATTCTTCAAAGGCAATGCTGCTACAACAATACTGCAAGAGAGATCTAACACCGTTTGTCACCCAAACACACCTATTGTCACATTTCCTTACTATGCTCAAAACACTACCTGTACTTTAAGGTTATATTAGTAACAGACGCACTATATTAAACACATACATACACACACGCACAAAAAGCCATATTTTTCTTGTATCTTTTTCATAATCTCTGACAATGAGTATATTTATACTGTAATTTGTTTATCACTACCATTTAGTTATGTATCTCATCGAGCTCAAATTTAGGTTTTGGTGAAACAATAAATTCGCAAAATATAATAGTAATTCGAGCTAAAATAATTAACACATATATATATATATATATATATATATATATATATATATATATATATATATATATATATATATATATATAATACGTAGTAGAAACCCTAGTTTTATGTAGCACAAATAATTAAATTATTAATAAATGGAAGAAACTAACTTTAAACAGTTAAACACTGATACCTACTATAGTAGATTACAAGTATGAGAGAATTAATCCAAATAATTGAACACTGATATAGAGACGCTGTGTTTACAAATTACAAGTTCTATAAGTGCTAATATTTTTGAAAAATCAAATCGGGTTTATAATTTTTTACTTCGTAGTTTTTAATAATTGGTTTAAACGGGTTAACCCATACCCGACGTATATAGTCAACAAAGTCCAACCAGGGAAACACGTGTGAAACATTCGCCCAATCAATACATAGTTGACAGTTGACACTCATCGAAGCTCTGGTCAACGTAACGGTTTTACCGACGACCGGAAAATGGAAACAACCACGACCACCAATGTTTTACCTTATCTGCGATTGTTCAAAGGCCCCACGCTCAATCCTATACCTCTTTACCTGTTTATCGCATTTTTTATATTTATTATCGTATTTATGTACAATTTACTCGAAATACATATCATTCATGACATTTTTAATGGATTTAGCGGTAATTATGTCGCTTACCTACGATTCTTCCTCCGAACTGTACCGAGAAGTCGTATCGAAGTGTCAATTGCTGCATGGAACATGAACTCTTGCTCTTATTAGGTTTTAATCTGTTAATTTCTAAATTTGATTCCTTATTATGATGTACAAAAGCTAAAGGCGTACCGTAAGTCCGACTTCGATCACCATTTTGATGTCATTTCTAAACAACTTAACTTAATATATAGTATAATTCAATCTTATTAACAATCCATAACTAATGTGTCTCAACTATCTCCAATAACCTACGTATAATGACATCGTGCGCGTCAGCCCGCTTTAACTAAGGTGGCAATGGTGGCTTCGTGTGCGTCCACCCGGTCTCATAAGGAAAGCTCGTCCGTCTTTGATGCTGGGTGAGATGTATGACGACGATCTATACTCGGGGTATGACGAATCGGTTGATCGTCAGGAGGCTGGGTAAATGTGTCATAATGATGGGATGAGGTGGGAGCAGATGGCTCAGCATCAACCTTTTGACTATTCCATGCCTACTTTGTAGGCCTCTCGACATCATCGGCATCTAGCTGCTCGTCAAAGAATCGGCAGCTATCAATCCACCAGGGGCACGCCTTCTCAAACCTATTCGGCTTCAATGTCATCTTCAGAAGATGCTCTTTTATAGTATTCTTCTGCATATTGACAAAACAGCTAGTTACTAGTTTCATAACAATAAAATGAAAAAATTATTTTTTTAAAATTTTTGAAAATGTCCTCTATAAAACTGACAAACCAACTGATATTTTAACTTATAAAATCATCAAATTTCAGCAATATTCGTCAACTATCAACATCACTAATACTGATACTCTATAATATAATTGTCAACTATGAACATAATAAATATCTGACTAAATCCAAGTAAATTACTTACTGGAAATTTCAAATATTTTTTAAATTATTTAAATTATTTAAATTCGACAACCTTCTTTTTGCGCTCCTAGTAGACCCCGCATGGCACTTGATTTCGTTTTGACTTTGTCGCAACGTTCTCCAAGTGACGGTAAAAAGCCTCTTAAATCCAAATCTTGTAAACAATAAGCAAACAACAAATTAACATTAACATATTAGTATATTATATCATTATATTTATAAAACTACTCAATAATTCGAACAATAATAATTAGGATGATACTACCTTACACGCCCAGTCGAAATCACTCAATGTGTACTTCATTCCTCCTGAGTCAACCGAGTCTCCAACCCCGTATCCAGCTGCTCAAAAGTTCTGGACCAAATAATATTCCTCCAAGGGTACCCGTCAAAGACACCAAAATCCTCAACTATATGTATATAATCATCCTCAATAACATGCGAACGCTGCTTTCCCATAAAGCCACAAAATATCAACAATAGCATACACAATCTCACACAATCCTCATTGCTAATTTTAATCGGCCCACTAAACAAGCGTTTATCTTCAAACTTTTCTATAAGGTTTGATACACGTATCTTGCCATAACCCAGGAATACCCGCTCTTTAAATGCAGGGGTCGTCTCAGAACCGTCGAGGGAATATGATCCGCCATTTTATCGTTGGGCCGAAGAGAAATCCAGTCACCAGATTGAATCTTATAAAATGGTCTGAGGTGATCCTAAACCATAACTCATCCGCCTCCAATCTAGGGTGCTTCAGCCTTGGACGACAACGTCGTCTAAACTGAAGTATATGATGTACAAAACCCGGGTCATTATCCGTTACCCTCACATCCAACCAATGGCCAAAGCAATGCTCTCTAAATATCTTTTCCTGATCAGCTGTCAATGTCACCTTAATATGGTTAATAACGCTAAGCAGGCTCTTCAATATCAACCTTCCATTGAAAAGGTCCTGCAAAATAATCAATCAAGCAAAATTAGTCAAAATAACGTTGAGCTGAGCTGGATCGCGTACGTTGTGAACGGTGGCCAGCTTTTAGCGACACTTGCTAGTGTCGCTTTCTACATAATAACACAATGCACACCACGTGTTCGACGAAATGCGTCAATGAAAAATCAAATTAAATGTACAATCTATACAAAAAACAAAATCATACATGCGAATCGGCCATCGTGACGCTTCAATTTCGTTAAAACTAAACTAGGTTGCGACTTGTGATTTGCGGTAGCTGCGGAGATGGTGACGGCGGTGATGGTGGGCTGAGATGGTGGCGGTGATTATGAGTGGTGATGGGGGCGATGGTGAGGGGTGGTTATGGCGGTGGTTGGACGCAAATCGCACGTTGCAACGGGGGTGGAAGCAAAACGCAAAGAAGGTAGGTGATGGTGGTGACAGTTATATATATATATATATATATATATATATATATATATATATATATATATAGGGTTAGGTTCAAACGAGAACCACAAAAAGGTACAGAACTACGAGAACTTTTAAATTACATTGTTTTTATATATGTAAACGCCACAAATTACATATAAATGTTATTTAATGTTTATATTATTGACAAAATAAAGTTAAAAATCACTAATAATATGTTAAATTATTGAATATATGAAATGTTCACATATGCACAGGTCAAATGTGCACATCTGAACGAAAAATATAAATTTGAGTTTAAAGGTTATTTTGAGGTTTTATTAAACTATTTTGTTTATAACATTAATATAAATCAATAATTACATGTGATTGAATCATTAAACATGTAAAAATTCCTATAATTTAAAAGTTTTCACAATTCTGTACCTTTTTTGGTTCTCAATTTAACCTTTGACTATATATATATATATATATATATATATATATATATATATATATATATATATATATATATAAAATATATATATATATAGGGCAGACACAAATCGCACGAAGACGTGTGTGATTTGCGACCCGTTCACAAGTTATACGTTTCTCCTTCATCGCAAGTTAGACGGGTCACAAATCGCAAGTAAACGAGTACGGGTCGCAAATCCCAACGAATGATTTGCGACCCGTTCATCGTTAATCGCAAGTCGCAAGTACCCATTCATCGTTCAACGCAAGTCGCAAATACATGGGTCGCAAATCAACGAGTACGGGTCGAAATCGCAAGTCGCGACGACTGACTTGCGACTCGTTCATCGTTCTCGGTCACAAGGCGGGTCGCAAATCGCAACTTGCGATTTGCTTACGGGTAGGGCAAAACGTCCAAAATTTTTTAGGGCAAATCATTATATTTGTTACGATTTTGGGGCACATAGTTTAATTTCCCTATCCATTTCTCCATCTTCAAATATAAAAAAAACATCTTTTTGGAATGGAAGGAAACGTCGATAGCGATTTTCTAAATTACCATACCGATCCCATAAATGTTCGATAAGTGCATTTCGAAGTTTAAAATGGGTATCTTTTGTAATCGTACTTTTATTAATAGTTGGCTCGTTGGATGATTTTAGTCAATTTTTTGAAACGGAAGGAAATGTCAATTATATTCCTAAATTTTAATTTTTCTACTATATTGTAATCGTCATTTATTTAGTTGTCTTTTTTAATACTATTGGAATATTTTATATTTCTTAATCAATATTCTATTTATAATTGTTTATGTTTTTTTATTATATTGATATAACACCATTATATTATGTTATTATTTGTATTTCTATTTATTAGTGACTAATAGTAATACATATTAAATATAAGCAAAAAGATTTTATTTCTCTAAAAATTTGTCCATATTTTGTTACTCCGAATCTCCATATAGTTATGCAGTACGCAATTGGAGATTTGGAGATGCCTTATTCGCTTATTGTCATCTTTTTTCACTTATCTTTTTTTATTGATATTATTAATTATTAATTAAACACTTCTAGTAAATAATATAATATATTGCACATCAACGTTATTAATTTTAAATAATTAATGTTACACATAGCTTGTTTTTTCTTAAATGAGTAATTAAATTCGCGCAACCCGCATGCAGACCTATAAACTAATAAATTAATAATTCGGTAAGTTTAGCTTAATTATATTAATTGTTCACATCATCATCATCATCATCATAATATAAACTGATCTTATTTACATATATACACACCGTGAGTGGGCAGACCGTAGACACTCATCGGACCTCCGGTCAAAGCAACGGTCTCACCGACGGCCGGAAAATGGAAACAAGCGCCAATGTGTCCCCTTATCTGCTAGTGTTTAAAGGCTTAATGCTTATTCCTATATATATCTACCTGTTAATCGCATTATTAATATTTATCATATTTATGTACAATTTACTCGAAATGCATATCATTCATGACATTTTTCACGGATTTAACGATAATTATGTATCGCTTACATTCGACTCATCCTCGGAATTGTATCGAGAAGTCGTTTCCAAGTGTCAGTTGCTACATGGAAGGTCAACTCTTGTTGTTATTCATTTTTTGTGTTTTTGTTATTATTTTTTCTTATGATACTTACCTTAACTTAATTAGATTCTTACTGGTGTAGATACTTCTCGACTTTGTGGCTTTCTGGTCCACATCTTCAGACAATGTTGTTTAATTTTTTGGTAGAGACTCGTAACTTCAGCTACAAAAGGTAAAAAAATGTGATAGTCTCATAGACAAATTCATGCAACAATTGCAATTCGTTACTTACAAAAACGTATGCAGTACGCAATAGGAGAAAGATCAAATGAGAAACTAATTTTGGGTGAGAAGACGTTGATTTACTAAATTTAGAACTGTGATTCACAAAAGATTGGAAAGAAATCATAAAATCTTTTTTACTGGATCATTATAGCATATTGTGAGTTAATTAACAACTTGCAACTTGTTTCACTATCTTTTGAATCCATCTAAAATACAAAATTGGGAATTTAAGTTACAATTTTATTGAATCAATGTTTTCTCATTCCTACTAATGGAAATTTACCTTCTCAGCGGATCCATATCCATTCCTTAATAAGCAATATATATCAAGGTTAGAACTAGAGGCGAATCGATCTACAAAGGACAGCTGTCCCTAAAGAAATGTTAAGTTATGTAAAAAGGAATTCTTCAACTAAAATTTTCTAGCTCCGCATGGTTAGAACAAGCCAAAAAATTAACATTTGAGTTAACGTTAAAGGTCACAGCTCAAACATCATTAAAGCAAAAAATAAAGAAAACAATATTATCTAAATGGGATTTAAGTTTTATGGGAAGATTATAAGTGATACAGACGTTCCATCGCTTCATGATGTACTTAACTTTGCTATGTTTGTTTCGATGGCTAGAGAGCTATTTCAGTCCTCTGATGGTGGAACAATTGCTTTGGACTGGCTGATGAACTTTAATGGTAATGACCCCATTTGTTTTACAATTAGCCTTCTTCTAAATTAGTCACAAAAAGCTATATACGTTATGGTTTCTAGACAGAACACTTGAAATATACAATATATGAATTTACAATAAAACTATGAATAAGTGTATGTAAATGTATCTAACTATGACCTAAAGTCTATTGTGTGTATTCAAGTTCATTTTGTTTTCTCTCAATTCATTCTCTCTGTATGTCTTGTTTTAGAGACAAACAATCCAGTCAATGAAAATGATATTTTTTCTAAAGAAGTTCCTATAGTGATAGTAATTCCTGGGTTAACAAGTGATTCAGTTTCTCCGGTGAGTTTTTTTGCATGTTGAATGTTTTGTTATATTATTCATAAATGCTTTAACTGGTTTTACACCTTTTTTCTAAATTGGTCGATGTGTATGGCAGTATATAAAGCATGTTGCATACAAGATGGCAAAACATGGATGGAATGTTGTCATAAGCAATCATCGTGGTCTTGGAGATGTACCACTCACAGTATGTATTTACTGTTTTCCCTTGCCATGATCAGAAGAATTACTTTGATTTAATAATCTTAATTTGCAATAGATTTTTGGACATTTAACTATGATCAACTAGTCCTATTAATTTGTTTTCAAGGTCCAACATTGCAATCCTCATGGAAACAAAATGAAATGAAGTTTAAGTCGTGATTGAAACTCGGGCGAACTGTAAAAAAATGATCACAATATGGGTCAACAAAAAGCATTTGAAACTTGTAAGAGTACGTACTTTACTTTTCAAGTATTAGTTGTTTAAGGAACTGTGTTGTTTCTTTGTGCAGTCGGATTGCTTCTATACAGGTGGATGGACAGAGGATTTACGTGAAGTGGTGACTCACCTTCATCGTACGCAACCTCAAGCTCCTATTTTTGCTATTGGGACTAGCCTCGGTGCCAATATTTTGGTAAAAAATTTATCCTATACCTGGTCCACCATGAATCTATAATATTTTTTATGATGATTAATCATGCAGGTAAAATATCTTGGTGAGGATGGGGGTAATGTTCCCATTGCTGGGGCTGTATCTATCTGTAATCCTTGGGACTTGTTGGTTAGTCTCTATATAGTTTTATCTGACTTTCAGTTATATGTTCCGGAAAAAAAGGACTTGTTAAAGCATATACAACATATATGAATGAATATCATCACATGAAAGTAAAGGTGGCAATTTCAGCCTAATATTTACATGAACATTTGGTGTCATTTTGGGTTAGATTTTATCTCTAACAGGTTAATGGTCAAAGTTATAACTTGCTGAATAATAAAATATGTTATATACTCATATGGGTTAAAAGTTGCCAAAGTATTCTTAACGATGTTCTCAACCTCTATTAAACAATTTGTATAATTGTATTTAATTTAATGCTCTAACTATTTATAAAAATAAAATTTTTAAAAAGAAAAGCTCAGCGGGTCAACCGACTCGACTGACCCATTTTGACCTTTACTTAGCCCTCTGTGTTGCAGATGGGTGACAGATTCTTTGGCAGAGGGATTATGCAGAGATTTTATAATAAAGTTTTATCCAACTCCTTAAAAAATGTTGCCAGACTGTATGTCCTAACTCTTCATGTCTTTCGTTTTAGATCAAATTTAATTTCATATTTGCCAGTAATGAATATCTTATGCCCATAATGTTAGTTAGTTGATATCTTAAGTAATCTGTTCCGAGTTTTTGTAGACACCGGGTTGTCTATGCTCGTATAGCAGATTGGGAAGGCATTGAAAAGGTAATACTTTCTTTATCTTTTACAATTCTTGTTAGAAATATACAAGACTTGGATGTTATCTGATACATCTCTTTATAGGCACGTTCTGTTGGAGACTTCAATAAATATACTGCTCGAGTTACTGGAAATTTTGAGGTAATTTATTTGTTTATTTTATTCACCACCATCCTTATTTACTCGCTATTTTTTCACCTATTTATCACTGATGATGTGTCATTTATCCAGACAGTTGATACATTTCATAGATGGGCTAGTAGTGTCTATCTGGTGAACAATGTAGCGGTGCCACTTGTCTGCATCAACTCCATAGATGACCCCGTCTGCACCTATGAAGCCATTCCATGGGATGAGTGTCGGTATGAACAATACACCAAATGCTTGTTTTGACTAAGTTATGAATATCATTGACTTAGCATTGTTAGTGGAAAACACAACTTGATAAAATGCTCCCATTTCGTTTTCGTTTTTTTTTCTGCGATTAAATTATACAATGGAATGAGTTTATGTGATTAATTGACAGCAACAACAAAAATATAGTTCTAGCAACCACCCAACATGGAGGACATCTTGCATTTTTTGAAGGAATGTCTGGGAAGAACTTGTGGCAAGTTTATATCTGATACTTTGAAAATAAGTCACTTCCCCTATATTATTTAGATGTTGGAAATGAAGGGTATTTTAGACATTTGACTTAGTAATCATGATTTGTTTCGTATCTCTTATACAGGTGGGTTAGGGTCGTTGAAGAATACTTCTCTGTTCTGCATTCAAGTTCATTGATGAACAAAAAACAAGTACAGCAGCACTGCGTAACCCCATAGTTTTTTCGTCACACAATATATTAAGGATAATTAATATTAACATATATTTTAATTCTAAAGTGAAATAAAGAGTGATACCTTACTAACATGTTAAGGAAGAATCTGTTGTAAGCATACAAGTTCTTATGATTAATTACCCATAAGGTGTTTGTGTAATTTTTAGATTTATGTCTTGTAACTTTATGTATTTGACCTACTAAAAGATTAGAGAAAATTTTTAAGTTAGAGTTGGTTGCAAAACTCTAGCTGGAGATCTAGAGGTACACATTGACTTTTGAGGTCTACCAATTTTACTTCTCATCTTAAAAACGATGATTTTCTTTAATATAGTTTATATTTTGGTGGAAAATGCTATATTTCGTTGCATCAGATCTTACTCGTACAGTCATACTCTTCCGAAGTATAAACCCTGTCCGTTTATCTTTTTAGATAAAACATCGTGTCGTGATACCGGTATATATGTTCAGGTAATAAACTTTTGCTACCGCATAAAGGTAGAGAATAAAAGAAAATCATTATGTGGTTAAATCACTTGTTTGAGTTTGTGTGGCGGTGGACTTAGACTTCATGACTTCGTGACTTATTCGGTGAAAGCTGAGAACGCCATCATTACCATAAAACAATTATAGAAGTTTGACCAAAAAATAAAACACCAATACTAATTTCAACGTAGCCAAAATATCAAAAGCCAATACTAATTTAAATATGAAAACTAAAAGGTTTGACTTTTAGCATTCAAAATTAGACTATTCAAATTTGTAAAGCCAGCGTTGAATTATGGTCAAGGTCTTGGCACAAAAAGAATAAGCTCGGAGATTAAGGATTTAAGGATCAATCAAAGATTTGAAGTGTAAACTTTAATAGCAATAAAAACAGTATTAGTGATAGTAATTAAACATTATGTAACATAAACCCCATTTATGTAAATGTCATCTCATTTCAGGTTATTATCTTTAAACATGAACTAAGAAGAACTAGAATATGCATAGCCTTTCTGCGGTTTGTGTCTGCAGTTCTCGTGTAGCTAACGATCGAGTTCCTGCAATGATATATTCTTGTGTTTGAGTTGATCTTTATTGAAATTTCCAGAAGGTTATTTTTAAACTCTATTACAATTAACTAGTGGGTACCTGGTCAAAACCAAGTTCATGCATGCATTATTTGTAAAAGAAAAAAAAAATCAAACATAAGTGGCAGCCTGTATAATTCTTTAAAAAACTAAGTTTAGTAAATGATTTTAATTCCAGCATTCCTTAAAAACTTGGACACACACGACAACAAGTCACTCATTCGAAAATGGAGAACACCACCTGCACCGATGTTTCGCCTTATCAGTTACTATTCAAAGGCCTAGTTCTCATTCCCATACCTCATTACCTGTTAATGACATTATTAGTAATAATCGTGTTTATGTACAATCTACTCGAATTCCATATTTTAGATGATATTTTTAGCGGATTTGGAGGTAACTATGTATCTCTAACCTTCAATCACTCATCCGATTTATACAAAGATGTCGTATCCAAGTGTCACCTGCTGCATGGAAGGTAAACACCCTATTTATTAGTCATTTTCTAACTCCAAGTAGATGAAATGAAATAATCATTGATCAGTTTTTTCGGTCATGTTTATGCTCGATTCTCATTGGTGTAGATACTTCACCACTCCATGGCTTTCTAGTCCACATCTTCAAACTATGTTGCTGCACCTTTTGGTAAAGACTGGTAAATTCAGTTACACAAGGTAAGAAGTTTGTCACAAAGAACATTCCTGCAACAATAATCATTCGTTACTTACAAAAGCAACGAGTGCAGTTTTGTTTTTTATGTTAATTTTGAGCTAACACGTTAACAAGGTTATTTCAAGCCACAACGTAACAATAATAACTTTTCAAGTTAATGCAAAAGGTTACAACTCTTAAAACATGAAAAATGATACATATGCCTAAACTCGTGTACTCAAATGTTAACAGGTTTTTTATATATAAAAAACTGTGTTGACACGAAATATAGGACATTAACATAGAGGCTCCCTCTCTTCCTACGTTACTAACTTGCTATTTTATATCTGTGACTAGAGAGCTATTTCGTTCTTCTGATGGTGGAACGATAGCATTGGACTGGCTGATGAACTTTGATGGTAGTGACCATTTCCATTTTGTACTTAACTAGTTCTCTTATTAGTATTCACATAAAATGGTAATAAAAAATGGTAGTTATGTCACATTAAAAGGCAAAAAATGGTAAGCATATTGCATTACAAAGGTTGGAAGCATTAAATTGTTACATGCTTCATAAACTGTAAGTATGTTACATTGACTCGTAAAAAATAGTATGATGCATTTGTCAGTAAAAAAGTCTTTTAAGTATGTTATATTTTCATGCAGTTTGTAATACATCCAACTAGAGAACCACATGTTTTTAGAATTTCATTTTGTAGCAACATTTTCCATTTAATATTCCATGGGCTCACTAGAACGAACAGTGATATTTTATGTTTTCTCTCGAATTATTATCTTTGTCTATCTTGATTCAGAGACAAACTTTCAAGTCAATGGACATGATACTGCTGCTAAAGTGGTTCCTATAGTAGTAGTGATCCCTGGCTTAACAAGTGATTCTGATTCTCCGGTAAGATATTTTGCATGTTGACTGTTTATTGCATATAACCTCTTAATTTTCATGGTTTCTGACTTCTAGTCTCATACGCAACTGCTTAGGAAAATTTATTATTTACATAATCGTTTTTACCAGTTCTTTTACTAAATGAATGATGTGTATGACAGTATATAAAACACATTGCGTACGAGATGGCAAAACATGGATGGAATGTTGTCATAAGCAATCATCGGGGTCTTGGAGTTGTACCTCTCACTGTAAGTAGTTAATATCTCATAACAACACATGAACATGTATGTACATGTAGTTTATGTTTCAAAAATAATTTTAAAAAGGACCTTTGTTGTTTGTTTGCACAGTCTGATTGCTTCTACACTGCTGGATGGACAGGGGATTTACGTGAAGTGGTGAATCACCTTCATCGTACCCAACCTGAAGCTCCTCTTTTTGCTATTGGGACTAGCCTAGGTGCCAATATTTTGGTAAAATATTTTACAGGCATGCGTGTGTTTATATGTATGATTGTCGTAATGATACTGTAATAAGTATGTGACTCTATAAGCATTTCTTCTGTATGTTATACATATGTTTTGAACTTTCAATAGGTGAGATGTTATCATGTAGTCCAAAATGATTCTGTAATATTAATGATGAGTAATTTTTCAGGTGAAATACCTCGGTGAGGATGGGGTTAATGTCCCGCTTGTTGGGGCTGCATCTATCTGTAATCCTTGGGACCTTGTGGTTAGTCTTTATTCACTTTTATCTGACCTTTAGTTAGAAACGAGTGATAATATAAGTAGGTGGCCATTTCATCTCATCTACTGATTTGATATAGATTTTATCTTAAATGGGTCCAGTGGATCAGATTTAGATAAAAAAAACTACCCAAGACAGAAACTTGTCAAACGGGTCGACTGGACCAGACTGAAAATGTGCCCAAAAATGGAAGTTGTAAAACAGTTCGAGGGGGTCGATATGTCGAATGATCAGTATTTGAAACTTACCCAAAACTGAAACTTGTTAAAAGGGTCGAGTAGGTCGAGGGGACGAATGGAGAATTAATATGTACTCATAAGTGAAGTTTGTCAAACAGGTCGAGTGGGTTAGGGGAGCAAATGAAAGCCACCCAAAGTGTTATTCAAGTTTTTTCAACCATTTTACTAAACGGATGTTATTTAACAATTTACTTTTTATGATTATATTTAATACATTAATTATTTATTAACTTTTTAAATGGATAATACTATTGATGGATCAACCCGACCTGACCCATTTTGAGTTTTTGACTGTTACTTGCTTTCCCTTTTGCAGATGGGTGACAGATTTTTCATTAGAGGATTTATGCAGAGAGTTTATAATAGAATTTTAGGGAACGCCTTAAAAGATGTAGCTAGACTGTAAGTCATCACTCTTCATCTTTTCTGATTTCCTTTCAAATTTAAGTTACTGTTTATCATGTTTACAGAACTCAGTAACTAATATTTACTGTCCAACTTGGTAGTCAAATTCTTTAGTAATATGTTTGGGTTATTTGCAGGCATCAGGTTGTCTATGCGCGTATTGCAGATTGGGAAGGCATTGAAAAGGTAATCAATATTCTAAGTTTTACAATTTAGGCATTTGTATCTTGAAAATAATAGTGGGAAAATTAACTAAAGAACTTGAAAAAATTATACAAGACTCGGAATCTCGGATAATTTGAGGCAAAAGGCTTATAACTTTGCATAATCTTTCAGGGGACTTCTCTTAGCGACTTCAGTAAATATACTGCTCGAGTTACTGGAAACTTTGACGTAATGTCCACTAATCATTTTATTTTTATCAACATCCTTTATTTACTCATTCTTTTTGCACTTGCTTACCAATGTTACCGTGCCATTCATCCAGACGGTTGATACATTTCATAGATGGGCTAGTAGTGTCCATCTGGTGAACAATGTAATGGTGCCACTTGTTTGCATTAACGCCATCGATGATCCAGTCTGCACCTATGAAGCCATTCCTTGGGATGAATGCCGGTATGAATGACACTTGATATGTTTGTTTTGACTAGATCATGATTTCCATTGACTTTCAACGTTGACTTAGCATTGCTAATGGAAAACACAACTTGATAAAATGCCTATATTTCCATACTCGTAATGTTTTCGTGCGGTTACATTATACAACGAAATGAGTTTATGTATTTGACAGTAACAACAAGAATATTGTTCTGGCAACCACACAACATGGAGGACACAATGCATTCTTTGAAGGGATGTCCGGAAAGCAGTTGTGGTAAATTTCTCTTTTGATGTCTTGAAAAAATATATTTCTTTTCTTGTGAAGCTTCGTTGATCCCTACGTCCCATGAACAACGCAATAGTTTCCCTTTTATCATGCCATAAATTAGTAAAGCATTTCCTTGTTTGTTGATCTTGTCAGTAAAAACTTGGGTGATTTTATATGTTGGACTTAGATATTTGACTTAATACTCAAAAACGTATACGCATATAAAATCAGTTCATGCTTTTTAATGGGACATGGGGAGTACTACATTCCTTAATATATGTTTATAACAATCATGCTTGATCTTCATCCTTATCGTCTATACAGGTGGGTTAGGGCCGTTGAAGAATACTTCTCTGTTCTGCATTCAAGTTCATTGGTGAACAACGAAAAAAGGTACAATATAACCGACATTTTCTTGTTGTACTGTCTATTATACCTCACTAACATACAGTTCATAGATCACTCTTTTTTTCTTATTATTTTGAGGATTGAGGAATCACCCATATATTTACTCACCCACCAATTTCTTATGATTCCCAGGTTGAATTAATCCGAGATCAAGTCATCAAGGAAAGGCAAATGAAAAGGAAAAATCCCCAAATGAATGTTGATGTTAGATTTAGTGGATGTATGTTACGGTGAGATGATGTTGCCTTCAAATTGTTTGCATATTCTCTGTTGAAATCATCTTCTATATCAATCAAATAAGGTATTGCAAACTTTTCGACTAGTTAAATTATTTTACACTAATAATTTAGATCCAGGTTTCCTTTTAAAACATGACACTAGAACCACAACTATACACTACACTTCACGTTTGTTATACTGATACATGACAGATGCACGGTTTTTGATCATATCGTATATGGTTTCCATCCATCCCCAATCTAAGCTGGTTAAAAAGGACAGCCAACACTATCATGTATCTGGTTCCAGTACATCTCATATCTAAAAAAAAAAAAAAGTATAACATGACACAGTGAAGATATACGGTTTTATACGAAATGCATGTACAGCGACCACAAAACCTGGTTCTCGTAGATGATCTTCCTCAATTAAAGTGATTCACAAAAGACTAAGGAGTACAAAATTAACTGATTTATATGATAATTATCTTCAGTCACAACCAAAATTGTGAAAGTCGGAACGGTAATGATGGCTAAACAATCGGAAAGTCCAGTTCCAACGGCAGATCACAAGAAAAACCTTCTTCTGCTAGTGTCCATCTCCGGCTGTGGTAAAAAAGAAAAGGAAGGGGAATCACATTAGATGAACAAACAACAAAATGGAATTTATGTAATCACAAATCAAAAATAAAAGGCTAGATCCAGTGAAACTTGTTAATACCTTGTGAACCCACTCATACTCCCCTCCTTTCGTATCAAATGTCCCATGCTGTAAACTCGTTAATTTTAGAGTGAAACGAGGGCCACATTCCTGCAGAGCATAAGAAAAATTAATACTATGAAATTTGCATTGCCAAGGAAACTGCTTTTAAATTTGAATCTCCAACTTGAATCCAATGTGCAAGAAATTCTCTTTTTGTTACTCTTTTTTATATATAATTCAAGATCACAGCAAATACAAAGATTAAGACGGTTGTTAGTAAAGGTGACAAATTTAGTAGTGAATAGGTCAGCCCGTCTCTCGCATGACAAATTTAGTAGTGAATAACACAGATCGAATGTTGCCCAACTTGTAATTTAAATGTATAAAGCATCCAAAGTCATTTATTAAATAAGTTACATACTGATAATATAAATTAATTTTTGTAATAGCGTTCCAGAAACTAACTATTTATAGAAATTGCAGAGTGTGTATGTCAATCAGATTCATTTCGAATAGCACCAAAATTATCCATTATTTAACCCACCCACCCATTTTGCAACCTCCAATTTCAACGACTCTGGCTATGAAGAAAAAAAATGTAATACCTGCAGACGAGCAATTACTGTCCCGCTAAGGGTCTTCTTCTCTTCTTCCGTATCGTCTTTGTTCTTCTCTTTCGCATCATTCTTTTTATCTTCTTTAGTTTCAAAAACATACCTACACAGCCAACAAGTTCTTTTACCTTAGAAAAAATCTTCCAAAAAGAACTGTTACAATGTATGATCATAACTTGCTTACCTGTGATGGCGGAAGAATATAAAATCTCTTTGATTGTGGAAGGTGACAACTCGACGACCACGAAATTCAGGATCTTGTGGGAATAGTGATTGTATTAACCTACAAAAAACAGACGGCCACTCTCTGAGTGATTGACATACAGCCAATTATGCAAAAGAGAACATGTAGGCAGAGTATGTGTTATCAGCAGTATGCCCAACATGATGAAAATAGTAAAAAGTCATGAAAGTGATAACAAAATAATTATCTACCTTCCAACACGATGACCCAGCCGTGTAGTAAAGTTGTTCAGCACTAACTCGGGTTTATGACCGGTTGGATTTCCATGATTCTGCAGTAACATATAACAAAAATGCTAAATTACACCCGTAGTCTCCCAATCATTAAGCATAAAGCAATAGAGTGTCAGCATTATCTTACTACTTGTCTCATGGTAAAACTGGTCCAGTATAGACTTATAGGCATGTTAACAACTTACCTAAGAATAACCAAACACTTGGAACAAAAAAGAATCTACTTCACAGAAGAGGGATATATATAACAAATATAAATTTAAATTTAAATATGAATACATATTAGTAGATGAATATATCTACCTTAAGATCCTTGTGCAATACAAGATTTGTCAGCTTGAAATGAGCAGTAGGTCCATTGGGCAATCCAATAATGAGGAGAGCATCTGTAAGTAGTCAACAAGGTTGGTAAGCATAATAAGAAAAAGGATGAGATACGATCATGATTCAATGAATGAAAACCAGATGAGAACTAACCTGGTTCTCTACGACTGGTGTGGACAACAATAACAGATGTATATTCTTGGTTGTTAGCATAATCCACAATCTGAAAATAGTCACCAAACATCTTAGAACCAAATATCTCCAAAGAAAATAACTTAGAAAGATATAATGAGTCTGAGCCCCCAGTCATTACCTTTTTCAAGTCATAGGTTCCTCTCTTATAGTAATCTGCATTGGGGATTATAGTGAGCAAATCCTTGATCAATGCCGGTCCCCTCTATAGTTAAAAAGGTTCAAGACATTTGATAAGCAACATTAGCATGTTACACTTTCACATTCAAATCCAAATTTGAAACTAACAAGAGGATTCTGACCTACAACATGACAAGACATCAAACTAAAAGAAAACTTACTGTTGAGTTAAAACGACAAGTAGTCATCAATATCTTTGGAGGCCGTTCAAGGTTCAAAATTGAGCTAAATTCATCCGCATCATTACCAGCAAAAAGCTGCAGACACATACATAGCATATCAAAATCATCTGCTAATACAAAAATAACATAAATAATATATACATCTGGAAATATGTAAAAGTTATAAAAAACCTCTTCATCATCAGGCTTGCAAATAGTTTCATCAGCCTCTCTAGTATTCTCAATAGTACGAGGAACCTTCTTAGGTGGAAGCTGTAAGGTTAACATTAATGTAAATTATAATGTCACCTTAATTGAACGAAAAATAGCGAAAATTGAAATGCAATAAGATTAAATATATAATAATAGACCTCCTCTCCAAGCTCAAGAGCTCTGTTCTCCAAAGCTTCACGAGCCTTTGCATTCTTTCGCTTCTCTACCTTCTTCTCTTGCTTTATTTTTGCGTATATAGCCGATCGTTTCTCTTTGTTTTTGATCATTGATGGTAGCAACTGCGGTTTTACTCCAACTTTATCACCATCAGTTCTCTTACTATGCTTTCTCCCCGATTCATCATCGTCGGAATGAACTTCTCGATCCTTCCGTTTATTCCCCATTTCCTTCTCAACACAACAAAAACAACATGAATCTAACTAACACTTCTGTAAATACACAAAATCATAATAACAATTCTCAATTATTCATACATAACGCCACATAAGCACATTCAGGTACCGAAAAACTATACATACAAATTCACTTTGCTCATAGATATACATACATATATAATGCTATTTATTTGTCTCTGATTGAAATTTGAAAGAGATAAATTGAGAAAGAAGACGACTAACCTTTGATGACGTGTACGTCCAGTAACGGCGACGGAGAATGCAAAAACTACGGTTGTTACGGCAGCGGCGATTGTGATAAAAAGAGAGAGAACGACTAGAAAGCGGCTGGGAGAGGGGTTTAATTAGGGTTTTGTTTTCCAATTGTTTAACGGGGGAAATAACCCCACCCGGATGATGTGGAACCGGTGACTGTGATGTTTTATGTTGAGTGAATTTTTGACCCCTTGACTTATGCTTAAGTTGCTATACGGTCCTTCATGTTGAAAGATTTACATTACACCACTTTTGATGTGTGTGTTGTTAAGTTGTATGAGATAAAATAAAAAATGTAGAAGTTGTGGGTTTACTGATTTAGGGTTTGGAAAATTCAAGTTTATTATACTATTTTTTATTTTGTGTACCCTAGTGTTCGTAGTTAATTATTCATCGCTCTTGTGACATTGCATGTTTCCCCCCTATATTCCTAAATTAAGCGTCAGTTATATATTCCGGTTTGTGGATTGCATTTTCATAACCTAATATTTAGAGGTGCCAACCATACCGTAGTAGGTCGGCAACTTTACCTAAACCAATCATCAGTTTGTTGCTAACGCCAAACCATCAACATTTAAGTCTTGAATTTAATGAACTCTGTTTTCCTTTTAGAAATTTGGTGTTATTCTCATTTAATAGATAAAGCATATGAAATCCACACATTCCAAATTTCACATACAAGTTTACTTGGGTAATGAACTTATAGACTTATGTTACATGATCCTGTAGGTTAATTTGAAGTTTCGCCGACATGTCAAGGTTAGAACCATCTATATGAATTAAGTCAATAGTTCTCTTAAAATAGATGGGGTTGTGTGATACACAACTATCTACATCCATTTCTTGTTGTGCATCACACGACACCGCACAACGCAACAAAACTTGCATCCACCATAGTCCTCTATCAGTTGAGAAGTTCGTAACCTCATAGAAGATATTTTCATAAGGTCTAGCAGCAGATTAGAGAAGTGAATTGGTCGCTATTATTCTTTAGCGAAAAGAATAATAAAGAAACGAAGGCCAATTTCTTAAACGAGAAGTGATTCATACACTACCAAAATTAGTTTGCACATCACATGTTGTATATTTCGTTACTACTATACATTTGTGGCGGTGAACATAGCACCTCCAATAATATAAAAGACATATATCGTAAAATCAGGTTCAAGGAAGAATAAGCCATACGATTTCATGCAACAACCGAACAGCTACTTCTGCATTGCGTTCAAACTAGTCATTCCAAATGGGGTGCAAACGAAAATAGGTTTCGAAATCAATGCAATTTCTTATTCTCACATGAGTAGAACATAAGAGATGTGTAACTACACATGAGCTCATCTCATTACATATAGAAAACTCTAGCAACGTAAAAGATTTCCTTACCTCAAAGATTAAAACCATAAAAACCAAAGCTATTTTTCCCTGCTTGCTGACTAGAAAACAAGACTGGGAACAACAAGACCACAAAGGTGCATTGATACTGATCCAACTCTTTGTATCAAGCAACATAAATGTGTATATAATGGTGAATAACTGCAGTTTCTATTTAAGAAAAAGACTGAAATCTACAGAAGGAAGCTACATAATGTAATGTATGGAGGTCCAAAAAGATTTAGCCGCCACGAGACATCTTGATTTTGGGCATTGCTTTCTTAACTTGTCGAGCACGTTCTTTAGCTTCTTTCTTGCGAAGAACCTCAGCATTAAGTTTTGACTCGGCTTCCTCCATCATTTTCCTCCTCTCTGCTTTCTTTCTCTGCAATGCTTCTTGCCTTGCATTTTGAAGTTCCTTGTAAACCTCCTGTGCAACCTTTGATCTGGCTGCTTCAGTTTTGGATCGGGCCTGTTTTCAACATTTTAATGTTAGCACATGCTATGTTTTCATCGAGTTGCAATTTGATTCTTACTTAGATGGAAAATTAAGTGGGTTAGGTAACGGATAATCTTTTGGTACAGGCCGGGTAGGGTGGGATCAACCTTAAACAGCTTTTCCTATAATTTTTTTATAAAGTGTTTCAATAACAATTCCAAAATGTTTTTATTTCAATAGAAAATAAGTGTGTTCATAATTTGATTTAGAAGGCTTTATGCATGCAAGTTTACAACTTGGATGATTTTCAACTTGTTAGACCCAGTTGACCTGTTTCCTTTTAATGTAACTTGTTTATCCCTTATTCTACCCGTTAGAGATATAGCATAACCCGCACAGACCCAGTTAATTACAAGTAAATGTCTGAAACTGCCACCTCTATTTTTTAAAGAAGAATAACCTGTGAGCTGAGTTTGTAACGGCCAACTAAGTCAATATAATAGGGCACTAAAGCCACCAGCAGGGTCATGTCAGCCATATGGTTAACATCAGGGAGAGCAAACTTAAAAACCAGCATCTTCCTGTGTGTACTCTGCTGCTGATCTGAGAAATGCATAGAGATGAACCACTTTCCGACTTTTTCAAATGCTTTTTCACCAAATACCTGCAAAGAAGGAGTGCAAACAATTTCTTAATCGCGTGTATGAAACTACGAATACAAGAAGGAACCAGTAAATTGAAAAAAATATACCCCTATGCAGATATGAAAACAAATAAGAAAAAAAAGGCTACATATAAGGGACGTCGAAAGTTACTACATGCACACAAACTTTAAACAAAAACGATATATTAGGAAAAAAAGGAAACAGTGGAGCTGCATAAAGAAGCAGCCCCTGGTCACCACGTGCGTTCTACTACAAATAAAAGGAAAAAGTAAACCTTTTGTTGGATTACGGGGGCACTAGACGTACATAACACAAACTTAATATTAGGCCAGTAAACTATAAGTGGACTTCAAACTACTGTTCACATGGCTTTTACCTAATATTACATAACACCGTTATAACTTCTCCTACATGATATCAATATATTGGGACTCCTTAACAAGTGATAGCTTAAGCGTAGTTAAATACTCTAAACACACAAACTACAAGAATCTTGTGGTCACAAATTAAATTCATCCGTTCTTTATAACGATTGCATAAGATTAAATATGCTACTTTAACATAAATATACCTATTGCGCTTTCCTTGCCATCCCCAAGAGGAGATCAACGTAGTTTTTATACTGTCTACTACATTATATTAGCACATTAAACAAGATATTACAGACCTAAAGCATTCTATAACTACCAATACAAACAAAAATAATAAAAACTCTAAATTATTAAAATAAGAAACAATGCTAAACCATAAATCACTGACCTGATCAAGCACAGACTCATTAATCAAATCACCAGCCACCTCCTTCGATTCTGTAACAACCATCAAGTCATCCGCAACCCATTTCCTACCATTCGGCCTACTCGTCATCAAAGTCGCAAACCTCTGCAGATCCCTAACCTCTTTCTGCATAATTTTTGCAGCCTTCTTCTTAGCCAAGGCAAACACTACATGATCCATAGCATCATCATTCATATAAACCTCGAAACTAATCTCGTCTTTAGATGGCACAATCAAATTATACAGTCTAGCAATCAAATCATGTCTACTTTTAAGGTCAATTGTAGTAACTAATCCCTGACAAAATCGACGTCCACTCGCGTAGAATTTAAACACAGTCTGGCCTTCTTTTAACAACAAAGGTGAATCATCAGCTTCACTAACACCTAACAAACTAAAATTCTTATCGAAAATTGTATCACGTGTTGCGAATTTCTTCGCCCATTCTAAAGCTAGGGTTTCATTCTCTTTTTTACCAGTAAAAAAATTAACAGCAAATGCAATCAAAAATGATACTGATAGAATCTCAATTATATATGACCCAAGTTTTTTAGTCAACGAAACCGGTTCAGATGCGTTGACTGTTTCAATGACATCCGATTCGGAATCAGCCGGTTTAGGATCAACCGGATTATCAATTTCCGGTTCTGGTTCAGATGGAAAGCCTTCGAACTCGTCTTCATCCCAGTACTCAAACGACGGCGTTTTGGTGAATGTGATAGGGTTCGGATCAACGGGATTAGATTCGGGGATAGGGTGATCGGAGGAAGTGGAGAGGGTGGTTGGTGGTGGAGGAGAACGGCGGGGGAGATCGGAGAGTGGTGGTTGTTGGAGATCGTCATCTAGTTCGTCGTCGGCGTCGAAGCCTTCGAAGTGAGAGTCTCCGGTGACGGAGAGGGCGACGGCAGAGATGGTAAGAAGTGCGATGAGGTAAAAGAGAAATGAATTCGCCATTGATGGAATGCGAATTGAGAAGAAAGAGTGACGAATGGTACAATGCTCTGTTTTTTGCAGGTTTGGCTCTAATCGTTGGGTGTTTGATTACGTAAACGGTAAAAGTACCGGCCACTCCGTAGTAAATGTAACAAAACTGGAGGGTAAATATTTACTAACAGACTGTACAGATAAATAATATATAATTTTGATAGATTTATCAAAACACCTGCTAGCAAAATGTAGTGTGTAACTGAGTGAGGTCAGAGTTAACACACTGCCAAGCTGAATTTGACTTGATTAGGAAACTTGACTCGAGCTTGATCAAGCTCATATATTAAAACTCGAGCTCGACTCGATATATTAACTAATACTTTGGACCTTTGTTCAAATGGACTCGATAACCATTAATGTCTTGTAATAGTAATTTTTTCAGAGTCGGTATTAATGGACTCGATATTTTCGTTCTTAATTCAACTCGAATTTTATTAGAACGTACGATAAATATGTTACATACACATAAATAAAAGATAAATATGTAAACGAGCACAAGCTCAACAAGGCTCGTGAGTTTTTCTAGTCGACAATCATAATACTCGAGCTCAACTCAATTGTTTATTTGAGTAGCTCAAGTATTTTCTTGAATTAATCCTGTGTAACTCGCTGAGTTGGCTCGACATTTTGCATCCTAAACAGAACTATTTAGTACTGAGATATACACGGATTAAAATGCTTTTATTAAACAACGGAGATACAATGTTGATGTTTATATATAATATATAAAATTCAATTTATACTAGAAAAACAGGTGTACCAGTTTAATAAAAATATTGCGGCTTAAGTGCACAAAAAGGTAAAAAGGTAAGTATTTATAGTCTAAACTATTCGGGCTTCTATTGTATGTAATAAACTTATTATTATCGCTATTGTATGTAAGTTTTGGTACATTTACTTACGTGTCAGCTGTATGTGGTGATACGTGTCGTCATTACAAGTTGACACATCATCAAAATACATACAATAGCAATAAATTGAAAGTTTATTACACACGATGTAACTCCAAATACTTTGTTACATACTATGAATGTCAGAGTATAGATAAATACATTTCCGTATACTTAACCCAAATACTGCACTATCATCACGTTAGTCTCATAATCCTTCACTATCATGAATTGTTGTCTCGAGCCTATTAGAGGATGTTAGGCACGTAAAAGGGTGGAAATAAAAGTTATATATTAATAGATCAGTTCACTACAAGTACAACATCACAAACTTCACTGTTGTCTTTCTTGTTGGTATCGTAATGCCTGGGGGACAAAAATAACTAAACAAAATTGTAAACACTTTTTCATTTTGATTTTCCTTTATTTGAAGGTTTCTTCTTTCCAGCGTTCTTATACGGGCTCTTCTTCACTTTCAATTTACTCGAAGTTGATGAAGACTTCCCTTGCTGATTTCTTCGTTTCTTGTCGCTCTTTGCGTTGTACATGTCAACAGCCTAATTGCAAGCAGAAATCAGTAAGAAAAACTACAACAAACCCTGAAATATCTAGAACAATATTGTTCCTATTAATAGCATTGCAACGCTAAGTACAAACTTGACAATCTGTAACATACCTAAAATAACATTCAAAAGAAACAAAATAAATGAATCTTATTGACTCATATCAGTAGCATCGATACATTTGTAAACTGTACTGATATAAAGAGTACAGAGGTGAATCTTATAATCAAACTTCCGATAGAAAAAATATTTCAATTTACTTAGAAAGTGGGACCACATACAAGAAAGGTGCTTTCTTTGAAGAAACAAGTTGACCAAAGAAGGTGAAGGAAACAATAGGTTCGAGTTGGAATAACACACCAGCAGCATGGATGTCAAATTTTTATTCATTTTATTCTTTCTTATATAAGTAATGTGCTAATCATAACATGTGCAGCTAAACTTTTGGATTCGGTCCATTTGAGATTTTTTTTTATAAAAAAGCCCGAATAAATCCATTCATAAGCAAGTGGTCGAAATGGCAATTCAATGAATAGCTAAAAGTCAAAAGTGTACGAAATATTACCTTTCCAACATTGAAAATTTCATGGGAATTCTTAGCCATTAATTTGTTGAGAATCTTGTCCGTTTGTTCCTTCTCTAGGGAACCCATTCCTGATCCTTCGACTACAGGTAGGAACTGGAAAGATAGACAAAGTTACCAAGAAGATAAAACATTAAAAGGAAACATTAGATGAAAAAAAGACATAGAACGTGTACTTTTCAGATTTAGAGTTTATTTTACACACCTTCCTGTACTTCTTATCATGTTTTGGAGGCTTTTCACCAGCCAACTTTTTGTCGAATTTACCCCCACTGGCAGTTGAAGTTGCTGCCATTCCTGCTACATTCTGTAGTTCATCCTTGCTAGCCTTTCTTGGAGCAGTCTGGGTCCCCGTTATAGGCAACGCTGTAGCAGCAAGTTGAACATGACTGCCGTACAGAAAGAAACCGGGGGGTTGGAGGTTAGATCATGTATAATTTAACAATAAAATCCACGATCAACTAGCGAGATAAGTACGCATCATGCAAAATGATCAATCACTGTGACACTAAATAGTTTATAATAAAGATTACAGTAAAAAGGTTAAACCTTGGTAGAGCACCAACTTTGGCAGCCTCTTTCAGATTAACCAAACGGTGCTTCTCTTGTCTATCAACTCGTTGCTTCTTTTCTGACCGTCTCTTGGCAAAAGGATCCACTCCCACCTCTGTAAATAAATCAAAGCTTAAATATATAAACCCAATATTATACCCAATCCCCAAAACAACACCCACTTCTAAGTTTAAAGTTGACATTGCAGTTTGAGCTTTTTAGTATCAAAGCAGTGAGTGGATATTAATTTGATGGATTGATGGTTGAAGAGAGTTGTCCATTCATCAATTTGTAAAGCGAAAGGAAACAGCATATTTATAATTTAGTACTCCAATGTAGATTATGTATGACTGAAGTGTACCAAACCAAGTTTTTTCATTTATACTTCCATTCACATACGAAGGATGTTTCACATCGTACTTTCTGTATTCATGTAATCAACTACCAACACCTGAGCATACAATAGTTAAAGTTAAGAAATACTTACCATCTGTCATCTTCGCATCGATAATTGGAAGATCGTTGTCATCATTTACTCGATCATAACCATAACGACGCTTCCAAGAACTAGTTTGCTCATCAAACACAAGTTTGTCTTTCTTTTTGTTCTGAATGCCTGCATGAGGGGTCAATGCATCAATGCAGTGAATGACCTAAAAGCGAAGGTCTTGCTCCACATGATTTAATTAAAGTTTCAAATATTACCCGGTTTCAAATGACTAGCTACCCAAGTAAAAAATCAAGGTTGTTAAGTACTAACCTTTCTTTTTGGCAAAAACTTCCCATTTGGTTGGAGGTTTAGGCTTTGGTAGCTGCAAGCATGCAAGTAGTCTTACACATGAGTTACAAACAAAGGATATAAAAGGAGGGTAACTAACTTCCCATGCACTTGATACCACCACCTTTCTGACTATTGACTATTAGTTTTTTTTTTGTTAATTATTGATGCATTGTAAGCTTATGACTGACATGTTCACACAGTTTAAGAAACACGTAGACACTAAAGCCCAGAGCAAGGTGTCAACCTGTAATCTTAAATAAATATCTATCGAAGGAAACAATAAAATAAAAAAGGTCACACAACTGAAGTCAAAGTGTTGTTTCATTTATATAGGGACTAACTTGAGCTATGGTAATTCAAGACAAGGTCGACAGTCCATCAATAAATACACTAGCATTTGAAGATACATTTCAAGAAGATACCAAACATGTTAAATAGTACACGGCTGTGCGCGCACACACAGAATGCAAGAAGACATATAAGAACAGGAAAACAGCATACAGGCTTTTCTCTTGGCAATTTTGTAGTTGGTGGAGGTAGAGAGACAATTGGCCCAGATGCATCTTCGGCAGAAGGCAAGTTAAAAAGAGAATCAGCAACTGCCTGAATTAATTTAGTAGCGTGTGCTATGGTCTCCTTCACAAGATCCTCCCTAATAGATAATCAAGCAATCAACAAACAGACAGTAAAGTTAACATTTTTAGTCAACAGTTTATATATCAATACCACTAATACTAGATATCTTACAAACTCTCGTATTGATCATTTCGTGTAACTTAGGTCTAAATACTAGTCTTCTTTTTTTCAAAAGACTGCTGTTATACACAAGACTTCAATGAAGTATTCCATAAAAATACACCCCCTAAGCGACCACCGGCGAAAAAAAATACAATTTAACAAAAACATGTAACCGTCCGAATTCCAAAAGCCTGCAGGTTTAGGTGTTTAACAAAAAGTCTCCATCATGCAATTTAAAACGTTAAGTTATTAATTGGTATTTCATTAAGCTCAGCTATCACATACAGTGTTGACACATATAATTAAGCTTTTCAAACCTATATTAAGACAGTTCGACTCATTTGCAGCCCTACCTTAAAGCGTACCAAATGATTGACATCATTTCGAAGCAGATTAAATACACGATAAATGACAAAAATAACTAATTCACATACAGATATTGATCATTAATTACATGTACGAAGAAAAAAGCCCTAACCTGTTATCAGGAACAGACGAAAACTGGAATTGAGGATCGTATGCCATCAGATTCCCAAGGTCGATTTGGTATCCACCATTTTGTTGTTGCTGTTCTTCTTCCCCCATATCTGCTTTGTTTCTCTAGGGGGGTTTTTAGCGGTGATATTGGTTGCTCCAAAACTAGGGTTTGAGAAAAGGGTTTTAGCGAGCTAGGTCAAATGTTTTGCAACTTTAAAAAACTATAATCAACCGCCTTCGGTTTAAGTGAAAATGCATATTAAACCTTGTATTTATAGACTTTGTACCGATTGCACCCTCTATTGATTGCTTGAAATGCCGTTTTCCATTTAGATGGTTCTTTCATTAATTCGGTATACTTTTTATCATAGAGTAATTAATCATTTTTAAGTAGATAATTAGTATAAGTTAGAGTTTATAACTTTCAAGGTAGATTCGTAGTAACTTAAGGTCAAAGATCAGTATTAATGTTATATATCAAGCGAAAGAACATGTAACATGATCAATAATTTATATTTTTGAATTATGATACAATCACGTTTTGTTATTGATATATGAGTAATCATCAATAACCGGTCTATATATATACTATATGCACAAAATTCTGAAATAGAAATACATAGAAGATTAAACAAAAAGATTTGAGTTTTATCAATTGAGTAATGCTATATATGCATAATTATATAGACCTAAAAATATACTTACTTCTCTTATTGGTTGAATTTTTGTCGCTCTTAATCTCATCCAATCAATTTTTCACATCTACCAATCATATTTTTATGTCTAAATTTAGGTCTACCTATCATTTTCCTTATCAAAATTGTTGAATTTTCTCACGTAGAAACTTTCGTGAAAGAGAAGGGCTTAAAATATCAATGGAACCATGCTTAAAGATGATTAACTAGACACAGTGAACTCTTTTTATCTATATATATGTTACTTACAAATTATTACAGAGTGAACGACAATGGTATTTTTTCTAATATGTGGCTAAATTGTTCATTATATATTCTTATTATTTTTACACCTGTACACCTGTGTATACACACGGTCCATTTTACATATATTGTTCAATTTATTAAATCAAAATTTTATTTAAAAAATCGTAATTCACTAGTTTGTAAGGGAATAAGAATAGAATTAGTTTTATAGAAAGATATTTTAAACATATATTTATTAATTAGCCCTAAAACCCGTGTATATACACGACCTGATAAATTTGTAATTATTTTTCAAACATATTGAAATTATCCTTATATCCTGTGTAATATATTAAAATGTATTTATAAGTTAAAAAATATTCAATATTGTTTTGAATTAAAATATTTTTAGGTAGTTTATATTGAAATTGAGAGTGTAGATCGTAAATTTTCAACGGCTGTAAGCATTTTATGTGACAACCGACACCAAATCAGGATAATTGACTGTCCTTGACTCTCACTTTTAATCATGTAAACTTTTATGATATTTTATGAGTGTTGACTCCTAAAAACTCATAAAGATTTCGTGTCGTTTCTATGGCACATGATCATTCATACTCGGAGACTATTGAGCAAAAGACGTATACGAATGTATGATACTAAGATCCTAAGTCTACAAACATAAGTAATAAGAGTATTAGCTCAATCAATAATATTTATATAATAAGCAAAGTAAAAATCTATAACATATAATTAACAAAGACATAATATGTTAAAAGATAAAAGCTGAGTTTTCTGCGAGGCTGCACCATTTGGGCCATAACTCTCTCATCCAGAAGTCGATTCAACAGCCCAGACGACCGGAACTCAGACGGCTACGACATATCCGAAATTCAGAGCATTTGGACTTTTTAAGCCCAACCACCGGTTGAAGAAAGCCCAACTGCCGGTTGGATAGGCATGGGCCGCGGATCGATCAGCCCAACCACCGGTTGAGCTATTCCACCGCCGGTTGGAGGTCTGCAGCTATAAATTCACAAGTTTTTAACCCTAATCAACTTTACAAACCCCTAAATGAATTCCAGCCGCACCTAACCCTATTCTCAGTCGATTTTGGCATCAAAACACTTCAATCTAAAGGGTTTTAATCCCCTAATCACTCCTAGGAATCGAGATCATTGTTATACGCATTCGTTGGTAAGTTTTCGACCTACGATTCATCTTTTAAATTCTTATCCATTGTTAATTCAATTTTGATGTGATCATATGAGGATCTGTAGGATAGGATTGAGTATAGAATTTATATATAATCGTGCAAGTTAGTATGTTTTGTCAAAATCAAAGAATAGATGTTACAAGTAGATATGATTTCTGGACAGATTCTTAACCAAACTTTACGGAGCCATAACTTGGTCAAAACCTAATGTTTTTAAGCATTTCTTTGGTCAAAAATTAAGCTTAAGAAGTGTACTTTCTGTTCCAATTGATTTCCCGTCAAAACAATGATTTTTGGTTAGTCAAAAGGTCGATTCAAGTCAAGTGGTCAGGACTGAGTTTTCGGTTTATAATTTGGGTCAAACTTTAAAATGACATAACGCATTTAATATCTCAAATTTGATATTGAAACTTTTTCTGGAACAACTTGAATGTGTCTACTACGTAGTATAAAAAGATGGAAATTTTTAGAGTTCGTTAAGTATGAGAACTTTTATAAAACTTTTACAGAGTCAACGCTGTAACGTTTTGTGAGCAAGCTATTTTGGAAATTTTCTAAAAATAGAAGTTGATGAGACAAATTATGAAATAATTATTTTAAGTTCTAAACATCTTAAAGGGCGTGTGGTTAAAAGTTGGAAGTCTAACAAGATCGTTTGAACGAAATTCAAATCACTCAAAGTATCACGAAAGTTTAAGTAAAACCCGATTAAGCTAAGTCTTGAATCAACTATAGAAACTAAGTGTTGCAATTCGTATGAATGGAGTCCTAAGATTCGTTAATACCTAAGGAAACATAGAGAGAAAGGAAGTCTAGAGTAACACATCAAAAATAGGATACAATGGAAAGACTTTTAGTCTTGTCTAGATTGTAACCTATATCATGCACATTTTTATAGATCGTCGTACGGACTAATTTGGGAATACTTGCTTGCTTTGCTTAAGGTGAGTTTCGTGACCCCATTTTCTTTTACTTTTCACTTGGGGGAAAAGAATGCTTAACTTATTTTCAACTGTTTCCCTGCTGTGAATTCACTGTTTTTCATTTTTGGACATAATGAATGATTTGTCCACTATGAATTAATGTGACATACAATGTGAAACTGTATGCAATACTGGTATCTGTCAATCAATTACACTGTTGAGTCTTACTCGCCGAGGGGTAATAACATCAAGCAACACACATATCTGCTGACGCTTACTCGCCAGGGGGTAATGCCAATAGGCAACATACATATCTGCTGAGTCTTGTTCGCCGGGGGACAATGACAACATGCAACATACATATCTGCTGAGTCTTACTCGCCAGGGGGTAATGACAATAGACATTCAGTTAATCAATATATCAATAGTACTATTGGGCTGCGGCCTAGCTCACTTTTAGATTATCCATCAGTGGGTGAATATAATCAATCGGTCAATCAAACAAGCATTGTGACGCAACAGATATCATGGGAATCATACCGCATTAATTTCACTTATGTGTACTATTTTATTTCATTTGTCCTACTACTATCATACTTACAGCACAACAACTGTTTATGTGAGTCAAAACTAAACCTACGAAATTCATCAACCTTTGTGTTGACCTTTTCGAGCATTTCTTTTCAGGTAATCAAAATAAGGGCTTCAGACTTAGTGGCTTTAGCGAGACTTCTAGGCTGCATTGAGACTTGGTTTGCGATGTGACAAATTGATTCTTAGGAAGTTATGACTATGTACTCGTGGTAATGATTGATCATGGCATAAGTCGCCATTTGTATCAGGCGATATCGTGACACGTTGTTGAATTGCATTTAGTGTTTTTCTATTATATCAATGTGTTATGATCTAGTCGTCTGTCGCACCTCGTGTTTCCGCCTTAGACGGGGTGTGACATTTTATATAAGTCAAAATACATTTATTTGTAAAGATATCTAATTATACATAAGCAAATGAATAGATTGCAGTAATCATGGTAGGTTGCAATTATAAACGATTACGTTGAATATGGATCATAAATTATATTCTTTATAAACCTCTTTATACACCACATTTATTGTCTTATTTGTTTGGTGGCTATCCTAGTCACATAGAAATTGTTGAACCTTCTTTGAAAAAAAAAATTCCTTGTGTATGTTATGAACCTGAAACGATATGGTGTTGTTCGATTGGGTTGCCAAATAATTAACATTTTCAAGAAAAGAATTTAAGATTATATCGAATTCAGTTCTATAATAGAGTTAAGGAAAAAAATACAATTTATCAAGTAAATTTCTTAGCAAAGAGTGAATCAGTCGATTATTTTTGTATTCGAGTGCAAGTCTTATTAAGGTGTTTTATAAAGTGAATAGTTCAAACTATATAATAAAAGCTTTTGGTCAAACTATATAGGTGTCATTGGTTTACGTTAAAATTACTTATTTCTTATTTTACCAAGTTAAGATGTCGACAGAAAAAACATAATAGATCATCAGTTTTACTTTATATTTAACATCAAATGTATATAGTGTCGATATATGTTATTATACTCTATATATTTTTAAACTTTAACTTCTTATATTAAAAATTAATAATTCTAAAATATTTTATATATTAAAATTATGTGAAATTGAAGGACTCAATTGAATAATTAAAATTTTATAAATTGATGACATCACAAAGGTGTTTAGTATATTATATTTATAAGATTAATTAGATCAAGAATTTATATTAAAAAAATCGTAATTCACTAATCTGTAAGGAATAGGAATCACATTAGTTTTATAAAAAGATACTTTTTAAATTATTATTTATATCATGTCCTAAATTTTAACTAATAAAATAAAATTAAAGAATTTAATTGGCTAATTGAACATTTGATGACATCATCACACGTCTTTTGTTTTTTATATTATATTTAAGATTATACATGTCATATGCTTTTATGTCTTTTCTCTCATTATTACACGTAGAATGTGCCTCCATGTCTAATGAAACATATGTTATGACATAAGTTTTATGCATATCAATCATTTGACAAACAACATTAGACTATAAATGTTTTAGTAATTTGTCACAAATTTTGGTAGTTTTAATACATTAAAAGTGAATGATTCGAAGAGAATGTATTATTTGAGGGGGAAGCAGGAGAATATTTTTTTCACTGCATTTTAGGATAAATATTTGTGATTTTTGACAACTACTGCATTTTAACAATATTGCATTTTAAATACAGTGCATTTTGTACTTATAAATTTCACTGCATTTTAATATTTACAATTTTGTCTTGAAATGCAGTAAAAAGGATCTTCTCCTTATTCTTTTTAAATGGGACATCCTCATGAGAACCTTACCCTACATTAAAACACATACGTATAATACTAGAGTTTTTGAATTAAATTTTTTATGATCACAATTGGGTCTTACAATATCAATCTTGCAAAATCAAAACTAAACACATACAAAATTTCAATCTTAACAACCTTAATATATATATATATATATATATATATATATATAAAAGCTTAATTTATCTTTTTCTTGGTATACCTAAAAGTTAATGCGCCAATCATTTCTCCATTTTTAAAAACTCACCTACACTATAAATATAAATCTTTTGGCTTTGAAAATCCTTTAATAATGGATTTTATATGAAACAAGTAAAAGGCCAAAAGCCCATATGAAAAATATCATGTTTTATAGTTTAGACCTAAACTATAAAAATGATTAAAATTAAAGTAGTATTCGAGGAAAACTTGAAAAGAAGAATTATAAAGCTACCAAATCTTCCTTAAACGCGTATATCAATCATTATCAGTTCATCACCATCTTTTGAATTGACCAAGCAACTACTGGTCCACTACATAATCTTATGGATTTGATGGCCATATGATCACTCAATTAGTATCAGAAACCACAAACATAGGATATCACAAACATGTTTTATGTTGCAAATTCAACTTAACTCATTCACTAAACCGAAAGTCAAAGTAGTTGACCAGTCAATTTCAATACCACTTCTACAGTTCTACCCTTCAAACAACAGCAATCACTATAACTAATTTAGCTCTCTCAAGTCTCAACAACATTTGTAGTAAAAGCAAAGGAAACTCATCATTCAACCATCATCATAAACCAACATACACCATCTCATTTCTCCTCCCATTTCCCCACCATGGAAAGCACACAACCACCACTGCTCGCCATCGACTATAGCGCCAACGTAGACACTTCACGCGCTTTCCGCTCAGTGAAAGAAGCTGTAGAGGTCTTCGGTGAGCGGTTTTTAACCGGAGAAATCTTCTTACCATCACCTAAACCACCTTTCTCTCTACCAAAACACGAAACTTCAAGAAAATCGACACATAGTTCTTTAACTTCATGGAAATCATGTTATTCACCGCCGCAAGAAATCAAAGAAGAACAAGAATCACCATCAATAACACTTGTTACATCCCTCAAAAAGCTCGAGTTAGAACTTGAAGAAACAAAGAAAGAGTTGAAATTATTGAAAGAAAGAGAGTCCGAAACTGAGGTGGCTTTGGCTTCTTTAAATGCGGAGCTTCATAAAAACATGTCGAAGCTTGCGAAAGCTGAGGCAGTGGAGAAATCTGCAGCGGTGAATTCGTCGCCAAATTTGGCTCCGTTGGTAAGTGGTGTTGGAGGGCGGAAGATGACGGAGAGGAAGGTGGTAAAGAAAAAGCCAATAATCCCGCTTTTGGGAGATTTGTTTTCAAAGAAAAAAGGGACAAATTCGAATGCTTCCACTCTTTTGAATCCACTTTATACATCTTCTCAAATGCGCTGGGTTTGAAAATTTGAAGTATGCATGAACACTTTAACTTGTATTGAAATCATATTATTTGTTTAATTTGACTTTAAGTGTGAATTCATTTGTTTTTCTATTTGAATCTTTATGGGTGTTACAGATTTTGAATAGAAATGAGTGTCTGATTATATGCAAGGGTTAAAACCATTTGTGTTTCTCTGCTTCGTGTATATCCAAGTGTTCTCTTTTCGTCTAACGAATGTTAACTAACTTTTCTAGATCGATTAATAATCATGAGTAGAGTTGTAATCAAGCCGAGCGGAGCTTGAGCTCGACTCGGCTCGAGTTCGGCTCGACTCGAGTTCGGCTCGACTCATTTAAGATAAGCTCGAGCTCGGCTGAATAGCTCGACAAACTTTTATGATACATGCTCGAGTTCGGCTCGAAAAGCTCGAATTTTTATATAAAAAACTAATTTTCTTAATACTCAAACTTATATCGTATTAATTTAAAAATAAAAATAAATACCAAAACTTATTTCAAATAACCTTACATTTTAAATAAATCATCAAAACTAGTCAAGATCTTTGTAAATAATCTAGCAATAGCAAAATATATTAATAATATAATTTATAAATCTAAAATACATATATATTTATAAATACATGTTAATTAAAACTCGAAAAGCTGGATAATAGTTCGAGTCGAGCTCTTTAAAACTCGAGTTCGGCTCAATATATGTTTCAAGCTCGACTTTTAAGCTCGAGCTCGCGCTCGAACTCAATAAAAGCTCGACTCGACCGAGCTCAAACTCACAAATAAATATTACAAAGTCCATGTTCTTACACTAAATATAAGATCATAACTAAATATATGTTCAATTGTTTGATGATATTTTATCTTCTAATTATAATTATTAATAATAAAATAATAATATTAATTAAATAATTTGTAGAACTTTATTTTCATATGGTACTCCTTCTTTTCATATTATTATAATATAGGTAGCAGTCATATTTATTAATTATTAATTATTAATTAAATAACTTTTTAACTTAATTAAGAGGTTGAAATCTTCATTGTCAAGATTAAAATTAAAGGTGTTTAGTAGCTGAAATTAATTTGATACATAGATAAATCAACAACTTTTTTACTTATATTTAACTTTGAGTGACCTATATATAACTTTATTATTCATTTTTATTTTTGCACTTGAGATTCGTTCACGTTCAACTCTGGATTGCCTCACAAGTAAGTAAGTTTTCAAGACTACTATTAATCTGTATATATTTTTAAATATAGAAACTTTCTGTAACCGGTTTAGTTTTATGCATTATGTTCGAGACTCGCATCGTTTTTTAACACGTGCAAGGTCTATCAAAAATTAATGTCATCCACATCATTTCATTTTATACAACAAAATAACAGTTAATCAATATTATTATTATTAATTAAGTAATCAATTACAAATTTACAATGCTAAAATCATGTAATTAATTTTAAGGAACAAAACATGATAACATGTAAGTAGAATACTGAAACAAATTTCAAGAAACACATTCCATCCAATCACAAAACAGATTCAAGAAACAAATTTCACTTCTTTTCTCAATCTACAAGGCAATGGAGCAAGTTACCTTCAATAATTAAGGAAAAGATCAAAGAATACATACTTAAATCTTACCTGAAATCGGATCAAAAAAGATGAACAAGTTTGTGGGTATGCTTGAATATAGCCAATGACGCCCATATTTGGTCAAAGTTTGTTGGTCAAAGCTTTGAAAAATTAGTTTGTTATCGCAAGTATCCATCGCAATATTTAGTCAAACATTTGACTTTTATCGAGCCGTCACAAATTTGTGACTAGTGTGTGCCAAAAATTAGTCAAAATGTTTGACATTTTCTCTTCCAATATATCGTCACAAAGCGGTAGCAAATGCGTGGCAAATGCAATATATTTGCTACGATTTTATTTTCATCGTAAAATTATGTCGTTGTTGTCTTTTTCTGTAGTAGTGTGAAGAGCCCCAAGTATTGAGAGGTTGATTATGGAATATCGTAAGAATTTGGTGCTGGGAATTGTGGAGTTGGTTTGCACTCAAGTATTGAGATGGAATCATTGGAGACTCTTATTCTCTCTACTTGTTACACTCTTGAGAGATTTCCATTAGTCCCCCTGTATGGTAAAACTATCAACTATACATCGATCTTGATTATTGTTGTAGAATGAAGGAACTTCCATCATCAATTAGATATCTTTGTAATATAAGCTTCTTGGAGCTCTATTAGTGAGTTAGAGCATCTCAAGAGCCTTCATCTTAGCAACGGCGATGAATTACAAGAATTACCAATGGAGCTTGGAAGAATGGAAAATCTCAAGAGCCTTCGACTAGGATTAGTTATAATTGAAGCATTAGAATCGGTACCCATAAATTTTCCCACTTTCACAAGTTTATTTTCCGTATGAAAGTTAGATCTCGATCAGTTGGAGACAAATCTAAGATGAAAATTTTCCCACTTTCACAAGTTTATTTTCCTTTCGAAAGTTTGTATGGGCTCCCATCGGGATTACAAGTATTGAAGGCAAACAATTGCTGCTCACTAGAAAATATTGAAGATCCAGCAGAAGAGTACGAATGGTATGGTTGTATAAGATATGGCTCCTTAGTTGTGAGAAACTCATAGAGGATCAACATATTAAAAGTATCTTAGGAAAGGTACGTGGCGCTACCTCCTACGTATCATTTATTTTATCATTGGCTTGACTGTAATGCAAAGAAAAATATGTCAAATCTATAAATTTCTTATAGGGTTACATGTTTAAAAATGTATCAAACTATGTATGCAACTTTCAGTAATTGTTATTATGTGTATCTGATCTCTTATATATGACTTGTAAACTGGTGATGTAACACTGAGTTTAATGAAGTGACAACTTATACGGCTGACATGTTAACAAAAAATGCAGTTACCTGATAAAGAAGTCATCTGATTCGTAGAATAGCAATACTTACTTGCAATTTTGATACATACGTTGGAAAATTTTAGTTGGATACGATACATACAATAGAGTTATATTGGACCTTAAATCTTTCTTATATCCCTACTATAGAAGTTTGCATGTTCATATGTATGTATCTGTTTTGAGTAACAATCCGAGTCCTACGTTTTTGTCTGATCGAGTACAGAATTGTGTTACTGTAGATCATGTGTTAAGCATTGGGAAGCAAGATTCCAAGTTGGTTCAAAGAACAAAAACATGGGGATGATATAACATTGAAGTTACCTCCCAAATGTAATACTAAAATCATGGGTTCGCTGTTTGTAATTTGTTTCCCACTATGTCGCTCATCGACTATGCTTCTCCTCAAATTATCTTCTCATTTGTAAATGATGGAAAACTCATTTATGTGTCAAGATTCGATTGTGTTAATGCATCTGCAACCAAAGACAATATTGTTTGGCTTAGGTATATACCATTCACCTCCTTTAAACAAATGAATGGTGATGTGAAGATTGATCTCGTATCATTGAAGTTAATCTTGTCATAAACATAGAGTTTATAGTTGGTGGACCGGCTATAAAATGTGGGGCATATAATAGTGTACAAATAAGATGTAGAACAGTTCCCCCCAATTTGATATGAGGACAAGAAGATGGATCGTGTTACACACAAGGGCAATAGTTTCGTTTACGAACAGAAATTTTGAAATAGCTAATACCCTTTAGGCTGTAATACTACATATGTTAATTTTTATTGGAAGAACAATCTTGATCATTGGATATAGGGTTGTAACTTGTAAGTGTATGAGTTCTCTGCGTTATGAATTCTGCAATGTAGATGAGTATCGAACAAAACAGTGAAAATGTGTTTGGTTTAATCAAACAGCACAATAGTTATCCTAATAGCTTGGAAGTGTATGAACTTGAATTCTTGTATTTTTCTAGTCATACAAATCAGTGCTCGCGTCTGAGTTTTTAGAGGTCTCTGGCAAAAACTGATATATTGTCGAAATGAGCCCCTATATCTAGCTATGTAAGATGTTTTTATTTTGTTTTCTTTTGTTATGTCTCAATCAAATTTGAAACAACTAAAACGTTTTCTTTCTTGCAATTAACAATCGAATTATACTATATGTTTATATATATACACACACATAAATAAACAAATACATTTTAAGGTTCTTATAATTCAGAGACTCTGAGCAATCGACTCGACTGGCCATATATATACACCACCTACTTTTGTTAGATAAAACATGGAAGATGTTAATAGACAATCATAAAGCACATGATATACTTTCTTTTTGGTTATCTGATAAGATGCTACTGTATTAATTGTATGATATATTGTTATTTTCTTTCTTGCCTTCTAAAACAATACATGGATGATGATAATAATTAATAATAATCATAATATAATAATAATAAATCCATATGTATGATTTAAGTAATTTTTCTAATTGTTTGAACATCCTACCTTTGACTCTTGTATTCCTTGGTCAATAACAGAAACCCGTAGACAAGTCATCTTCTTCCATCATCCAATAACAACCAATTTTTATTTAATTTATTTTATTTTATTACAGTATTTTTTTTTTTTTTTTTTGTATATAAAAGTAGAGAAAACAAAAGGTTTGTTTTTGTGGTGGTGGAATATTAAGATGCAGGGTGCCGGAATTTTGAGTCATACGTCATCATGTTCATACGTTTCTAGACCTAATAATAAACCTAAAACCCTAGATTACTTACAATCATCATCATCATCATCTTCATATTCTAGTAGTATTTTAGGCAATCGGTTTACTATTTCGAGGTCCGGTTCTAGGTCATCAAAATTTATTCGAATTACATCATTGAACCGTTTGAAAGGTACAATTACAGCTCTATATGTCTATCTAGTTTAATATTGAAGCTGCTTTTGCTGTATTCTAATTTTATTTAGGGTTTTGTTCGTATTATGCCTTGTGTAAAATTCGGAATAATTTATTAATTATTATTATTTCATTGTGAGTAGTATAGTAGGGCTGCAAACGAGTCGAGCTTGATCCCGAACTTAAAATCCGTGTGAAATATATAGCAGGTGGATTTTGAGCTTATAAGGGCAATTTACCGAACTGCACATTTATAGCAGTGTGCAAGGCAATCTTTGAATATTATTGATAGGGTTTAGGACTTCAAGTTAATATGATCCTTTATTAAAGGTTCTTTTTAAGGCCATAAATTCTTGTTGAATATTTGAATTATTATTATAAGATAGTAGCATGTTACCCGCGCAATGTAGCGGACATTAAAATTTACGTACATTAATTTATTCGTTCAACAGCATGTTATGAGAAAATAGTGGTACATCATGTTTCTTAATACAATTTGAAACAACTGAATTCAATTTCTGGTTGAGATCGGGTGAACGTGGGTTAACGGGTCGATCAGTGAAGCGGTAAAAAAATAAGTTTTATTTTGAAAGAAAATTTTCAACCCGAAATCAACCTATAAACTCGCAAATATTTAACATACTTAATCCGAAGTCAAATGGTAAGTTGTAATCAACCACAAACCTATCAACCCGTTTACATAAGTGAGTTACTTGGTTCATGTCTAGATTAATTACTTCGGCCCGTTAACTCGTTAATAAAAATAATTCGAGTTTGAGTTGAGAATTGACTCTTGACCTGTTAATCTGAACGTGCTAACTCGACACGACTCAAATGGTCTTCCATAATTCTAACAATTGAAAGTTGTAAAAGTTAAGTTACAAATATTTAATGTACATATTAAATTAAAAAATTAAATATATGACGGTTATGAATAAGTTATAATTAATTTCATTAAGTGATTGTTATTTATTAAAAAATTGTAAGAGGGTAGAAATGTAATTGTCTTGTCTTTTTTTTTAAGTTTAAGATTTTTGGTGCAAATAATTTATGTAATAGTATAGATAAATGATTAAATGGCATGTCCCTCCCTATTAGCACATGATGAATTGATGATTGATATATGCTCATTAATACCGCCTTGTCATTATTAACTTTTATTTACTACTCACCAGTAACTAGTTAGATTAAATGAATATGTACCATAAAAGTTAGTTGTGCATTATGTAACTTTATAAAATATAGGTTGTGAGAATAGTATCATGACAACTAGTGTATGTTAGCTAATTCAGACTTTTGACAGACAGACTATATTATTATCACCCGGAGAGCATGTTTCAATTTTTATTTTTCCATACGAACTAATCGGCTCTGTGTGGTGCGGTAGTGGTATTGCTATTACTAAATGGTTGTTAAACCAATTCCCTGTTGCAGTTATACAGGCTGTTGCTACTCCATATTCGGCTGTGGAATTGCCTCTTACAGCAGAGAACATTGAGAGTGTATTGGATGAAATTAGACCATATCTCATTGCAGACGGAGGAAATGTAGCATTACATGAAATTGATGGAAACATTGTACGCTTAAAACTACAAGGTGCTTGTGGTTCCTGTCCAAGTTCTGTAACTACCATGAAAATGGGCATTGAAAGGCGTCTGATGGAGAAGATCCCTGAAATCGTTGCAGTTGAACCAATCCCAGATGAAGAAACTGGTCTTGAACTGAATGAAGAAAACATAGAGAAGGTATATTCACACTTTGTCTTAGTTTTTCATTTCCTAATCGCCTACAAAATTGATAATATTAAATAGTTTGATGTTTTTTTGTGTGAACAAAACGTTAGCTTATAATTCTTTGCATCGAGGGAGTGTTTGGATACTTAGAATCACGTTTTCAGGATTATCTGAATAACTAGATGTCAAATAATTTGTTTTGGTTAATCGGCTTCGTACCAGTCTTAACAGAACTGATCTTATTGAAGGGTAAAACAGTTACATAATATTTAAACTTAATTTGAGAGACGTCTACTCCACCTTCACAAGATGTATCTTCATGCTAAAAAGTTTTGGTCATCACAACTTCAAACTGCACGCACATCCAAACACCATCTCCTTTAGTTTATTATTTGTTTTTTTGTTTTTTACTTTTTATCAAAGCTGATTATCTTATTCTTATTATTCTAAATCACATAATTATTTCCCAAAATACATATCCACACACCCCTTAACTTTCAACGGTATGCGAAGTGCATGAAGCTATATGTTTGAGACATCATACCTAGTATTATCATGCTCTTTGCATTCCCATTGGTTACATATGTTGTTCGTTGATCCAAGTCTTTAAAATACATTAGGTGTTAGAAGAAATACGTCCGTATCTTGTTGGGGCAGCAGGTGGATTGGTAGAGCTGGTGTGCATAGAAGAGCCAATAGTGAAGGTACGCTTGACAGGTCCAGCAGCAAGTGTAATGACAGTAAGAGTAGCCGTGACTCAGAAACTACGTGAAAAAATACCTGCTATAGCTGCTGTTCAACTTTTACAATAGCTGTTCATCTACTTTCTCGCCTCTCAAACCATACGCATTCTTATAATAGCTTGGAACATATGAAGTCAATTGGAGAGGGTGTTGTACCAATCTACAAACTTCAGGGCTCTCTTTTAATCATAATGTAAACCCTGTACATTTTTAAGATCATCTAGCTGTAATGCTACAATGCCGGTCACTGTGATTTTTGATGTGTTGATAGAGAGAAATTAGTCAAAGTATATGAATGTTACAGAAGTACAGCTTTTGTGATTCAATAAGATCTATGTCTATTGAATCTTCTATAGAAGACATATAGCTGTAGGTCTTCATTCTGAATGAATTGGTTTCTACAGGGTTGGAATATGTTGTCGGGTTACATAGAGGAAGCAGTTAGAAAGATAGAGGGATCAATCATTTGTCAAGTACAAATGCAGTGATATATTGGTATTTAATTATATCATTCTAAAGTTAAGATAATAATGTCACAAATGTAATACTTGTTTATAATCCAAACTGCACCGTGTTTTTATTTTGCTCAAACTTCAGCCAGTAAAATACCTCACGAGTTGCAACGTAATCAAAATCGATCTACCTTCCGCTTTTACATAAAGTGGGAAGATAGCATGACATTGATGAAAGATGTCAGCAATAAAATGCAGTTTATCCAACCTCTTAAAATTTAGTTAGATATCAGGTTTAAACAAGTTATCAGCCAAATGACATACTACTGAGACAAACACAAACTCTCTCTCTAACTTCATTTGATTTTTAAAATATCTCAAACAGCTTGGGCGATAAGAATAAAATACATAGTCATAATAATCATCACTGAAGTTCTCCACAGTTCCTACAATGACAAAATTGAATTCAATCCCACACAACTACAACATGATTGATCTTGTGGGAATGTTGAATAGACCATCATAACACAAGTGCATCAAGACCACTACCACATTCATCGCCTGGAAACCATTGACTACCGCTTGTCGTATAAACACAAGGTATTCATAAATCATGAGGGCCTCAAGCTTTCTGTGCTTCGTTTTCTCAGCTTTCGCTACCAATACAGTTTGTTACTAAATCAGCTTTCAGAATTAATCTAATGGCAGAACAGCTTGATTACAGAATCAGCCCCAGCGGTGAACAGCCATGGCTGCCTTGGGTGGAACTTGCAGTCCAACACACCTAAACGTATAATCAACTAATCAGTGCATGTTATATTAGAAAAAAACTTGCCGGTTATTGCCAAACAGCACATTTATGTAAAAGTTAAAGGTATGCTAGGGACTGACCTCTTCCATTAACACTTTTATGGCCATGAAGAATCTCCAAAGGAACAATAAGAGGGTTCTGATTTAAATCAGAATACACCATGCCGTGGAAAACATATGCTGTGCAATCATCAGAAGCTGATGCAAACAGAGGGTAGTTGCGATGGAAAGCCACATTTGTTATATCTTTTGGGTGGGATCTGCATTAACATAAGATAGACCATTAAATCAGATATATGTAGATAAGATACAAACAAAAAGTACATAAATTAACGTTAGAAAGTCGGATCATAAAGCTTTTTTATTTGACAACACAAATCTATTGACTTTTTAGCTTTTAGCCAAGTCTGTGTTTTCTGCCTAAAACACTAATCCACCAAAAACTAAATGGTGCATGTACACATAGCCAGGGTATGTTGCAACACGCATCCAGTTATGGTTAATAACAGGTATCAATAAAAAGAATTGGCAAGCACCACCATTGACCAAGTCATCAATCACTACAGGTGCAAACTTGCAACCCGTTTATTTATGAATGCGTTAATTCGGGGTTACGTCTTAGTTACACATTTAGCCACTTATATAAAATCACCTTAAGCCCGTCCTAAAAATGATAAATATAAACGAAAAACATACTTGAGAATCTTGTAAGGTTTTGATGAAAGATCCATGTCAAACCAACATAACTTCCCATCTTTACTCCCCACGATAACATTGTCACCTGCAGGAAGAGAACAGTTACAAGTTACAACCACACTATATTGCATGATTGTAGGTCAATAACAACTTTCATGGATGACCATGATAGTTCTCATTAGAAAAATAGTATTAGAATATGCAACATTAGTATAAACATACCACCAGGATGAATAGAGACAGATGAGATTTCCCGAACCCCAGCTTCAAGCTTCTTTATGAACTTCTTCTTTAATAGATCATAAACACGGACATTCTTTTTGGTTGCAACAAAGAAGACGGATCGTGTTGGATGGAAAGTTGAACACACCGGAAGACCATGCAACTTGAACGGTAATCTTTGGGTAAGTTTCTTCGAGAGCAGGTGTATTAGTACTGCTTTTGATTCACGTAAGCAAGTAAGTCAAGGTATAACAATCAAGTAATCAGACCAAATACAAACCCAGCATAAAGTGCAATTCTTTCAAAACCCGTGTATAAATTTGTACCATGAAACTGATTATCTGCGTAAAATGACTTGTAGTCATAATAATCAGTTTTGTTGTGTGGATAAACATATTCTGCTTCTGGTTGCTTGATTATTTAATAGTAAAAAAGGTAGGTTATAATTACATATCCAATACACATAAAAGCATATCCATTTATATCCCCTACTATCAGTTTCAGTTGATTATCTGATTTCAATCTTCAGAATCACATTCAAAACACACATCCAGAGACCCATAAACTAGACGTAAGATGGAAAAGTGCAAAGAAATCGTGGTACTCTAATTTTCAAAAATGTTTTTGAGATGCCTCATCACCTAGAAAGTAGAAACGGGAAAGTTATTAGTAACGAGTAAGCAATATAAACTGAAAAAATGAAAAGGATATCTGCAGGCATGACAGTAGAGAAATAGTCTCCTTTTCGATGCCATTCTACTGAAGACACAGTCTGCAATGACAAAAATGTGAAAAGGTCAATTTATCTTAAGTTCTTCCTTAGAAAATGAAGTGATAGCAAATAATATAGAAGTACCTTAAAGTGTTTGATCCGAATTCCTTCATATTTATCATATTGAGACCAGCTTACACTGGACCCCAGGCTTTCTGAAAAAACGATAAAAACCAACGCTCAGAAAATTCAACTTAGGAATAAACAAAGATTTAGCCAAATAAAACTAACCAGAATCATCAGGTGAAACGGGAGTTTCAACACGCAAAAGATCTACAATCGTCTTATTTTCTTCCTTCTCAAGCCCAGTGTTCAGAACAAAAACATCTTGTCCCCTGCCAAAAAAAAAACAAAAAACGTTCATTGTTCACCCTATAAGACTATAAGATGAAGACATAAACAACAATTGCAACTGATGCATTGTCTTACATAACGACTGCCAAAAGAGGAAACTCAGGTAAAGGATTCCATGCAACATGGCGCACAGGTTCACCAAGTTCCCAAATCTTAATACATCTACCGGTTTCAACTTCCCAGATACGAACTGTTCCGTCATGTGAGCCTGAGTTGATTGCAGAAGTTATTCGAGATCCCAAGTACATTTCGATGAATTAAAAGGACAGAGAGGATATCCCAATTGAAAATATCTTACCAGACGCAATATGCTGGCCTGAGGGGTCGGTACAGATTGATGCAACTGGACCCTTGTGGCCCTTGTACTCGAGATAACAAGTTGTTGGGTAAGGTTTAAGATCTTTGCGACTTGGAAGCTTGGGTTTTAAAGACTCAGGGTCGATATTAATCTGGAATATCAACAAGAATTCATGTTATACTACGAAAACACAACTACTACTATGAGTTGAGAAGAAGAATTTGCAGAGTAGAAAATCTAGATACTGCCACACTTACACGCTTCTTTCGTGCCCTAGGGCACAAGTACAGATCCAAACAACGATCAAAAGTTTCCCTAACACTCTTTTCATAAGCTGGAACACTTCTCAAAGATGTGAATCTAACAGATTGAAAAATGTATATATTAGTACCCCAGGTACCAAAACTAACCAAGAATTGTGGAAATGAGTTTTAAAATAATGGTTGAGCACTGTATATTACCGCTTTGGAATAAACTTAGGGCGGTCCTCCTCAAACATGAGCTGATAAGCACTAATCTCTTCTTGCGTGGGAATGTATTCCAAAGAGGGATTATAGGATTCCTCATGCCCTGCAAGGAACGGTTGGAGTACAAGAACTTTGGTTATAACATAGAACACGTTATGCAGTGAACCTTGCAATGGCTTAAGACATATAGGAAAAATAAATCTATAAGAAGTAGATGAAGAAACTCAAACCTGGTAATTTAGACTTGGGTGCAGGTATATACGATAACCCATGTCCTGATTTGTCTGTTTCATCACCCCATAAGTTATAAAAACGGGGTTCTTCTTTTGGCTTGTCAAACTTAATCCACCCATTTCTAATTGCCCTGATATACTTCACAACCTGGTCCAAAAACAGTCAGATAATGAGCAGATTGAATGGTTTCAACAGAGGTATTTTTTCACACACATATTTGTGGGTGCAATCAAATTAATTCAATAATAATTATTAGTCTACATATACACTACTGTGGGCCATTCTTCACTCTTGTTTAGTTACCTTCACTCTTGACCCAATTCAGTAAGTTGACAGTTTTAACTTTTCTACAATAAACGTGACTTCCTTTCAACAACGTGTAATATTTTACCTTGTTATTTTACTTGCACTATTAAGGTGTGAAATAAATTATTGATTATCTAGTTATCTCTCATGCAAAAAAGTTAAAATACCTACACCAATTTTTTACAGCAGCTAATGCGGAATCCAAAATCAAGGGTACTAAGTACCCATAACAATTGCATCCACTCGATAAACAGGTGTATCCAACACAACCCATGGCCATAGTCAGGTCATCGACAAGCAAGAGATATCAGCAGAGAATACAACTACTTCCAAGATACAGAAGTTTGTGGGGATACACTATACTTCACAGCAAACACGAATATGAAATACCAATCCATAACTTGTTCTTGAAGTAATTAAAAAATAATTAACAGTAACAATAAAATAAGAATTATAAGCAAGTCACAAGCACCATGTAATCTCATGTATGCCTCACTCTCTTAGTAGCAGTAGATGAGTATTTACCCTTTTGGCTTCCCATTTAGAAGGAATAAAACGTCTCTTTGGTTCTGGAGCATTTGAAAGTGGATGCTTAGCACCATCCCAGGCAAACCAATCAACATAAGGCTGCAAAAAGGACAAAAAGAATGATTACGACCTACAAAAAAATTAAATCAATTACAATCAGAAACAGTATAAATCCCATTACACATCATTCATAGTATTTTCACATGAAATAACAACAAAGGCACCAACCGCGTGTGGATCAAAGTCTGCATGAGGTGCTTTTCCTTTCAACATTCTGCGGATAAGCTTAGTTTCTTCTTTGGTAAGTTCTACTTCTTCATCTTCAATATCATCCATGATCTTGCGCCTGAAATTAGATGGTTTTACAACTTGAAATTAAGTATATGAATAATCACTCGTACACATCAGTTATCTTACAAAAACAAATTATTTGTCCACCTACTATCAGTTCTTGGTTGTATCTGATTTAGCTATATCATATCGTCTTAGTATGCTTCACCTATAATTTTAATTATTTAAAGAAATGAACAATTTTAAATGTCCAAGCAAAACAACATTTAGCTAGTTATAACCAGCAGTAATAAAGCTGATAGTTTTGTGAAAACAATTCTCCACCCACCAACTATTTGAGTCATCAGTTCTGGCTAGAAATGAATCCAGTTTATCCAGTCTCTCCTTTTTCTTGATTTTCTTTCCAGCTACATCATATCCAATATGTTCCTCATCATTGTACCACACTAAAGGAACATCCCCAATAGTGTTCCGAGGACCAACCTATTAAAAAGAGAACATCAAAACCAAACACAAAATGTATCAAAATTCAGCATATTACAAAATGGAAGTATTATAATGGACCTCATCTTCTGATGAATCACTCTCGTCAACTACTTCACGAGAATCCTCACTTTCACTTTGATCTCCTTGATCGATATCATCGACCACTTCACGTGAATCATCACCTTCATTTTGATCTCCTTGATTAATAGCATCAACTCCATCACTCAAACCACCTTCATTACTGACATTTTCAACATCCTGCATTATGAAAAAAGGAGATAACTAAATATAACATTACTAAGGGGGAGTTTAGCTGAGTTTATTTAGGGGATCCTTGGCTTATTATATTTTGTAACAGCTGGAAAGCCAGTCCGATCTTTTTTTGGGGGAGAGGGAGGTTTAAATGGATTATCAGATGATTGGAAGAGGCTTATAAGACTTTCAAATAAGCTTACCCAAATACCCCCTAAAAACATATTTTTACATGTATCGTTAATCAATAATTAACAGTGTTTTCTTTTTTTAAGAGAGCAAGTTCACAAATTTTTGACGATCTGATGGTCAAAATAATAAAAGTAATTAAATATAGACATCTACTGCCAACTGGCATTTGGAAGAGCAGTATTTTGGGTAGCTCATCAACCAAGAGCTTGTGGTTTCATGTCTCGATTGAGACATAGGTGTATATGGTAGGTGTTATGGGTGTGTGAGTTTTTGCCTTTCGGAAAAAGATGACATTTACTACTCACTAAACAGGTAATTACCATGTACCTCATCTTCTGAGTATTCACTCTGTTCAGACCCTGATTCTGATTCCGACTCCGACTCTGACCCCGAATTCCTTGCAGAATCATCACCCTCAGAGAAGCTCTACAACCAGATACACCATTAACAGACATACAATAAGTAGAAACATAAATCAATCCTTGCAAAATGATTAAGCCTTCTTGGTGCACATATCAAAAGTAAAGTGAGTAACTCTCAAACGCAGCCATTCCAAATTTTTATAGAAAAACCATAATTGTGATAAGTCTATTATTCTAAAGTTCATATTATACATCCATAATGAGATGTCACCAACCGACGTTTTGTAAATGACACACTTTTATCGTTTTCCATTCACTGCTGGAAAAAAGTTTCAACAGCAATTAGAATTAACAGAACGCTGTCTGATAAAACCAGTTTGATTCTAAATTACTTAAAATTCTAATCATCAAAAATGAAATGCTGCAAATTGGAATTATAAATACACACAACAATGATATACCTCATAATCATCATCAGAAACAACGGGACTATCTACACTACCGTCTTCAGAATCACTAGCATTCAGAACTTCTTTCTCAATTGGTTTCAAATCCTTCTGCTTTAGTTTCTTTCCTTCTTTCTTCATCTTCTTTGTTTTAGTACCTATATAGAAATAAGGCTATGAAACTGTGATACTGTGAAAAATTTCACTATTACAACAAATTAATCAGCTTTAAACCTAACGGATTGTTAAACGGACCTCAACAGAGGTGACGGACGTCAGAGGTAGAGTGGAGTTGCCGGCGGTGATGCGGAAGCGAAGGTTCAGCAGGGTTTTAGAACAACAGAGAAAAGCCCTAAAAATATTTTTATTTATACGGTAAAGAGAAGAGCGAAAATTTCCGTTATGGCCCCTTAAGTTTTGGAAGTTCTTAACTCAGCCACAATAATTGCCATTCGGGATTCTTTTTTCTTTTCTTTTTTTCCTCTTTTTTTTTAACTGCACCATTTGGGTTCTCTTAAAAATGATTTTTTCATGGTAAATTAATTTTATCTACTAGTAAACTTTAAAGTGTTTAACAATTAGTTAGAGATAATTATCTAATTCTTTTTACTTTGATATTTAGAGAGTGATAAGAGGCCATATAGGTGTCCTAAAAATACGTGACACCAATCTACGATTCTCATCTTTTGTGTTCGAGAGAAAATCAAAATGAGTCTGATATACTCTTTGTTCCGTCCAAGGAGTCTCCCCAAAGCCAAGCATGCGAGAAAACACTAGAATAGTCTCTTAGATGCATGGTGTATTAGATATTTACCTTTTTCACAATATCTTTAAAATATGACCTTGACACATGAGGTGTTTCTTCGACTTTCATTTGTGCAAATCATTCGTACAAGGTCAGTTCTGGAAAGAACTTTCGTGTTCTCTATATTCATAATCATTCACTCCTTTCGAGTACACCTTTGTAAGCTACTTTTTACCAAGTTCAATACATGCAGAGTCATACGGTTTACCATCACATTTTGATCGTAGTAGCTTAGCAGTCAGGGGCATAAATCATAACAAGTTAAGGTTTTGTGTTCCAATCCATATACCATCCCTGTCTACCCATTTATGCATTTATCGTCATCTACAAAGGCCGTCAAATTTTTCCGTTCCCAAATTTGTTACAATCTATTTGTTTTTTTTTTCGGTTTTTGTTAACATGTACAAGTGTTATACATGTACAGTATTAAGTATGATAGTAGAATTTAAAAACTTGCACAAGTTGTACAATGATTTACAAATAGTTAAGTTGTTGGTCGCTATATTGACGTGCAGTACTTTTTTTAGCCTTGGACCAAAAATGTAAGGTCCAATCTGCAAGTAGAATGGTTACAACTAATGTTATATCTTTTAAACTCTTCACAATCTCACAGCCAATGCTAGATAAGTGTTTCATTAATATTTATCGTATCCTAGGATTTACTCGCAAAAACAAGAAATTATAAGAGATTACAAGGAAATCGGATACAACATTTATTATAAAAAGTTTTACTTTTGACGTCAAAATGAAAATTTATTGCTTTGGGCCTTTCATCACTGGCTGAACTTGTACAGAAACTGTAAACGTCTGGTTTTTGAGATACAACATGAACAGAGAACTCGTTACAGAATTTAAAACTAAACACCGACTCGACTTTGGTGCTAAGGAAAACTTGAAAACAGAAATGGCAAGGGTGCATCTCACGAGAATGATAATAGGGTTTCTATTTAATTATAACCCGAGTTTTGAAAGAAGCTCGCGCCATCTTGGAGTTTCCTCATCAAAAATGTAGGTCAAAGGAGACACCAGAACTCCGCTACCTCCAATCTGCGAAATCATAAATGACGATACAAGACCTGCTTAATGCCTTAGATATAGAGAGAAAAGTATATATGAAGTCAGGCCTGTAGACAAATATAGAATTCACTCCCTAATACATTCGCCTGCCCTTCTAGGGATACATTTTTCTGGTTTTGTACAAAATTTCATGTCTATTATATACGCAACTTGGAACGATGACAGAATCTAGGAGTATTTGGACTTGCATTATATAATTAACTATCCAATTATTCTGACTTGATGTTGCAAAAATCTTTTTAATTATGGGATGTGCAGACGATCTTTCTGATTAATAAAATCAGTTCTGGATAATCAACATCATGTTAAGTGTTATTAACGGGTAAAATAAAACTACCAAATTTCAAGACATCTCCTTTTTCCACAAGATTGTCCTTTTGGTCTTTAATGTACGAATATGTTCATAATAAATGATGATCGTTTATAATACAAGGGAAGACTGGCATAAAAATAATTGAAATCTATTGTATCACACAGCAAGTTCAAGATTAGGATTCCTTACCGCTCTCAGCTGCTGAACTGATTTGTACAGCAGCTTTTTGGGGACACAAATGACTATAGCATAATAATCAGGTGTTACCAAGCCGTCAACTTTGCTGAAAACTGGACTTATAGTGGGTCCCTGCACATATGAAAAGAAGCACATTGGAATGTAGGTTTAGTAGCTAAATAGAACTTAAGCATATGAATATTACCTGAAGCCCAGATAATGATGGTTGACTCAGAATCCGGTCAGCTACTTCCTCTGCACTGTTTCCTCTCATGTTGGCGACTACCTGAAAGGGATTAGTTGTGATATACATGATTGTAGAAGTGGCAAGCTGGGCTGGTCGGTCAGCTAGGGTAAGGGGTTGAAAATGTTTCGAGTTAAACGGGTCATTATTCGTACGGGTAGGGGTACGTTAACCCACAGACTTTCCTGTTAAACTTATAACAATAATAACACGTGTTGATTATGCATAATATTACAATAACAGTCTGATACGAAGTATTAGAATAGAGTTGATTTAGGAGGTTATGCATGACAAACAGACTATACGGCCGATTTATAAGTAAATTATGTAGAAATTGCCACCTCTAAAATATGAGAAGAGGATATATTCATTGACGCTTTCGTGCCCCAACATAGATCCTTCCCCGTTGTAGAAAAAATGCACCATTTGACTTGGCACATAGGAAGTAAAAACTTTTGACTATTGATAAAAAATCTAAAATGCACCTTAAGAAGGACAAGAGCACTAATGAACGGCAATCAAAGTTATTATTTTCAAGTTATGTCTACTACGAATCTAGGAGGTAAAAGAAGGTAGAGTGGATTTATAAACTTGTCAAAATGGTAATGTTGCACGTCTTGGGACAATCCAGAAAGAGAAGCGTTACATTTTTTGGAACCAAAGACAATAACGAAACACATATCAACTTACTGTAAATTGATCCAGAGCCCTCAAATGTGCCTCAAATCTTTCTAAAATTTCATGTGTGATGTCCAATAAACCTTTCCGTTTGACTAAGGACTTCTTGCTGGCGACCATGACAGCCTGTAAAATATCCTACTTAGAGAAACTAGCAAATTTATAAAAGCTTGTAAGTTCGACTAAAATACTTCACCTGGCTTTGTAGCAGTACTCCACCTTCAACTTCTTTAAGATTGTTTTCTTTTAAAGTGGTTCCACTACTAACAAGATCTACAATAGCGTCAGCTATACCCATCTAAAACAAACCAAGTAAAAAGACATATACATTAGAACGGTATACTTTGTACTTTTGTAGCATTCTGTATGCATGAAGGGACACCAATGTTCCTATCACTGCCTCTGTTTTTCTAAACTAAGAATGCCCAGTGATTTATCTTACGCGCATGCAACACAAATAATTCTCACTTATCTTATTTGACAAAGTTGACGGTTCCTAAAATATATGAAACTTGTAATGGTATTAACACACTACAAGCTCTCCTTGTAAGGGCATAGAAATCTAGTTTGGTGAATAGTACCCAAACGATCTGAGAGCCTCTTCAAAGGATGTACATAGAGACCAAAGCATCATAGCATATGCAGATGAATCATAGTAAAACTTTTACTTTTTATGGAAATACATGCATCTAAAGTAGTACTCCGTAAAATGGGAGTAATATGTGACAGAACTCAAGTGTTGAAGTGTTGAACAAAGGATGACTCACTGCAGGAGCTGCCTCCAGTGCTCCATCAGCAGTTGAAAAGGCAACATGATGAAGACCATTTTCTTTTAGAAATTTAGGACCCAGCTGCATAGAGAAAAATGAGGCAAATACCAATTTCAACCTCTGTCTTGATCAAAATACTAGAAAGAAGATTATAAAAGTGTCACATATGAATTTAACTGATTACATATGAGAAACCGGTAGCAACTCTTAGAGGCCTCTCAGCAGTCCACTGAGGCATTTGAGCTAACTCCTTAACCGAATTGATGTTCTCAAAAATCCCATATTTCGGAATCTAAAGAACAAGGTAAGAATGTCACACGTATAGTTCAAACTATAAAATAGATAAGTTAATATTCTAAGTCAATTCATTATAAACGATATTGACTTACTGCAAGCGATAAACGACAATCTCCATATGCAAGGGCATCGTGAACAAGGATCAGATCTTCATTTCCCTAAGGAAACAATCCACAAATATAATGTTCTACTGGATATACTATCCAAAAAAACAATGCTCTGATATGTAAACCAAATCATTCATAATTGATGTGATTATATTATAACTCACACTAAAAACACACATTTAAAACAATATTACATGTAGAAGTTCATAAGCTGCCCAAGCAATAATTACTGGTAAAATTGAACACACTGGTAAAAGTAGTGAAACTGAGCTCAGCTATAGACATGTTATACCAAGATAACAAATAACCATGCTCACACTTTAAACTTCTGCAGCAGATACCACAGTTTTTTGTGAATGGGTTGTATGCCTAAAACATGTGCCTAACAAGGAGGTTAAGATCCGTGGCAAAATCAAAGGTGAAGATAAGGAGAGTTAAAGTGCCCAAGCCATGCGTAAAGCATTGAATTGATTATGTATGTGTTACAGGCATATCTTTAAGTTGTGTATATTATAACTCAAGTTTTATAAATCCTTCAAAAAGTTGTCAGCTGGACAATTCACCAAAATACACCTAAACGAATCAGATATAACATATGGTAATATGTTGGTAGCAAAACTGACATTTAGAGATAACTTCAACGCCAAAAGTGAACCAAGATCTGTTCATCCCATTTAGAGCTTTTGCATGTTGAATCCTCTCAAAACTGTGGTATCTCAGATTTGCAGTATATATGACCTTGTTCGTTCTAAAATTATATTATCTTAGAAGTTAGCATAATTACTTGCTTTTAACAATAAACTATTACTCTATGACGTAAATTTTACTACTATGTAAGTTAAGCTACATAAATGGTAGGAAAAACGGTACATATTCATTCGTATTACTATGTAATGACTTCTAAAAATAATAAAAAAAGTAAAGCATTTTAAAATATTACTAAAGTAACTAAGACATCAAAATAAATGCAAAATAAAAATTATCGCATAGGTCCACTTAAAGTAAGTCGGAAACAATACAAAATAAGAATATGAGGAAAAGCCAATTAGGAAAAAGAATAATTCTTAATTTGGACAATATACAAGATATTGTTCCTTACATTTTGTTACCTGTCCATATTCGCTTACAGTGTCAAGACCAACAATACCAAGGTCTAAATCTCCTGAAACCAGTTTTCGTACAATGTCTTTTGGACGCTGAAACCAGACTTCTAAATTTGCAAGCTGCAATTAGATATCGTAAATAAGTCAATTTCAGTAGTATATAATTATAAGTCTTAATTTTACAACTTACTATAACATCAATTAGAATGTGTTTGGACAATATACAAATATAGCTCCAAAATATAACATCTGTTCTATCAAACCTAAACTTAAAAGCAACAATTAACTAAAATACAAACGAAATTCGGGAAGAGATTAATTAAGAGAATAACCTGAGGAATATCTGCAACGTATTGCCGTGGATTCGGATGCCTCACAGATAATTGACAGTCCTTCACAAATTACAAAATAAATAAATATACATCTATATCTATAAACAGAATAAACAAAATTGACAAAGAGACAGAGAATATAGATACATACTTTGAATAGATCAAGTGTATCAGAAGCCATACGACCTTTACTCGGTAAACCTATTCTAATTTCACTTCTCTCCGTCGATTTACTGTCTGCATTTCCATTAACAACGGTCACCGGCGATGCGATGGAGCGACATGAAACGGTGAATTTGACGGAAGGGAGAGATTGATTGAAACCGATGGCGACGGTGGAGCATTGGTGGAGAAATGGTTGCATGAGTGACATGGCGGCTCTGTTTGTTGGCGGCAAGAATTTTGGTGGCGGAAGAGGAGTAACGCCGCCGTGAAGGGTATAATGCTGAGTGGATCCTTTTTTGGGGGTTTGGTGTCCAAGTGGCTCTGTCAGAGTTAATTGCATTAGTTTACGCACACTAATACACTGTCTGTACACTGTATTTGGATAGGTAGATAGGTAATTCAAAAACTTAAAATTATTTCCGTACATTTCAAGTATTAAATATAATGAAAAGATTCAAATGTATACATACAAATTTCAAACTCGTATATATACACGGGTCATTAAATTCGTATTTGTTTTTTATAAGTATATAAATATTGTATATGATAAAAATCAGTGATATATAAGTTAAAAAAATACAATGAAGTTTGAAATTTAATTATTTAAAGTAGTATGTATACTCATCATATAATTGGTGTCATATTATTTTTACCTTTTGTATGTAAATTCGAGTGTGTAGACAGTAATTTGTTAATCCGTGGCGTTTAAGATAAGTCAAACAACATATAGAATTATAAAGGGAATTTCATTTTACATAAGCAAATATAAAATAATTATAGAAAGCTAACAATTATAAAAGACCACCAAAATGATATTGTCTTCGATTAAATTGGAATGGTATTGTTTTATTTTATCATACAACATTAGGTGCATTCTTGTTATATAAGTATGTTACTCGTGTGACTACCTAAACTGATCTTGATTTAATAACCAAAGTTTTGTAATTCGCTAGGCGGGGAGCACTCAATCCAAACCTTGTAGCGAGTATTCATAAGCGGGGAGTACTCGATCCAGACCTTGTAGCGAGTATTCAACATAAGCGTGGGGTACTTGGATTGACTTTTTTTACATTTAAATGGTAATTTTAAATTATATATTTAAATATAGATTAGAGAGTGAAGATTGATGATGAAAAACATTAAAGAGTGGGACCGGAAGAAAATAAATTGAACCAAACATTTAATTGGATTAAAAACTCTAATTTTAAAAAATTGTAAAAAGCTGACCAAGTTTGACTTTGCCCGAGTTTAACCGAGTAATCCCGAGTTTGTATAATGTGTACGGTAACTAACTATATATAATGTGTACCATTATTTAATTTTGTACGGTAATTTCACATTATGTGTAGTTTCGATAGGCAATCTTCACCCCGGATCTTTCGATCAATTCACATTCACATCCACAATTCACAGTATATACTAAAAAAGCATAAAAAGGTATGTATATACTAAGAAAATAATATGACATAATTACACATGTAGCTTTAAATAACATGATATAAGTACATAATAATTTACACATGTATTAAAGAATAACATAACAAAAATTACTTAAAAAGCAACACCTGCAAAATCAATCATATAATTAAGAGTTTTTTTATATTATGTTTAATCTTCTCCTTAAGGATCTACTGTTAGCGGAAAGCTTTGATTGTTGGTTGAAACTTTAAACAAAAAGGTGAAAGAAGATGGTAAATATAAATAAATAAGCAATTCTATATTATATGGTGATTCAAATTCAATTTAATATTATATATCGATTTTTTTAAGGATTATTATGGATCGTCGAAAGAATAATATTAATTAGTATATTATGTTATAAATAATATTTAAGAATTAAATAGATCTACTCCATCCATGAAGGAGGAATTCAATCGAGAACCCAAACTTAAAATCATATTTTAATTAGTTGATAACATTGATTTATATGTAATTTACGGTTGACCTTTAAATTGTACGATTATATTAAATTCAAATTTATCTATAACATATAATTTAATTTAATTATTGTTGTATTTATCCGAACTTAGGTATCAAAATTGAAAAAGAAAAAAAGTGATTTTGAAAAATTTAAGAAGTTTTATTTTAAAATTTTAGTAAAATTAAGAGAATAAATTAATTAATTGAAAACTTTAATTGATAACATCATTATAGAGTTTCTTATATATAATTTATATTATAATAGATATTACTTTCTTACACATATTTTCTGTTGTTATATTAATTAATAACACATTACATACTTGTTTTGGAGAATTAAATATTAAAATAACGTGGTTATAGTTTTTAATTATACAAATTAACTCGATTGATCAATCAAGAATGAAGCTGAATTGGTTCTTACGAAAAATAGTTAAATTCTAATATATTCTGAAAATTAAGGTATTCATTTATTATTATTATTATATTATATTAATATATTAATTATTATATTATATTATTTAAATCAAATATTGATGAGAAAATAAATCAAGGTATATAAAAAAGTAAAAAACGAATCTTGGTTCCACCATTTTTTATTGTACATCACATTCATCCACCAATGACCAAACCACTTATTTCCTGACCTTCAAACAGTCTCTAACGAAATTTGAAATCAAATACAGCGTAAATCAAAAACTTCAATCTAATGTTTGATTTGAATCACTCAGAATCGTCTTGAATCCTACATCTAAAACCTAAATCGAACACACAAACACATTTTTAATTTAATGTAGATGGACCTATCACCCACAAAATCCCGATTTCCATAAAACATATTCGTAAAAACGATGGTGCCGAAGCAGCAACAGAGACGGAGATAACTCATCAGCGTCACAAATAACGATGTTACTCTACCGTGAAGAAAATTGAAATAATGGTAGATATCAAAACAAGATTCACTCAATTTTCTGTTATGTTATTCGAATAAAGCAATGCTCTATATATAGAGCTTACAGAACACGATAAACAAACATACTGAAAAGCCTAGTCTAAAGGAAATACCATAAAACTAGGTCATACTAGACTGACAACTTTAATAAAATAAACGTGCATAATGACTAAGTAAAAGACTCTCATGCAATACACGTGAGTGCATGCAATGCTTCCAACCACTGGCCAAAGCTTTATTCTTGATACTCTTCGTATCTTCCCCTAAACTGAACATCTGGTAAGTTGTTCAGTTTACTCTTCCAACTTTCGAACTCCAAGCTTTCTTCTCATCTTCTCGAACACCTCCAACTTTACTGGTTTTGTCATGACATCTGCTACTTGATCTGTTGTGGGACAATATACCAACTGAATCTTCCCCTCATTAACCAAGTTCCTTAGATAGTGAAAACGCACATCTATGTGCTTAGTTCTCCTGTGTAACACGGGGTTCTTTGACAGTTTGATGGTTGAGCTATTAACACACTTGATTTCCACTGGACCCAATTCCTCTTTATTCATCTCCTTTAACAAACCCATTAGCCACATACAGTGACATGCACATGCTGTTGCTGCTACGTATTATGCCTCGGTTGAGGATAAAGTAACAATCTCTTGTTTACGTGAACTCCAACAAATAGCTGCATTGCTCTTGATGTAAACATACCCAGAGGTGCATTTCCTGTCTTCTACATCTCGTGCATAATCGCTATCAGTGTACACCTGCAACTTTGATGTGGCATTTCGTTCATAAAATAACCCAAAATCCAACGTGCTCTTAACATACCTCAGTATTCTTTTGGCTAGTGCAACATGATCTTCTTTAGGGTCAGACATGAACCTCGAGACAAAACACACAGCATACATAAGATCAGGCCTTGTAACTGTTAAATACATGAGACTTCCAACCAAACTTTTGTATTTAGTGCTGTCTACTTTGCCTCCACTTCCTGCTCTAGTCACATTTGTTCCTGGTACAATAGGATTCTTGACCCCATTACACTCCCACATTTGAAAACGAATTAATACCTCTTTAGCATACTTCTTTTGACACATACTAATTCCATTTTCTCCTTGATTCACCTCTACACCCAGAAAATACTTCATCATGCCCAAATCTGTCATTTCAAACTCTTCCATCATTGATTTCTTAAAGTCTTCACACATTTCTTTATTGTTCCCAGTATAAATTAAATCATCCACATATAAGCTCACTATCACCATTCCTCCTTCTGTGTTCTTTATGAAAAGTGTAAAGTCATACTCACTTCTTGCAAACCCTTCCTTGATAAAATACGCCTCAATTCGGTTGAACCAAGCTCTAGGTGCTTGTTTCAACCCATAGAGTGCCTTCTTCAATCTACACACTTTGGACTCTTCTCCTTCTTTAATGAAACCCTGAGGTTGACAAACGTAAACTGTTTCTTCAAGCTCACCGTTTAAGAACGCACACTTTACGTCTAATTGGTATATACTCCATCCTTTATGTGCAGCTGTAGCAACCAAACTTCTTACCGTATCCCAGCGAGCAACAGGCGCATATACTTCATAGTAATCTACTCCATTTCTTTGTGAATAGCCCTTCACAACAAGCCTTGCTTTATACTTATCCACTTCCCCTTTTTCATTTAATTTTGTTTTAAAGATCCACTTTACTCCAATTGGTTTGACACCTTCTGGCTTATCTACTAGTTCCCAAGTGGAGTTCTTTTCGATTGACTCCATTTCCCTCTTCATTGCTTCCATCCATTTCTCTTCTACTACTGCTTCTTCAAAACTCGTGGGGTCATCAAACGAGCCAAACAAGGCAAGGTTTACTTCGTCATCTTCTGAGATTCCTTCACCACTTTCATAATCTCTCATCTAATTTGGTGGTACTTTATTTCTTTTTGATGTACCTTCTGTTGCTTCTTGTGACCTTGCATGTGCATTGAGATTTTCATTTACTAGAGTGGTCCCACTTGTAGTCCCACTAGTATTGTTCATATCTTCAATATTTGGTGAGTTTGTCGTTTGTGACATAGGCATAATAGGACTATTATTGGGCTCCATAACATGAGTTGTCCCATCTGATTGTGACACTTCAATGTTTGGTGATTCTACCACATCTTTATCTGCAATAAATAAAGTATTCTTTCCAAGTTCCTTTTTACTCCACTCCCAACTTTCATTTTCAGAAAACACCACATCCTTACTAATTATGATTTTCTCTTGCACCGGATCATACATTCTATATGCTTTTGACTCAGCACTAATGCCCAAAAATACACATTTATGACTCCTATCTTCCAACTTTGTTCTTAGCTGAGATGGTATATGCACGAAACCAACACATCCAAAAATTTTAAAATAACTTACATTTGGCTTGTGTCCTGTCCAAACTTCTTCTGGAACTTTGTTTACAAGTGATGTAGTTGCACACCTGTTTAGAATATGACAAGCCCACTGTGTTGCTTCACTCCAGAAATACTTGGGCATATTTTTCTCAATAAGGAGACACCTGACCATATTCATCAAAGTCCTATTTCGTCTTTCGGCCACCCCATTCTGTTGAGGGGTGTAGGCAGTTGTCAACTGCCTTTTAATACCCGCACTCTCACAAAAATCATTGAACTCAATAGAAGTAAACTCTCCTCCCCGGTCACTTCTTAGTGCTTTTATTTTTAACCCAATTTCATTCTCAACCTTTGCCTTAAACCTTTTAAAAACTTCAAAACTTTCACTTTTCTTTTCCAAAAAATATACCCACCCTTTTCTGGAAAAATCATTAATTAAAACCATTACATACCTCTTTCCACTTGAAGATTCTGGTTCTATGGGTCCACACAAGTCAGTGTGAATGAGTTCAAGCTTGCAAGTTGCCCTCCAGTTACTTTTCTTTGGAATGCTTTCACGTAACTGTTTTCCAATATTACATACTTCACATACTTTGGTGGGTTCTGCAATAGTTGGTAATCCTTTAACCATTTGATTGAATTGCATGGTTCTCAAAGATTTGTGATTTACGTGTCCAAGTCTCCTGTGCCAAATATGATCATTCCCTTCATCAACTGTTTTCAAACACCTTTCTTCCATTGGTTTCATTGATGCATTTACCAAAAACATCTGATTCTTTGTCATCTTTGAGCATGTAATCAAACCTCTCTGTGGATGATATACTTTGCACACCCCTTTTTTTATCACCACAGTTAGGTCCTTTTCTTGCAATTGACCAATACTTAGAAGATTGGATGTAAGCTCAGGAACATAATACACACTGCTAACACTCTGAGATACACCTTGAACTTCAAACCTGATGTCACCAATTCCCATTACGTGCAAGCGAATGTCATTTCCCAACTTGACCGTATGCCTAAAGCTTTCATCCAAGCTTATAAACCAGTTACGATTTCCACTCATGTGGTTTGAACATCCGGAATCAAGAAACCAGATTCCCTTTCTTGGCTCCTTCTTTAAAGTTGCATGAGTCATTAGCAAAAGATCCTCACCTTCATCAAATTCTGCATAGTTTACTGGTTTTTCATTGCTGGTACATTCATACGCAAAGTGTCCTAGATTATGACACTTGAAACATTCGATATTGGACTTATCGAAGTCTGATCTTGTTCTACCACGTCCGCGTCCACGTCCTCTGAATGATTGACCTCTACCTCGTCCTCTACCTCTACTTCCTGATCCTCCTGATGATTCTGATTCAACCCGTAGAACCTGATCATCATTGCTACGTTTAGCAAACTTCTGTTCATGAACTAGTAAAGAACTTTGCAACTCTTCTACTGATATCTCATAAGTATCTTTAGATTCCTCGATGGAGCATACAACATAATTAAACTTCTCTGTCAATGATCGCAGAATTTTCTCCATAACTTGTACATCGGTCATTTCTTCCCCGAAATTCCTCATCTCATTTGTTGTGGTCATCACTCGTCCAAAGTATTCTGTGATTCCTTCATCTTCTTTCATCTCCAACGTTTCAAAATTCCTTCTTAAGCGTTGCAATTGTGCCTTCTTCACCCTAGCATTACCTTGATACTTGTTCTTCATAGCGTCCCAAATCTATTTAGTCGTTTCCTTGTGAGTAATGGTCTTTAGAATTTGCTTATCAATGGACTGAAATAAGTAGTTTTGAGCTTTCAAGTCCTTGAGTCGCATAGTATCTAAAGTGGTTTGTTATGCCGCTGTCAGTGTTTCTCCTTCTCGTGGTTCAGCATATCCAGGCTCAATAACAACCCAATACTCTTTCGATCTCAACAGTGTCTTCATGAGTAAGCTCCAATGATCGTAATCACCATCAAACTTAGGAACACTTGGTACCTGTAAATTACCATTCTCGGCAGCCATTGCACTCACTTGATAATCTCCCAGATTGCTCTGATACCACCTGAAATAATGGTAGATATCAAAACAAGATTCACTCAATTTTCTGTGATGTTATTCGAATAAAGCAATGCTCTATATATAGAGCTTACAGAACACGATAAACAAACATACTGAAAAGCCTAGTCTAAAGGAAATACCATAAAACTAGGTCATACTAGACTGACTCAACTTTAATAAAATAAACGTGCATAATGACTAAGTAAAAGACTCTCATGCAATACACGTGAGTGCATGCAATGCTTCCAACCACTGGCCAAAGCTTTATTGTTGATACTTTTCAAAAATCTTCGAGAATGTGGAAGTTACAATCTCCGGCCAATGTTACCTCCGGCCATCATATCCGACGTCGTTTGGGGCCAAAATTTTCGGCTTGTTCAGAACGGCATCGGTGTTATTGATTCCATCTGACATTTGTGACCTTGTTTTATTAAGTTCACATCATCACCAAATAGGGCGGCGTTCGGGTTTTCATTGTTGTCGTCCTCCTCGTCATCCTCCAACTCAACATCAAGTCGTCTATATCCACCGTTTCTCTCCATTTGCTCCATCTTCTGACTACAACCGGTTTGGGAACCAACCACTTTAGTTTATCCCTAAAAAAATCTCAAGCTTTTTCTTGAAAAAACTGCTTTAGTCTCCAGCTTTTATTGATCCAAGACCCGCAAACTAAAATCTTCAACGGCTGGATTGCTACGCTTTTGACAATTCAATTTTTCCCAAGAGTTGTTGTACATTTGACACCTTGCATTCAAATATTTCCATTTCGATGACAACGCGTCTTTATTTTGGTGGATAACATTTTCCACGTCCGCACGCTTCGTTCAACATTAAGTACCAAAAAGAATCGGATGCGTGGTCAATTCCTTGGTTCGGACATTCTAAATCCAACATTTAGTCAAAATTAATTCTTTGTCACCTGTTCAATTATTGCGGACCGTTATTACTTTTTTCTTTTTTGGCTCGTATGGTTGTTTGGATTTGGATTTAGCCACAGCTTTTTTTGCAAGACAACGTAGGTGTCTCGCCTTCGACCAATTGTTCTGATGGTGGCGCTTGTGATTGCTTATAGCATTAATTCATGGCAAAGTTCGGGTGTCATTTAGGGATATTGTTGTTTTTGTGGAAATAGGGTTGATGGAAATTGAGTTTGAGGTATTTGGTAGGTGTGCCCAAACCCCAACATTGAGCGTTTGACAAGGTTGGTGTTGCGGGTTTGTACGAATGCGGAAATTGATTCCATTGCGAGTGTAGGTGGTATTGTAATTGATCGTTGTTTTGCGACATCGTATTGAATTATAGTGAATAATATTGGAAGTAATTGAGTTTTTCGGTGTGAAAAATGAAAGAGGTAAAGGGTTATATTTATAGTGTAAAGTAATTATTTGGAAGAAAAAAAAAAGGTAAAAGAAAACGGCTAGGTCCTAATTTTTTTTAATCAAATATAGCCGTTGGAATTGAAAAAAAAAAGCTCTTGCTTTCACCGTTTAAGGCTGAACATTGACCTTGAACGTCGGGATTGAACGCCGGGTGTGAATGTTGAACGCTAGGTCCCCGCATTTTAGTCAATGAACGACGAAGGTTGGCTGTCTCCAGTTCGTGTGCTCTAAGGATTTTGCGGAGTATAGATGTGATGTGTAAAATCTAGTTATAAAAATAAATAAAAAATTACTACATGAGGCAACACCGATAGGTCGAACTACTTACTGATTACGATTGCGAAATTCGCTACCACCCTGGCAAGGCTAACGTTGTTGCCGACGCCCTAAGCCGAAAAGAACGAGTTAAACTACTTCGAGTTCGAGCCCTAGGTATGACTGTACATAACAACCTCACCACTCAAGTCCATGCCGCACAACTCGAGGCACTCAAGGAAGAGAATGTGAAAAATGAAGCATTATGAGGCATGGATAAACAATTCGAAATCAAACCCGATGGAGCCCGATACTACTCTAACAGAATATAGGTACCAAGTTTCAGAAACCTAAGAGATTTGGTGATGGACGAAACTCACAAATCTCGATACTCTATACATCCTAGAGCTGACAAGATGTATTGGTGGCCCAACATGAAAGCTAACATAGCAACTTATGTCACTAAGTGCTTTACCTGCTCAAAAGTCAAGGCCGAATATCAGAAACCCTCCGGATTGCTACAACAACCAGAAATACCTCAATGGAAATGAGAGCAGATAACCATGGACTTCATTACCAAATTGCCGAAAACACCGAGCGGCTGTGATACCATTTGGGTGATTGTCGACCGTCTCACCAAATCTGCCCATTTCCTAGCAATCAAGGAAACCAAAAGGATGGAGCGTTTGACTCGCATCTACATAAAAGAGATTGTCGCTCGACATGGCGTACCTATCTCGATCATCTCGGATAGAGATAGCCGTTTCACTTCTCGCTTTTGGCAATCATTACAAGAATCGTTAGGCACTCGTTTGGATATGAGTACAGCCTATCACCCGCAAACCGATGGCCAAAGCGAACGAACCATTCAAACACTAGAAGATATGCTATGAGCTTGCGTAGTTGACTTCGGTAAGAATTGGGAAAATCACTTGCCTCTGTGCGAATTTTCGTATAACAACAACTACCGTACCAGCATAAAGGCTGCACCGTTTGAGGCGCTTTATGGGCGAAAATGCCGCTCAACCATTTGTTGGACTGAGGTAGGAGATAGCCAACTCACCGGTCCTGAAATCATTCACGAAACAACCGAGAAAATCATAGGGATTCAAGACTGGCTGAAAGCCGCACGTGATCGTCAAAAAAGTTATGCTGACGTAAGACGCAAACACCTCGAATTCCAAATCGGGGACAAAGTACTGTTGAAAGTGTCACCTTGGAAATGTGTCATTCCTTTTGGTAAACGAGAAAGCTTAACCCTAGGTACATCGGACCGTTTGAAATTCTTGAATGAATTGGTCCGGTGGCATATCAACTGCAGCTACCTCAAGAACTCAGTAGCGTGCACAACGCTTTTCACATTTCCAACCTAAATAAATGTTTGTCTGATGAGACACTCATTATTCCACTCGACGAAATCCAAATCGATGACAAACTTCATTTCTTCGAGGAACCTGTGGAAATCATGGACCGAGAGGTCAAACGTTTGAAACAGAGTCGCATTCCCATAGTTAAAGTCCGGTGGAATTCTAGGCGTGGTCCTGAATTCAGTGGGGAACGGGAAGACCAAATGCGACAGAAATACTCACATCTATTTACTGATCCCACACAGACTACGGCTACGAGCTAATTTCGGGACGAAATTCTCCTAACAAGGGGAGAATGTGACACCCGGCAAATTAGGCCGTCATTTGTGTTTAATCGCAGATCATTATTACTTGTATTTAGTATTAAATATGACTAAGTACGGTAATATTTTGTATATATGTAAATATATATACACGTACGTAATTAATTTTAATTACGCGAGTTCGATCGGATGGAATCCGACACAATAAATATGGACGTTGGTGAAAAATATTTTCTTAAATAGCGTGACAATATTAAACCATCGTTATTTAAATTATATTATTACGATAATATATAAAACATTTTACGTTTCGTATAAAACGTACCGTACGCGACGAAAACGCGCAATTCGTGCCCGACAACCGAACGAAACTCGAATTATATTTTAATAATTTAAAATGAAGTATTTTAAATAAAACTTCAATCAAAATATATGCGAATAAATCATTAACAAAAAACTTGAATAATAAACGTTTAACGTTTAAACGAACGACGAAACGAACGGTTAAACGGGCACCGCGCGTAACGTAAACTTGGGGAACAAAATTTAACCACACCACATCCTTGTGGGCCCCACCTTTGACCGGCCATGCCTCCCCCTCCCATACCTCCCATCCCCAAGACTTCCACACCATACCTCCCACACTCCTTCACTTATTCCACACACTTTCACAAACACACACTCCATCTTCTCTCCCCCTTCTCTTCTTTCTCTGCATTCCCAGCCCCAAGAAACCCCCCAAATCACCACCACAAATCTCCAAGATCATCACCACAAACCACCATAATTCCTCCCTTTCGGTTTGCAAGGAAAGTCAAGAAAGCGAGCTCTCGACGTTCATTTCTTCGTGTTTTTCATCATCTTCTTGTAAGAAACTCCATCCATCTTTTATGTTACTTGAAACATACATATAAATATGTTATAATGTCCATATAACAAGATTATGTCCAAAAATAAAGTCGAAAAACGTTTTTATAAACACAAAATATCAACAACTTTCTGGGCAGAAACTTGGCCCGACTTCAAGGGAAAGTTTCGTGCTCAAAACTTAACGAAAATGGACGAATCAAAAGACAAAAATTAAGTTTAAAAAGTTATCTTTCATTTCCAAGTGGTTTCGTAATTTTTCAACACCGTTTGATACCCGAAAACAATTTTACAAAAACGTGTCGCAAATCTGTCTCGGATGGCAGATTTTTGTGCCAACTTCTCGAGTCCATAACTCGAGCTACACAACTCCAAACGACATGAGGTTTTCGCCTAAATCTCCCAAATTTCGTTTTATTTAAAAGTTGTTTGATTACGTATCGTGAAGTTTTGTAGATTTTTCTCAGTAAATAAAACAATGGGTATGTGTCCAGATTGGTCACGGTTGGACCTCAGAGGACAAAGGGAATTATTAAAAATACTTAGACTTATCCAAAAATTCTAGAAAAATTACTGAAAGTAGCCAAGACATAGGGGAACAACTGGTATTTTTCTTGGTTTTTATCTCGACACTCTGATTAGCCAAAACGAGTCACGAAAAACGTATAATTTTAAGGAAAAATGACCCGTGGACTGATTTTGTATAAACTTTGAACCGACACTTTCGGGTTAACCACAAAACGTAACGATAACTTTCCTAAGCTCCAAAAACATATTTAAGACTTCCCTAAAAGTTTCGGGTCAAAGCGAGCACGTTTGACCAAGTTCCCGAACTCGAACACACAACAGACCCTTAGTGTCGCACCATGCGACACTAAGCCTGTGTCGCTAAATCATAAAACAGTACCAACCTGCGACACTAACCTTGTGTCGCTATACCATTCGAGTGTCGCAACCTGCGACACTAAGCTAGTGTCGCAACAATTTGAACTAATAGTGGTAACCCTTGTGTTGAAATGATTTTAACTAACAGTACTAATTAGTGTCGCAATACCCTGCGACACTAACGCTTGTGTCGCTAAACAAATTCGAATGTCACAACTTGCGACACTAAACCTAGTGTCGCATAAATCCCAACTTTCGAGATAATTGCGACAATGACCTAGTGTCGCAATCCATTCTAGTGTCGCACATACGCGTAAAACAAATTTGAAACATGTTTCACAAAGTATTAAACACGCGTAACAACGAATATTTATATACGACACTACTCGTACACGCAATACATATACTCTTACAAGTATACAACGAAACAAACGTAATAATAATGTCTTCGGGAATTATCATTGCAAAACATCATCAACGGGCCGTACATGTTTTCTAAACACAAACGATAAACAAACAATTGGACATAACTAGTTGAGTGGACAACCAGCATGAATAATCTTTTGAGACATTCACTTACTCATAACCTTATGCGTCTAGGGCGCTAGAAGGTTACATTTGGGAAACATTTATTTGCTATTTGCAAATGCTTACTTCAAAACTCAGGTGAGTCTCATAGCCCCACTTTTACTGTTTTATACTATGGGGTGAGATTACATACACTGTTTTATAATCACAAGTACTAAAACAACTCTTATACGGATTGCATGAGACCTTTAATCCACTAAAAGTCCTCACTTTATCATAGTTCATTAATTGTATGAGCGCGAGTATTATTGGATAGATCTATCGGGGATTGACATCCCCGTCCGGGCTAGTCGCTCTAGCCGACCCACGGACGCATTAATATTTGACTGTTACGGGTGTATTGGATTATGCACCTGCCCGAGGCACAAACCTGGTTAAGCGTCGAACTGTGAGACTCATGGCAATAGTATATACTTATTTGGCATTCGTGCAACACTGATTAAATCTTGTGATTATTACCAACTTTTGATAACTGTTTCAAACCTATGAACTCACCAACATTATGTTGACCGTTTTAGTATGTAATCTCAGGTTCGCAGACACAGTAGGATGGCCTACAAGGAACCCTAGCACAAGTCGCATGCATTTCAAACAAAGAAAGATATTTTTCTGCATTACTGTTTTGTAATAGTAGTTATGTACTAGAATCTCTAGGCTATCTAGTGAACTCGTGGATTAATACAGGTGTATTTTGTAAACAGTATATTTTCGGAATGTAATTTACAAACGTCTCATTTAGAAGTCGTTTGCTTGTAACTTTGTGTAATGATCCATGATTAGTCGCGCCCCGACCCGACTTCCGCTGCACTGTAAATTTGGGGGTGCGACATAACGTCTACTTTTTCTACACCTTAAGGTTGATTCAATAACTTATTATTCAATCTAGCAAATTACTCCTGTAAACTTTACTATCTCACACGTTCAAGTTTAATTGATTATCTTATTCGAAATTGGCGTCCACAATCAATCAAGAATCATTTATAGACAAACAATTGTAATGAATTATCAATATGAAAAAAGCTTCCGCTAAATTGATCATATAATAGTTCACCAATACGACAAATCAATTGGATAAAACTCAAACACGCAAGCGTTTCGATTAAACATAAATTGTTCAACATTAAACTCAAAAGATAAACACCCCTAATTACTAGTTTATATCATCCAAACAAGTGTAGAGTATTTAAACCAAATCAAATTAAACATTATTTTGAATTAAAATAATGTAAACGGAATGATTAAATCGTCATGATGATCGATCTTCGTAACCGAATGATTGGATGGATGGAATGATCTTCCAAAACTCTTGAAAACACTCTCAAGAACTCCTCAAAGTCACTGGTAGTGAAAGATATGAAGTTAGGGTTTTAAAATTCGTATTTATACCCTTTTACTAAAATTTCCGTTTGGCACTTTTACTCGGCGGGTAAGCATATGTACCCGGCGGGTACACTATACTTCTACCCGGATCATAACTTGGCTACCCGTTATGGGTAGTGCTACCCGACGGGTAAGCCTGCTTTTGAGCTCAAAACTTGAATGCTTTTCGAATTCACTTCAGTTCTTCACCGGTTGAGCTCGTTTCATCATTTTTCCAATAATTGTTCCTAAATTCAATTCCAAACCAAATAAGTACCGAAAATTCATGGAATTTACCACAAAATAAGTACAAAAGTAACGATATCGCGTAAGATAAATATGTATAAAATGAACGATATCAAAATGTTACGACATTACGCTATAATTAACAAGGAGTGACAGTTAATTATTATTTTTGGTGGACAGTTTTTTAATAATAAATTATGGCTGTTAACAATAGCTCTTAGAGCATCTTAAATGTTAGCATTAAAAGTGCTTTTTGCACTAAAATAGTACAAAAAATACACTACAGTTTTAACACTATATATTGCATTATTTTAGTGCAACAGTAAATAGTGTTTAGTGTAGCACCAATTTTAATACAACACTAAACACTGCACTAAACATTATTATAAACAATAATATATATAATAATCAAAATGTATTAAATATGATGTATTAATTATAAATTTGCGATTAATATTTTTAAAATTACTAAATATAATGTTTTATATCATATCTATCAAAGAAACTTCATAATTTTTATATATTTTTGAGTTAAAGCTTTGAAAATTTTAATATAATGTTTGTTATTATATAGCTTATGATAATTTAATAATTATATAAAATTTTCAATATTTTATTGTTGAATTATGCATTCTAAATCAATTTTAAAAATTAGTATAAAGCTTTAGTGTAACACATTGAAACAAATTTTTTTAGTGCAAACATATTCTTCAAAAGATTATCTTTTTGCACTAAAATAATACAATTTGCTACACTAATATAGTGTATACATTAGAGATGCCATTGGGGCTATGTTCAGAAAAATTTTAAAAAAATAACAAAAACTCTTTTAAAGTCAAATTTACTTTAATACTCGTATTCAGATTATAACAAACTCAATGGACCATGAATATTAGACTTCTTTTATTATAATGCGTTTTTATCATTCTTGTAAATGTTATTTTTTAATTAATGTAATATTTTTTATTTTAATGAAATTGTTTATTTTAATGAAATTGTTTAATGAACAGTACCCATTTGTCCTTTCTAAAAAGCTTTCTAGCAAAGTTGGTAGGAAACCTTCAAATTCAACACAATGTTGTAGGATGGAGTAACCCTCTTATATATGCATTAATGTGTATTTCTTCTGAAATTTAATTGTACTAAACGTTGTTGTATATTGATAGTAAAGAGACATATTACTAATGAATATGTTAATTTATTTTCCTAGGGAAGCAAGATCATTGTCTCAGTTAAAAAATTTCTCATCCCTGAACAACTATTTGGATTTTTCCGAATTCGGTGTTGGGAAATATGAAGGCAATTACAGACTTTTGACCATGCTTGGAAGATCAATCTGTTTAGGTCATCCAAAGTGCGAAGATGTCCAGCTTTTGAGGGAGTTTCAGATGGTTTCAACCTGGTGGCTTATGCCGTTGTGAACGAATGGAGGTTGTCCACCATATTCGGTTTGGTACGTTAAACAACCCCTGTACAATTAATAATGCTTATTTAAGTCATATCTGTGTTAGTTTTACATGGTTTTTCTAAATTCTTAATACTATTTTTTTTCAACTTCAGATATCTTCTTGTAACAATACAACCGGTGCGTATTAACAGAGAAAATGGACAAGAGAAAAAATCCATTGAATTTGATCTACAAGATTTTGCATACGCCTTTCCCTCTTTATCTTTATAAAACTACAAATTAGATGATAATCGATGTTGTTGATGTTTTAATTACATTTAAAATTAACTAGAGGAATGAAGGTAAATTGCAATGTGTGGGGTGATCATGGGGTTCAACTACAAGATTTCATTTGCAAGGAAAAAAACTCAACTGATCGTATTATCGTTTTCGTTTTAATTCAGAATGCAAAGCTCAAAGACTAGAAACGTAAGTCTACATTAATCATCTTAATCGTTTCAAATCCAAAAAAATGTCTAGCTACAAAAAGGTAAGGACCTTAGTTTTTTTTTTCTTCGTTAAATAGTTCAACAATTTATATACAATATTCAACATATAGTCATATTATATTATTTTCACACTCTATACAAATATGAATATAAGTATAATTTCTTAAACATCTTTAGACTAATCTATTAAGCTTATTTTCATATTTTAGTTCGCAAATTTTGCTGGTTATGATCTAGTTTATAATTATTGTCCGTCTCATATTTATATTTCAAGTTTTACTTTTTTAAACATCAAAGATTAATTGTCTACTTACAAAAATAGGAGTGTATGATTAACCAAACTTTCTATATTACATTTACTTTGTATGTATATCATAAAAAGTTGGGTAAAACGTAAGGCTAAAACTGTAACGATATACAAAAGTACAATGTAATAATTATATTTTCTTAAACTGCGTATCTTTTACATGTGGACAACAAATTTGGAATGAAAATAGTAATATTTTTTTTTTCAAGAGCTTTCTTTTTCATAACACCTAAAACACATAACTAACTTATCATAGGTTTATTAATTTGTCACTTGATGATTCGAATGTTTTACAAAATACTTTTAGTTAACTTAAAAATAAACCAAACATAAGTAATCAAAATACAAAAGAATAACATGAAAATACACAGTTTACGACACAAATTACAAAAAAGAATAACATGAAAAATACACGGTTTACGAAACTAATTGCAGCGAAGCGCAATAGCATACCCTAGTTTGATTCAATTACAACAAGTTATGCATGCCCAACATCATTAAAGGTGGCAATAAATAAACGGGAAAATATTTCACAACACTAACATTACATAAATTTACGCAGTGTAAAAAACAGTAATATATGTGCATGTAAGAAAGTTTAGGAACAACATATAATTCTTTTAACTTTAAAATTGTTTAAGTTAAATAATATTAAAATCGAGGGCCTTATTCCAGAATTAAATTAAATTATTAACTCATATGGCATGTTCAAGATAACAAACCAACACTAACAAACTAGTCAATTTAATGATCACAAACTCAGTACAAATATAAAAACTTATAAAAAAAATCAACATTGTTAAACTTATTTGAAAAACACTATGCTATATGAGAAGTGATAACTCACAAATTAAACTACTATGTATCATGATAGGATGAATCATAATTCCCAAAACAACTTTATTAGTAATTTTTTATTTCTCACTATAGGATGTAACTATTTTTAACTTTTTATTGTCTGTCTTCAATTTTTATGACTCGCATACTTTTAATCGTTACAAATCAAACTCTACCTCTAAATTATAATCCCACTAAAACTTAAGATAGAGGAGTGAGAGTGGAAAAAAGCAGAAATGGATGAGACGTGCAAAGATGGGGTCGAACAAAATTCTTCATTTTCTACCACTTTTGCTTTCTTCCATAAATAAAATCATTTTCAATTTCCAAAATTATCACTTTTAATTTAATTTCTAAATTTCATCTCTTCCCTGATCTGAAGCAAACACCCCCATCACAGATCACACTCTCACCACACTCCAGCTGTTACCACCTAACTCATACATTATACTACTCACTTCAACCCACAAGATCTCCCCCCAAAACCCCAATTCCCTCAAATTTATACTAAAATTTCAATCTTTTATGTAAGATGCACAAAAATTTGAAATACCCATGATTCATTTCCTCTAACCTTTACTAAAGTTTGAATCTTTTTGTGAAATACACAAAAAATGAGGTTGTAAAAACAATAATTACAAAAAGTGATTTTATTGATTTTGGGGTAGAATGGCTACCTCACACAGTTGGAAAGATGCTTACAGAGGCATGTCATCTGATAATATCAAGGGTTTGGTTTTAGCATTGTCTTCTAGTTTGTTTATTGGTGCCAGTTTCATTGTTAAGAAAAAAGGTCTTAAGAAAGCAGGTGCTTCCGGTATTAGAGCAGGTGAATTATACTTATTACTCTATTCGCTTTTGATTCATGAAATGGTTGTGGTTAGGTTAATTAGTAGTCTTGGACTTCTGTTTACTCAAATTGGAAAATGTTAGACTTGAAATGGAAAGTTTGCAGTCAGATTTGATGATTTTGTAGAAAACTTTTTGGTGGATTTGCCAACCAGAGATCTGCGGCTAATCAATGGCAAATTGGCGATATTTATAGAGGGTATTTTATTATATGAGTATAGTTTCATGAACTGTAATATCTTCTGCTAGAGATGGAAATTATGTTATGCATTATCCGATTTATTTATGATGCTAGTTATATTTTTAGTACATGCTTTTTTTAGCTCTGCAAGTTCATTTCTGCTGACAAAGGTTTACCTTTTTATGCAGGAGTTGGAGGATATTCATACTTATACGAACCTCTATGGTGGGTAGGCATGATAACGAGTGAGTGTTGAGTGTGTTTCTTGTTGTTTATTGACTTTCACTAGTATATGTTTACACTCATGGTGGGGTTATTGTGTTAGTGTAATGCTATTTAGGATTAAGTTATAAAATAGGAAATGATCATATTTCCATCATCGAAATGGCCAATGATAGTATTTTCATAAGTAAAATAGGTAACAGTGTCAAATCCATATTAGATAACTCTATAAATAGGGATTGTGAAAAATGATTTAGTATGCTTGATCTGACCTACATTCTAAGGTTCAGTTGAGCATCACATGGAGAGTTGGTTTACCTCTCGAAAGTGGACACATTTCATTATGATGTGGTATTAGGATGATAAATCATTCTAATTAGTTTGTTCGGTTTTCTTTTTGTTATCAATATATTTCTGTTTGAGTCCTATTAAAATTTAAACTTATCCTTAGTACCTGCTGTAGGCTGAAAATACTCAACCACCTGCTGTGGTAAAAACGAATTATTATTTTTCTTGAATTTTATTTTTTGTAGCTCTCAATTCTAACACTCCTCCAAAAATGAACAATGAAATATTATGGTGCATTTAACTTGTGGTCTGATCTTAATGTGAATACTAAGACTGCTATCCAATGTTTCAACAGTGATTGTTGGAGAAATTGCAAATTTTGCCGCTTATGCATTTGCACCAGCTATTCTGGTCACTCCTCTTGGGGCTCTCAGCATTATTATCAGGCATGTCAAAAATCATAGTCTAGTAGAGGTGGAAAAATCGGAGGTTGGACTGGTTGGGTAATGGGTCAAAACGAATAATCTTTTGGTACAGTTTGGGTTGACCTGAAAAACTTTAAGCTCATAATAATTGCATTTCTTAAAAATAATTAGCATGTCCTATATGGTTACAGAAGTTATTTTTCAACAATCATCTCTGATGAAATACACTTTGGGCGATATTTTACCCTTTCCCTGTTAAGTTAGTTATCTTATTTTACCGTTTAACCCATTAGTGATTAAACATAACCTGTATTGACCCATCCGGCCATCCGTATGTAAATGGGTCAAAATTGCCACCTCTAAATCTACACATGAATCTTTTGCTCCTTCCTTACACACTTATTCACCATCAAGCCATATTGCAGCGCCGTTCTTGCACATATTATGTTACGAGAGAGGTTACACAATTTTGGAATTCTTGGTTGTGTTTTATGTGTCGTGGGTTCCACCACTATCGTTCTACATGCTCCTCAAGAACGTCCTATTGAATCAGTGACAGAAGTATGGGATCTTGCTACCGAGCCAGGTAACAACCTTCGCTTCCTGCAAATTTTTTTTGTTCCATTAAGATTTGTCTTTTTAACTTCAAATTGGTTTCCTTTTCTGCAGCATTTCTTCTGTATGCAGCATTGGTGTTAGTAGCTGTTTTTATACTTGTATTTCATTATATTCCCTCCTATGGTCAGACACACATAATGTGCTACATTGGAGTTTGTTCGCTAGTAGGTTCGTTATCGGTATGTATCCTTGGTCGTTTGTATATTTTTACAAGCTTGTTTTTCTTCTTTTTTTTTTTTTCATTATTTATTTATTTCAGGTGATGAGTGTGAAAGCTATTGGCATTGCTTTAAAGCTTACTTTATCAGGAACAAATCAGCTAGTATATCCCCAAACATGGGCTTTTACCCTGATAGTTTTGCTTTGTGTCATCACCCAAATGAATTATTTAAACAAGGTAACAACTCCCATTTTTTTTTTCCCGATTTAATCACCTGATCTGGAAGGCAAACTAAACTGGTTATTTAATTGTAATTGACTGCAGGCCCTTGACACCTTCAATACAGCCGTCGTCTCCCCTATATACTATGTTATGTTTACAACTCTTACGATCTTGGCAAGTGTGATCATGTTCAAGGTAATTTTTTTCCAATAAGAGTTAAACTGAAATTCGTAGATAATACAAGGTTACATATTTATGTATGCTTTATTGGTTTACCATGATATGACCCAAGGCTAAATAGGAAGCTAAGAGCCTATTCATTTGAGGCTGTGTTAACAGGATAAACACAGTTAATAAGAATACCCTTTTCAAACTCGACTTAGCAGAAACACTTTTATATATATTTCAGCATTGCTTGCTTAGTTATGTTGTCGGATTTAGTTGGTTGAAAAAAACAAAGTAAACTTGTTACAACCGCTTTTCGCATAATATGAAATGCAACCTAATTTTATATTTTTATGTAATTTTTTTATAGGATATTTATGATTTATATGCCAAACTTTTGACTTTGCGATGTTTTTGACTTTGTTAAGCTTTTGATTTTTTATTCGAAAATTTTGATTTCTAAGAAGTTTTAACTATTATGCCAATGCCAAATTTTTGTTTTCTACGTGATTTTTTTTTTCTTTTGAGAAAGTTTTGATTTGTGGGAAATTATGTATATACACTTAGGTTTTGATTTATCTGTGATTTTAGAGGTATATATATGGGATTGCTCATTGCTGTTTATCGGATAGATTGTTATTCTAGTTTCTCAGAATATGAAACTCATGGTTTAAGAATTGTTCTTCAATGTCAGTAGAAACTTATCTTGTAATTTTTTTGAAGAGTGCTAAGATACATATGATTGCTGTTGCAATTGAACTTGGTTGTCCTAAAGATTTGTGTATGCTTGATTCTGTGTATCATCTTCTACTCCTTTTGGGTTTTTTTCTTCTTTCTGTTATTATTTTTATTATTTTTTCCAAACCATTTAAAACTTTTATTAAAGTCTCTTTTAGCTATTTGCAACCTTATTTAGACAACACTGTTTTCATAAAAGGCATGGTCCATTATGTTTTCTTATTTTCGTTGCAAGTTCTATCTTTTTGTGGAGTTTGGTTTGTGGTATTAAACATATTCATTTTATTCTTGTCAACAGGATTGGGATGGGCAGAATCCTTCTCAGATTATAACTGAACTATGTGGTTTTGTGACAATCCTTTCTGGAACTTTCCTTCTTCACAAAACCAAAGACATGGTTGATGGTATGCTGCTTTGCTTCTTAGTATCCTTGATAATGTTTTAAACTTGGTTAATGTTATCGGTTTCTGCCCTACCCATAGAAGATCTTTTTTACCATATCACTGGTTAGGTTATGGATTTGCACCACCTTACATATAGTCATAAAGGATTTTTGTTACCCTATCAATGTTTTCAAATGCTCCCCACAAAGATCAAGAATTCTTGTCGGGTTACATGAAATTGGTAAAATAGGATTTGGCATGTTGCTTTCAAAGTAGAGCTGGCAATTTCAACCCATTTTCTTGTGAATGAGTCAACGTGGGTCAATTTTACCTCAAATGGGTCTAACAAGTCCAACGGGTTGAAACTTGAAAGTTGCCCAAAGTTATTTTTTGATGCACGGGGCCTCCTAAATTGTTTCTATTCAAATATTTATATTATTATTATAAACTATGTGTTTTAGTAAGGAAGGTGATTTTTACAAGTAACTTTTTACTTTTTACAAGGAAAAATGTACTTTTCTCTTCACAAGAAACCTTTTACTTTTTTTGCAAGTAAATTGTTCCTTGTAAAAATCATCTCCCTTTAGTAAACACAAGTGACACATCAATGATCAATGATCAATCATTCATAGAAAAATAAAGTCAATAAAAAAGTGTATTGGGTCAACCAACCTGGCCCACCCATTCTAACCCATAGTACCGTTCCACCCCAAACTATACTTTCAAATTTTTTTAATCATAGTCAGTTCTTGATATAAACTCAACTACAGGTCCAATATCTCTGTCAGCGAAATCTTCGAAGTACGTGGAGGATGATGAAAATGGTATGGATCATGAAAGCATCCCCTTGACCTTGAGACGACAAGACACTAGCAGTATGAGATCCCCATAAAAGATTTTTTGTTATTTTTTCTCTTATTTTTTGGTCATATCTGTACAATTATTCATACCCAATCCTCCACAAATCGTGCATGTCTCAAGGGATACAGCAGGAACTATAAGAAATCGTTCTCCAGAGATCTTCTTTAGCTAGGAAGAAATTAGTTTTGGAAATTGGGAACTTCCTCATGTGATTTGTAAGCAAAAACTTGTTAATACAAAATGTCTAATCTTTGACAACCCTGTACTTCGCTATCAAAGGCCAACTTACAAAAGGAAATTCTTGACTGTTGTTTCTAGTTCTACTGTTCACCAAAACATACAGTTCTGTTAATCGGACTAGTCACGAGTGTACAAGTTGCAAGTTACAGAATTTGAAAGATCATTTTCGCTTATATTCAAGTATGCAATGAGATTGTTTTTTCACTATTAAGCATATGAGTGACAGCCTTAAAAGGTTATGTTTTATTCCTGATGGATTAAATAGGTTAAAATAATATTTAGAATAATAATAGTAATAAATAATAAATATGAAGAGAAAGGAAAAATAGGTCAAACATCGTGATGATCACCCAAAGTCTCTTTTTAAATGCGTACAACTTGCTAAATAACTCAACTTGAACGAATTATTTTATTATTGTGATAAATATATTCTTTGTAATCACATCTACCACGCAAATTATTGATAACATATCTTAAAATTTAACAGACAGTGTTTCGGCACCAACCAACCTGACCTGTACAAAACATTGCCTGTTTTGACCAGACCCTTTTACCCAACCCACCCGTTTTGCGATATCTGAAATATAAACTAGCTAGCAAAATCTATGGTGAGACATCTGAAAATCAATAGAAAGACAGTACCATGAAGTCATGAACAAGGAACCTGTAAATCAACTGCAAATCATCACAACTATTATGTGAAGAGGAGCCATTTCCTATAATCTAGTTCATTATACAATTTCTTTAAAGAATTCTTCATTACAACAAAAAACCAACTTCTTTTGTTGTTCATGGTATGGACTTCGATTTAGCACCTACCTTTCTAGTTACATCAGCAGGAAACATTCAGAATCACCATGTCATCATTTATTCCTGCATTTTTTGCAGCCAAATGTCAATGACCGAGAATATCACCATATAGATGCAGATTAGTCAGTGCAACAAAATTGATACACAAAAATAGAGCTTCGTTCCATGCTGCCCCCTTGTTGGTAATATCCACGTTACTTGTTTATTTGCTTAAGAAGACTGGAAACAGAGCCACAATGAGTTGATTTATTCTCACACTGCTCACAACATGATTGTAGCAACTGAATAACTTTGATGCACCTGTCACCATCAAAAAGGCATAAGTAACATCAACATGTAATACAAATCATCATTCAATAATTTTTTACTGTTGAAAACAGATTCGGCTTAAACAAGTAATTAAATACATAATGAACCAGCACAACAATAATTTCATAGAGAATGCTTTAGCAGCAACTTTCTAAACAATCCCAAACCCCAAACCCTAAACTCTAAACCCTAAACTCAAACCCCAAACTCAAACCCTAAACGCTGAACTTTATGGTGCAATTTTCATAATTTTTCAGTTTGCCGTTTGTGAGATAATTAATTTTAAAAGATGGGTTAAATGGATTTTTGTACAGTAGATACTTTAGATAATTGTCCCATCTCTGGCCTATCAATCTACAAAAGAGCACCAACTTTAACAATTTCTAGGTTTTAATAACTCATATCATATTTTAGGGTTCATTGCACCAAAACGTAAATTGTCACTGGAAGGTGATCAACTATAAATAACTTTCCTGTTTAATTAACAAGCTATTAATTAGATCAATAATATAACACAATCACAAAGTAGTAAAGTAGTAATACGTAATTGATTGGATCGCAGAATTCATGATAAAAGCTAGGGTTAATATATAATGATGAATTGACCTTTGGGGAAGAAAGTTATTTTTGGACAGGCAAGATTGAATATCGCAGGCTTCTTTCTTGCAAGGTTCCTTGATTTCCTTCGCCATATCTTCTATTTGATTTGATGATCAGTAAGTATTAACAAACAAAGAAATATCTGCAATTTTGGGTTTGAATTTGTTACAAAGATCGCGGCGAATTTCCGTAAGAAAGGGGGGGAAAGATATAAGCCCGAAAATGGATATAAAGAAATCTTTAAAAAATGGATTTTGCTATTTGTCCCAAACGAGGGATACCTGTAAGGATTAAATCATAAGGCAGGCGGTTATTACAAGTTACAAATAAATTGATTATGCATGTTTGAATTTTTTATTTATAGTTCTAACGATTATATTTAGTATTTTTTGTTTCTTACGGTTAATTAAATTGTACAATTTTTAATCCTAAAGTGTAGAGAAAATAACTGGAATAAATGACATACTGTTGGACATATTTTAGATTCATCTTATTGGTCACATATATCGTTGCTCCTTTTCCTTTATAATGCTACCTTTCAAAACTCATAACTTAAACTTGTATCAATATTACGTTTTTAAAATGAAAAATGCAACAATATTATTATACATTTTCTAAAAAATATAGCGCGTTTAGTTATGGAAAATTTTCTTCATTTTTTCTTTTTCGTTTTTTTAGAGAATGAAAAGTGTTTTACTTATCGAAAAAAGCAATAAAAATTTAGAATGTGCTTTCAATGTTAGAGATGGAATTTTTTTTTTCCGGAAAAAAGTAGAGCTGGAAAACTTAGAGACCATGAAAAATAAATTTCAACTTTTAGTAATAAAAAGGAAAATAGAAATTTTCCTTTTCCTTATAATTTTTTCTTAGAAAATTGAATTTGTTGGAGAATTCTTCGTTACTAATCGCGTCCATAATCTTTCTACTAGAAATCATAAAGTGTTAAAAGATTTTTGACAACTTAATGGAGCCTTAATTTTCATGATTTTAACTGAAGTCTCAGTTCTTTTTGATTGGAGACAAATGAGTGGACTTCATTAAAGTTAGTAAATTATGTTATATTTTCTTATAACTATTAGCTCAACATTAAGCATCAATTGTAACAACTCAAGCCTAAAACAGCATATGCTATTACTAGGGTGAAGGACGATAAAAGTTGATTATCAATGAGCAAACAGATGAACATGAAATATTGTATCACGTTCTAAAGTTAACACCTCCGGTGAGTCTACAACTGGGAAATATGATTTCCAGACTACCAGGTGCAGAACAAGGTACTACATTAGCAAAACAGAACATACACAGGCAATGTAACAAATCCTAAAGGTAAAGAAACTAATGAAACATGCAAATAGTTTTTTTTGCTGTTGGGATGACAATATGTCGGTTATAGAAAAGTCTGGATGCAGCATGGCTCGTTGAGTGCTGTGAAATGTGAATCTGTGATGTTTGTATTCAGATGTGAAGGGAACCGGAAACATCACGTGCAGAAGTGGAGTCTTTTTTCAAAGAAAGGTTTGCGAATTGAACATCGAGTTTATCCTTACTCGCACTTCGCCGGTGGCCAGGAGGTGGCTGCTGTGGTTGTTGTTGTTGCTGATATAAAGCTCGCAGTCTCCCTATCTCTCTCTCCAAAACTTCATGCTCCACTGAGATTACATGTGGTTAGTTTGTATATCCCAGTCAAGTAATGAATTTTAATGCTATTAACAAAGAGGTATTGTATTTTTACCTCATTGTTCTTTGCTAGAGGTTACAAAATGGGGGCTCAGTAATGGGTCAAAAAAATTTTAAATTATAATTCATTAATTAAATTAATAATATCATTAAAAAAATGTTTACTAAGCGGTTTAGAGATTATCATGCATGTGAATACAATTCGGATAACTTTCAACACGTTTGACACATTTGATCCGTTTGACCTATTTCCTTCCTAATTAAATCCTTTACTTTAACCATCTGACCTGGTGCGAACATTCACTTCAAATTTTGAAGTACATCAGCGTATTATATTAAATTGATTCTTCTAATTAAATAAAAATATCATTATGGAATAACCTAAGTGCTGCCCAGTGTATCCACAACCTATATGGCTAAATGCAAGTTACTTATCTACCATTCCTATCAATCCATTGTCTGATATAGAAGCATGAGCCAACATTTATTGAAATTGCTGCTATGCAGACCAACTTTATGGTGAGCTTCGCCAACTACACTATATTTACACATTGACTTGTAAAATTCCGTTTTATGGTGGTGGAGTTGGAATAGACGAATAGTATGCTATTTGGTTTCATCATATGGCTGTGCATGTGTATCTCATATATGCAGGTGACAGAGGGTAAAAACTTACTGTATTTGATAAGTTGCTCCTCAGCCAAATTATTCAAGCGTTGTTTCAGCGCTTTATTCTCCATGCCCAGAATAAGACTTTGCTGGTTCAGAAATTCCACCTCAGCAGAAACCTCAGAACCTTCTGCCTGCAGTTGCAACAGATATAACATGAACTGGCCGAAGTATATATGAGGCGTCCATAAATGATTTTTCGTAATTTCAAATCTACCTGTAAAGCCTGTACATTCTTTTCCAGCTCAGCAATGTACTGAAGCTTTCGTACTCGAGAACGTTGAGCAAATTGCCTGTATTAGGTTATTGTTAGATTAAAAGATGCACATCTAGCTTTAAACCTTTCCGATTGCAGCAAATTTAGATCATGCCAAAATACTTGGGTATTAACTATACAATTTACATTATACAATTGAGGCCAGATGTATATTTCCAAAAAAGCGTTAGAGAGATGGTAATTCAACCCTTTTATATTTATGAATAAATCGATTTCGGTTTTGTTTTATCCCCAATGAGTCAAATGCGTAAAAAAACATAGCAATAAAGGAAACAGTTCAATTGGGTAAAAGGTGTCAAAAGAAGCCGAAAGTATGCTTTAGTGCATACATAAGTCACTTGCTTTTGAAAATTGTATTATATATAGCTATTGAAATAACTCGTAACGCATCAATTTATTTATTTAAAAAAGGAAAAGAAAAATCGATACAAAAATGATTCAGATCCACCCAAACCAGCCTATACTAGAAAATCACCCATTTGACCGCAATCTGACCACCCAATTTGCCAACTCTAGTAACCATTTAATAGTTCTTTAAATTGAAAGTCAGCATGTAGCCTATCATTTTCATTCTTCTAACTTGTAATATCAGTTCAAAAGAATGTTGCAATAGGTTCTCTATTACAGAACGCAGAAAAAACTTCATAATTCTTAGAGATATCAATATAATCATGATCATTGGAGCATGAATAAGTATAACTATGATATATGTTGTGTGAAAAGACCAAAAGAGAGACAAGGTAACTTACTGTTTCGCGCGTTTAGTATCTGTTTCTGACACGGAACCCCTGTTGCTAGAGGAATCTTTTCTTTCAGAAGTATCTGTATCTTGGTGAGCAGATTCAACTCCATCCTTCTTATCAGTTGCAGTGGAGATATTTCCATCAATTGCTCCTGAAGCACCTGAGGATATAGAAGCCCGAAGAACAAAGTTGTCCCTAGGAGAAGTTAACCCACTAGAATGTATTAATGAATTTTGTGATGAATCCCATGCCCGATTCTTGTTTTTACTCATTGCATTCGGCTCATAGAAAGATGTGTTTCGGAAATCTTTATATATGTCAAAGTCTTGTGATCCCCATGAAGGAGCAGAACTCAAGTTTCTTAATCTGAATTCAGACTGTGCTCGATATTCATTGTGAGCTGCATTAGCGGCTTCCATGTACGCAAAAGAGTCGCTAGATGATCGCCGATGCCCTCTCCGTACAGGTGACTCTGGTTCACTAAGAAGATCATCCAACCAAGAAGGCTGTTCTTCTATCAGAAAGCTTTCAGATGAAGTACGTTGATGAAGCGAATTTGCGTCTCTATATTTTGGTGGTCCATTTGGCCCAGCCACAGAATTTGAGACATAATCAGCATATGATGGAGCAATGCTGGGAAATGGACTTTTCGGAGGAAGTAAAGAGTTCTTTCCATTGTACATCATACTTCTCATTGTCGAAGGTCCCTTAGAGTTTGCCATAGCTAGAGCACAGATCCCTGCTACAGACTGAAATCAAAAGTTTATTAGTAAACCAGAAAACTTCATAACAGAAACAGAGGTAGCATTGATATCAAACAAAACACTTCGGTTAGAACTCAATTGGTTGAATATGAATAACCTGAATCAATCTATGCTAACTACGAGAGATGCCGAGATAGAGTCAAGTGAATTAATATGGTTTATCTTTTTCTTATTTCCTTATCTCTACCATGTCAACTATTCAATTTTATATTCCTTGTCTGTGAATATTGGGATAATTTGCTGACTTTAGTCATAATACTAAACATTCAGTTTCATATTCCTTCTCAAAGTGATCAGGTCTTGAACAATGTCATACCTTTATGCATGTTTCATGTTTGTCTCAAGTACAAGATAAGTATATATTGATGTATGTATGTGCTTTCTTACTAATTTAAAATTACGACAAAGCAGGTGGTGAGTGGTGACTTATATTTCCACAGGAAAAGATTCATGATCTATCGGTTTCTCTCAAACTCGGATTCCTACACTTGTTCTCCACCTTATGCTCAAAAAGTCTAGGGAAAGATCTAAAAGAAGGAACTTTTAGCTTCTCCTACATAAACCCTAGCCAACTATATCTTTAAGCTTCAACATAAAACATGAGTATCCTACTGAACAACCTAAGACAATAGATTATCCTAAAGCACTATAAGGGCCTTCTAGAATAATGCAGACTCTTCCTTGGAGAATCCTCTTTATGCAATGCCCACTACCACAGAGCATATGTTCCTTGAGACTTGGATATAGATCTTACGCTAAAAAAAGATATTGACAACCAGGTCTCAATCGACAATCATTGAAGCTAATGTTGTACTGATAGGTGTGACATCACACCCTTGGAGCAAATAGATGTGTTCAAAGTGATTAATCAAATTCACATATTCTATTTCAATCTTCATACTCAAAAAGTAAATCAACTCTATGTTGGATACACAGACTCCTATGACAACCCTACTTTAAGTCAATCCTTAAATCTAACAGCACTAAATTAGATCATTGTTACAACTGTTAGATTAGATCACAGTGTTCTAAACCTATTAAATTTAAAGCCTAGCATGCGAATCATATACAGGTTTGTACACTATCAACGATCGACTGGTTCAAAGTCGTACTGACAGGAAGTTTTTCCGCAGCATAGAATACGGAAGCAGGTACATATCTGAGAAAAACAATAACTGTAGCAACTAACAAAAGAATGGAGCAAGAAAATCAAACTATTAATTAGTATTTTTACACCAACAATAACAATGCCGTACAGATTATACTCTTTGTCATTTCAAAAGTATAATGACAGCCGAACACATGAAATCTCTTACATAATTCAATATCAACAAATTAATATCCAGATTTGTATTAAAAAAACATCACAAAGTATTTACAAGTTACAAAACTACTTTTTGCAATAAGAAAATAACAAAATCAAGCAAAATTAATTTCTAATCACACAATTAATATCTTACTTACAAGTTACTTCCACAGCTCTTATATTTCCAATAGAAACAATCAATTAAACATTAATCAAGTATTTATCATCTACATTTTACCTAATACGAACAATTTACAGCTCGAATTAATCAAATTCACGAGAAATTAACGATTAAATAGAAGATTACCTGTAATTACGCACTATAGATGTTTAAAATTAGGCAATGTGATCAGATAAATGATAAGAATACGAATCGAATCAAATAGAATCAGAGTTCGTAATCGCTTCTAATTTTAAAATTTTAGGGTTTTATTTTCGTATAATGAATGAATCTATCGTTTTTCGTTGACTTTGGTTGATGAATAAAGCTCCTGTTTGACAACCCAAAATGAGATGTTCTTGTTTTCTCTTTTTATTTTATTTATTTGTTAAATTCTTTATTACCACCTCCCGATAATTACTACCCCTGTCATAAAAAATAACTATAACATTCCATTTTCAAGATAAAAACTGGAGTAATAAATATTGATTTGATATTATTATTATTATTATTATTATTTTGTAAATAAAGAATAATGTTTTTTTTAGCAAGTAACATCATAACATCATAACATCATTTATGTATGTTTACTTTGTATTAGAGTATATTAGTATTAGTATTAGCATTACATAATGAATATAATTAATCCTGTTATGTTGGGAACTCTAAATATAAATTAAGATGATTTATTTTTTTAGTTTAAGTTTATTATGTTTTAATAACTCAAAATTTGTATATACTTTGAAAAATATTGACAACTAATGAGGAGAGTGTCCATTGATATTGTGACATTTAACTATTTTCATAAAGCCATTTTTCAAATCAATCAGACAAATTACACGTATGAAAGCTGATATAAATATTAGATTGTACGATAATTCATAACTTTCACCTACTATATTACTTTTCTTGTTAGTTTCGAAATTTTAAAGGTTATTCTGTACTACTTAATACTCCCTACGTTCAAAGATATAGTCCATGTTTCTTTTTCTGGACGTCCCAAATTAGTTGTCCACTTTGAAAAATAGATATGGAAGTTTGATCGTAATTATCATATTACCCTTATTTGAAATTATTATTATAAACTTTTAAAAAAACAGTAATTAATTAGTTAAAAGTAAAACTGTCGTTTTGTAAAAAGTAAAAAAGAAAAAGCAGTAATGATTATGTTTTTTTATTAAACTGTATATAAAAGTTGAAAATTATTTTAGGACATAAAGAGGAACAGTTTTGATCATTTCAATCTTGATGTTAAGATTTACTATTTGGGTATTTAAGCTTTCTAGTCTCTTGCAAAAGTAAAAATAATTTTTTTTTAATTTAAAAAAAAAAACATGTGAAATTAAAAAAGTGAATTGAAGTCGTGAATTCCAGTAATCCACCACACCGTATTTGTCCACTTGCTAGGTGCCAAGCTGTAAAATTTGCAAGTTGCAAGCAATGGCCAATGGGAGAGCACTTACGGATTTATTACAGTTGCATCCCTTAAGGTTGGCCTTAATTACAAAACGACCCACTATAGTGTTCACTTAACAATTTTGGTCATCGTCACAACTTTTGAGATCCAAACTAGGGTCATTGATATTCCACTTTTTAGAAAGACAACAGGTACAAGCAAAACAACGAAGGTACATGTAATAATATACATCTCTATTATAATTATTTATGTTTTGACATTTCATAGTATGCAACAAAGTAATCGAAATTATTATATGTATTTTAGTGACGTATCAACTCGTAATAATGTCACATGTCACATCATATATCAGAGACACAAGTAAAAGAACAAAAAATTACGTATAATTGCAATGATTAACAAGTTCAATACATATATTTGATAGACACTATGGATGTTAGAGCATAAATAATTAGATATTCATGCACTTGAACTTAAAACGATATTTTATTTATTTAATTTTTATTTTATGAGCAAACGAAACATGTTTCATATACAAGCTTCTTTAGCTTGCAGAAAAAGAATAAAAGTCGCATCTTTTAAACACTAGAAGCTTCAAGTCCCATGAAAACTATAGCTTACGGTTTGATAATTATATATCGATGTTACCGTATTAAAACAGCATTTGAGCAAATTTAATCATTAATTGAGAGGCCAACTCCATCCTCGATAAGATGTAGTTGGAATAAGCATTATCATTAAACGGAACATATGGTAATATACTAATATACGTAATAAAGCCACATATGAAATTTAAACCCAATTTTTTTTGTAAACAATACAAGTACGATTTTGAGTTTAATTCTATTTGCAGAGGGGTAGGTTTTCGGTTATTATGAGCCGAGCAGCTTCTTCCATCTAGCATATCCAAGAATAAGCAGAAAAAGCACAACAGAAATGGCAGTGAGGCCTCCAACAAAAGGCTCAAATATCCCATCTATATAATATAAATGACACGGAATGTTCATGCCAAATAATCCAGCCACCAGGGTCTCAAAGGCTATAGCAAACGATGCTATGGTTAATGTTAACTGGAGTTGAATAAGCTCGTTTCGTTGGTTGTCCAGTTGGATATTCACATAGTCCTCTGTGTCATCGATGTACTCACGAACCTGGATGTTAAAACAGATTGTTTTAGTCTAAGTGACACATTCAACCCATTAAGCTACAAGATTCGACAAAAAAAGAAACAGGGAAAACAGGTTGGAAGTCATCCAAAACGTATTCAAATGCTGCAAATCGCCAACATCATATTATTATAATAATAGGTAATACTTAACTATTTAAAAGCTAGGGAAAAAAATATTTGCTGGTTGGCCCAACCCGATCAATTTATACCCATTACCCACCCTGACCCTCCTGCTATGCTACCCTACCCCAAAGTAAAAAGGGTAGAAAGAACTAATGTATATAATAATGGACTTTACAATTAAGTGATCAACCTTTTCCAACAACTGTATTTTTTTTATTCTACAAAAAAATAAAAAATAAATAAGTAAAATAAAATAAACACATAAATAAGTAAAAGAATAAAAATGGTGATATTGCTAGAACGAACACCATGGTTGGTGAGCATAGAAGTTTTTAAGCACTTATATGAAAATGTAATACATTAAGAACCATGGCACCCCTCTTTTTCTATATAAATAACTCATTCTAGTAAAAATCTAAAAATATTGAACATAAGTACTCGTTTCGACCAGTACAAAAAATTTGTCCAATCGACCCAAACCTGTTACTCGACCCGGCGATTTTACAACTTCTAGTCCAACTATTTAGCCAATCAAATGCATTATTAGTTTAGGGGCAAACATTTGTTTCACTTGATGGTAAACTTTTGCTTTATATAAGTTTCAAGAAAGTATAGATTTACTTACAGATAAGATTTTGTTACGAGTTCCATCAAGCTGCATGAAATAAGCCTCAAGCAACATTTCTAGATCCTCCACGTCATTATCATTCAGATTAGCACTTGTCAAGATACTTCCACTCTTGACAGAACTAAGTCGCCTTAGATGGTGTGCCCCATTGGTGAAGCTAACGGAACCTACACCTCCCAACAAAGCCTCACTTTGTTGATTCTGTAACCACTTCCTTGTTAAATACAGTTCTGTCATATCTTCGTCGTCATCAAGAAGATGTTCAAGTTCATCCCGCACCTGAAACCATATAGACAATTGTGTCAAAATCATAGATTGATTGTCTTCTGTAATTAGTTAATACGTCAAATACGATTACAAAAATTAATCTAAAAAGGACCGGGATGGATAAAAAACTCAGATGCTAGGTCAGATAATATACAAATGGTATGCCCCTAACTAAAGAGATAGATGCCACCAAGACAACAACCTTTTAGCACTGAAAGGATAAAGAACATAAAAGATAAAGACTAAGGGTCTGTTTGATTGGTCAAAATAAATTGGACATGTTAATGAAATAATTCATTATACTCCACGATCATATTTGATGACCTAAAAGAACGGAATGGTCGATTGAGTATACGCATTATATACATATGGATTAAAATAGGTTGCTAACAAAGATAAAAACGTCCATTAATGAAAGGAAATCTTAACTAAAACTGTGTTTCTTATTGACTTTCCATACTAGATGTAAATATGTGTATAACTTCACTTCTATGATAATGTAAAAATTAATATAAAAAAAATACAACTATTATAATTTCCAAATATAAACAGATACAAAATCAAGAAACTACAAAAACTACAATAAAAAAATTGTGTAGTCAAAGGATTTGTCAACATCGTACATTACACACAAAACTGTTGAGTTTTTATTCCATTCAATGTGGAATAGGAAAAGAAGCAGCTTTTGCTCACGGAATGAATATAAGCAAAAATGGAAGAAATGAACAACAACAAAAAAATAAAAATAAAGCATTTCAACGGGGATGAACCACACTATTCTTTTTTTGAATTTTTAACCATACACTGCATAACATAAACTACCTTCTGTACTCGTGCAAGCAAACGAGTAAGGTTGCTTTTCAAACTCCGTACACGCTCAAGATTCTTGGTGCTGACATTCTTTGCCAGTTCATCTAGAACAGGATAGGCATCCCTCTCAAGGTCTGCGACACTTGAGTCCAAATATGCGCACACTACCTCCAACGCAACTTCCAGCACTTGAAATTCAAATGGAAGCTCATCTTGCAAACCTTCAGAGGTTTCAGGAACAGGTAGCCATTGTCCAGAAGCTGATAGGTTCGATTCTGCATCACGTAAAGCAAGCTGACGGCCACCTGAAGTATTGGAAAGGGTTTTTCGAGAAAATTGTTGCCTCAGTTGATCCACAAATGGAAGAACCTCTTGACGTAGAGGATCAAGTAACAAGACTTCTTCTGCCGTGACTATGGCCTTTATATATTCCAAATTAACAACCATTGCCCTCTCCCTAGCTGCATAAATATGTAAGGTGTTACTTGTTAGACGAATTTGAACTTTAGCCTCAGATCACTCTAGCATCCACATATTGATCCAAAACAAATTATTAGATAGAAGAAATGTGTTCTTACATCAAGTGAACCTAACTGCTACGAATGGAGATGATAATATAATGCATAAGATGTGGAACATGAACAAAAGAGCCTAAATCATGATCCAATTTCTTTTTTCTCCTTTCAAGAAGGATACTAGCCCGAGAATATTTTTGACCTACCCAAAGTCCTTTATGCTCAATGTTTGCAGCCAACGATAACTTTATGATTTTCAAATTCACATCAATCCTATCAAAATGTTCCTAGAAAACCTCAATATCCTACTTAATTACCACCAAATGTTTCACCACACTGCATTTGTTACACAAGAAATTCACATTTGGATCAGTTTAAACAAAACATAAATGATGATAGATTATATCAAGTATCAACTCAAGTAAACTATACGAAAGAAATATTCTTTAAAACATTTTCTATAAAATACAAGTGCATCAGTGTATACCATAAGATCATCTAACAAACATCAAGTCATACATAAAACTAAAACATTAGCTATTATGCTACCTAATTTAAGGAAAATTATGCTACTAATTGAATAATTTAGGTCAAAATTATAGTAAAAACACTGATCATGCAATACAAAGTCAAGTGTAACCCTAAAACAAAACAGTAGCTAAATGAAATGAAACAATAAAATCAATATACCAAGGATATTAGAAGAATTGGAGAACACAGGGCCAAGGATTCTCAAATCCCTAGCCGGAATACCAGCTCGTTTAATAATAGTGCTTTTATCACACTCAAACAATTCAGATTCACCACTTCTATCAAACCTCATCCATAACCTAGCTCCACCTGCTTTCTTCTTCGGTTTCGTCGACGCAACGGCGACCGGCATCCCGTCATCATGCGGCGCCGGTGGTGGTGGTGTTGGCGACGATGGAGACGCTTGAAGTAGCGGTGATTCACCAACTTTTTTGGTGGTTTTACGACGCCTTGTTGTGTTACTATTGGTCCGGCGAAACGAGAATGGGTTAGTTTTCCCCATTCTCAATTTCCCCCTTCCCTTTTTTTTCTTATTCTATTACCCCCTCTATTATTATTATGTTTTGTAAATATAGATACAGGGGATTTATAAATTTAGTAATATGTATGGATCGATGAAATCAATGGAGAGAAGGGGAGAAGAAACGTCGTCGTCTCCACCTTCTTCTTCTTGTTGTTCTTCTTCTGCTTCCATAAACGAACAGAAGAAAACAGAGAATATTCGATTGATTTCACTGATTACAAATGAACAAGCTTCTAAACGCTTTATACCATAATTTAATTTAAATTTAATTAATTAATTAATAATTAATTAATGGTGTTGGAATTGTGTGTTTTATAAGGTAATTAACTAGCCTATTCGCCTAGATATAGACTAGGGATGCGCGCGGTGAAACCGGTATTGCAACATACCAAACATGTTGTTATCGCTTTTCTTTGCGTCGAATATCGTACCAACTGAACTGGTTCGGTACCGGTATGATACATGTACTGATACGGTAAAATGTGGTACTATACTCGTTTGATACCTGAAGTATAACAATACTAAAATGAACAATGTAAAAAGTGGTACAACACAAAAACATAACACCACCTTAATACCAAACTGAACCAAATATGACAACTTAAACAAAAATATGATAAAGAATCGACATGCATATATTTTCGATGTACACAGAAAAGTTAAAAATAACGACTATTTAAAAATCAAATTTTCATACGTGCAAGTGATTCTCCGTGTATATCACTTGGGTAGTTGGTTATATAAATAATATGCGAGCCTTAATTGAATTTTCTTATATGTCCCTATTACAAAAAATGTCTTACAAATTATATAGTTGCTCCTTCGTGTTACAAGTTTATCGTTTATGATTGTTAGCTTCTTTAAATTCTTTATGTTTTTGAATTCGTTAAATATAATTAGATACATTTATAGTGGGAATTGATTGATTTGTCTTGCCTTCGGTTATAAAATTTACCCTTTACACACTCAAAGTTGTATACAAAAAGTAAAATTAATATGACACCAATTATACGCTTAATAAAGATACTACCTTATATAATTTTATTACAAACTTTACTGCGTATTTTTTTAAATAAGGTAAAACTCTAGAATTTTATCGTATACATTATTTGTATAGTTATAACAATTAAATACAAATTAAAAAAATCGTTTTTATAAGTACCGAATACCGTACCATTTACCGGTACGGGTACGATAATGGTATGGTACGTTTACGGTATCGAGATTTCGGTACTAATGCTCATCCCCAATATAGACTATTATTATATTTGGGACCCGGTTTTAACCAAGGAGCAACCGGATTAGATCTAAACTAACCCGGAGCATAACGGTTGGATTCAGGTTTGAGTTACTCTGAGTTCTTGGATCATGTCCCTATAAAATATTAACCCAACCCGATTTTTTTCAAGATTGTATCATATAATTGTATTTTTATTGAGGCTAAAGGTTAATTCGACTCGTTAACATGCTAATAATTTCTTTTAGGTTAGAGTACGCGTAATCGGAAATGATATATTAATAGAAGAAGAATAAGTTACTAGTTTAAATTGTATTTTAGGTGACTTTTACAGCGACATTGACAAGTTAACTCCACTATGAACTATCTTAGAGAGTGCACGTCGTTCTGTTGGCCAAGTATTTAGAGAGAGTAACTCGGAGACAAATAAATTATCTAAAGAAGGGGCGAGAAAGATGGGCCGCTGGTGCTATGGTTTCCTTCCTGCCGAGTCTTCGTAGTTTGAGTGTGTGATGCTCTATTTGCTTTGTGGTGGCAGTTGGGATTTTGTCTTGGAGTTCAAGTGCCGGTGCTCATTGGTTTGTTGTTTCTTCTCGATTGTTTGATCTTTCAATGAAGGTCCTGTGAATCAGTAGTGAGCTCAATTTGGTGGCAGGGTTTTTAGTTTAGTGATTGAGTTGACTAACCTGTGTGATGGACCATCACATTTCACTATATGCAGAATGATGGAAGAATTGGTTTCACAAGGATGGGCCTATTCTGATGAAAATGAAATCCAAGGCTCAAGTTATTACCAACACAAACATACATTAAAACTGGTAAACATCATTTCCAGATTTACAAAATGAAAGCATTCATTTTATATAGGATGTAGTAACTTGAGTCCTATTGTCAAATTTCTATCAACAACAATCATAAGTAAATCTATCATTGAGGAACCGAGAAAACCAAGCACCCGTTATCCCAACGAACTTTAATCTCCTGTCCAACTTGCAGCATCTTCCCTCTAATAATTTGACCCCATTTGCCTATAAGATTATAATAACTCCCACGCCATTTCAGCTTCATTAAATACACATCACCTGTATCGTCATCTCGGGCATTTACATTTATTTGGTGCTCGTTTCTCAACTGTTCTCGTGCCTGTGATGCCCAATACAAAAGAATATGATCGTCAACTGACTTCCCAGGTAATGTCAAGAACGGATGGTTTATATCCACGTCAGATGATGTCAGTACCTTCCTAATTGGCCAATCGTCTTGCTGACTCATTATCACTGGAACTTCTGGTTCAGTGACAATATGCTCGTAGGGTACAGAAAAGTTTAAGCATCCGTTAGCCCAACGAATCTTAATTTCTTTCCCTACCCCAAGTCCCTTTCTCTTCACAATTTTACCCCATTTTCCTATTAGGTTGTAGTAATTACCACGCCACCTCAGCTTCATAATATATACCTCTCCTGTATCTACGTCACATGCATTTAAGTTTACTTGTTCTTCGTTTCTCAAAAGCTCTCTTTGCTGAGGTGTCCAATGGACAAGAATATGATCTTCGACTGATCTACGTGTCAAAGGTAAGAATGGATGATTAGTGTCCACATCAGATAAAGTTAGAACTTTTTTAATTGGCCAGTAGTTGTGACGCACTACTGGTGTAGGAGCAGGTTGCGATTGTTGTACAGGTGGATTTTGCTGATCTGGAACCGAAAAGTGTAAACATCCGTTATAAAAGCTTAGTTTAATTTCCTTCCCAGCTTCAAGTCCTTTGCTTCTTACAATTCTCCCCCATTTGCCAATAAGATTATAGTAACTTCCGCTCCATTTTAATTTCATCAAATAAACATCACCAGTGTCATCATCTTGAGCATCGATGGGTACTTGTTCTTTGTTAAGTAAATGATCTCTCTCGAGCTGTGTTAGATGGATGAGGATGTATAATTCAACTGGTTGGCGGGGTAGAGTGAGAAACGGATGGGTGATGTCGACGTCTGAAAGGGTGAGAATCTTACTGATCGGCCAATCGTTTTGTATTATTTGTAATGCATTATCTTGAAAAGAATTTCTCATACTTGTAAGCTGCATAAAAAAATTAAGAATTATTTGTTATAATACTTGATTTTTCTATCATGTGGCATAACAAAAGTGAATAATGAAGATTAGAGGTAGCGAAATGGGTGGGTCATGTGGGTTGGGTAACGGGTCAAAATGAAAACTTTAACATGGGTCAGTGCCGACCTGTGATAACTTATCTTTTACATAACTAAAGTGCTAAAGTGATGACATATTCCAAAAACTGTATTATTAGAATAAGAATATAATATCTTAGATAAAGCAAATTAAAAGGTTTTAAATATTCAAATACATTTCAGATGACTTTTGATCTGTTATATGTTTTACAACCCGTGTGACTCGTCAAAGATCATTTACAACCCGATTAATCCATTTATAGCTAAATGGGATCAAATTGCCACATCTAATAGTTAATCGCAGAAAGCGTATATTCACACATAGGACAATTAGTCCATGTCAATGAACAAACTTCATTGCTGCATTACCAAGTAGATGAGATTGCTTCTTACTGATATCCTATGACTAACCACTTTCTTTTCTCTCCATGTTCAGTCCATACAGTATACACACTCATTGATACAATATTGAGGTAACCAACTAATAATATCAATTGGCATACAATTTACAAAGTATAGGATCAAAAGTAATTCTACAGCAAGGTATAAGCTAATGGAATTGCTAGACCTTCCAGCTATATATCAACTCTTAAAATGAAATTTATGAGAAGCAATTAGAGATAGCATGTGCCCCAATTTTTCAATTTAATGTTGGGTTGACTTATAGTTCAAGGAAATCGGAGATAATCTACCAAAAAGTTTATAATGCTAGATAGGCATCTCAAGGAAAGGATTAAGGGAACAATTTCAACCCATTGACTTTAAAAAAGATTAATTTGGGTTGTAGGTTAACAATCATCGTTAATAGTAAAAGAAATAGCTAAAAGGAAACTTGGTCAAATTGTTTAATAGCTGAAGTAGCACTCAACTATTTATAACTTCATAATTCGACTTTCTCAATGAAATGAATCATTATCTCAATAAAAAGGTTTTACAATCAAATTTAACATAGATCATTATTAAAATTTTAAAAATATAAAAGCTCATTCCACAAGTATACAAAGCTAACAAAAGTGAGCAACTTTTAAGCCTTTAGTTGTGTGTTACTAAGAACTTCCACCACTGTTTTAAGTTGATTTAAAGGTTATTGGGATATTCTACTATATTGGCCAGGAATGCTAAAACTAGTGGACAAAAAGCATGTTGGCAGGTCCATCCAATTTGTTTTGACCCATTACCTAACCCGTTCGACCCACTCGTTTGCCAAATATAATAGGGATTAATTCATTGTAAGAACTGAGTTAGCTATTTCCAACAAAATACTGTCTAAAAAAAGTATTTTCAGCATGTCAAGTCTGGAATCAATTTCTACCTTACACTTGAAACTGGTTATTAAGTCACAATAACCAATTTAGATAGACATTCAAACACCACGTAAACCAACAACTACAATGCCAGACCACCTACAAAGTACAAATAAACCAGATATATAGCTAAATGATGGTACAGCTTATCTTATCGTTATGGATGAACTTAGGAAGACACAGTGTAAGAGAATCCAAGCAACAAGTCCGCCTAAAAATCATGATTGAAGTCTGAAAAAATAGATGCTAACTGGTAAGGGTATAAAATGGTTGCCCTAACATCTAAATGGGCATGGTTCTGTTTTGGACTACTGTATGATTTGCCGTTTATTAAGAGGATAATGGGTGGTATAATCTGGCTGCCCTAAGAGTGACTTATGTAATTGACAATTCTTGTTTCTGTTTGCATTGCCCTAGGTTATAGGGCTTGCTTCCATTTGGTAGCTGATATGGGTCAATCGGGTTGACTTTATTAAACTTCTAAGCCTTGATCAATATGCAGAGTTAACAGCAGGTTTAAAGAGCTCCAATACTGTTTTGTTGATGTCTAAAGCTTTTAACTTTAAACTGTTGCAGTCAATATATAAGGCTGGGTCACATTTTAGTAGTCTTTTTAGTATTTTAAGTCACCAAAACCCTAACCATCTATACTATTCTAATTACAAAATTATATACAATTACTTACACAAATTTCAATAGATCAGTATATATTATTACATAAAGCAATACAAGATCATGATATCTTGTAGTTTTAAGTTTGAATTACATCACTAATTATAAATTCGCTTGCAAAGTTTAAAGCTTTTTAGGACTTTATACATAAACAGATGTAAAATAAAAGAGTAGAGCCAGAACAAAACAAAACCCTAATAAAAGTAAACAAAATTTAGGAAAAAGGAAGGAACTTTACCTGATTTGATTGACGAATTGAAGAGTTTAATAGTGAAAAACCTTAAACATGGATGTGATGGTAGTTGGGTAAATTGGGGAAATGAGATGTGAAATTTGGTGGTGGTTGTTGGGTGGATTAGGGTGGCGTTACGGTGGTGGGAATTTGGTGAGGGGAAGTTGGAAATGGGGATGAAAGTAGCAGAAGATGAAATGGAAATTGTGCGAACTTGAAGATAGAAACCAAACAAGTGGCGGCCCAATCATGAATCATATTGCTGCCTTAACCTTCTATTAGAAATTTAATTACTGTATTAATTTTAGGATTTATAGATAAAATGATCGTGCGGTTAACCAGTAAATTTGAACCGATGTTATGTGTAGTGAAGTTTACATTAACGATAAACATGTTTAACGTGTCGAAGAATAATCTTTTTCATTTTTAAGCCCATGTATACTTTTTTGTGAAAAATAATATCAAAATTAGGTTAAAGAGATTGAGTTTATATATATATATATATATATATATATATATATATATATATATATATATATATATACCAGGTGGAATACCCGTGCAATGCACGGTAATTTATTTGAATTATTTTAAATATTATGCGATTGAATGATAATTGTAGTACATATTTTATAAAATAATTTATAAAATAATATTAATTAAATAATTTATAGGACTTTATTTTCGTATATGACTCCTCTTTCTATATTATTATAATATATGTAGTATTTATATTTATTATTTGTTATAAAATAATAAAATAATAAAATAATAAAATAATAATATAATATTAATTAAATAATTTGTTAACTGAAGTTAAGAGATTAAATAATTATTATTATAATTATTTTAGATATTATGTGATTAAATGATAATTGCAGTACATATTTTATAATATAATGTTAATTAAATAATTTATAGGACTTTTTTTAGTATATGACTCCTCTTTCCATATTATTATAATATATGTAGTATTTATATTTATTATTTATTATAAAATAATAAAATAATAATATAATATTAATTAAATAATTTGTTAACTGGAGTTAAAAAATTGACACGTGGCATTTATGCTTACGTGGCAAATTCTGGAGCTTTCTTTTATACTCCTTTAGTATATATATATATATATATGTATATATATATATATATATATATATATATATATATATATACCGAATTCAGAAGAAAGTACTATTTTCTAGGGAAGAGAGAAGTTACACATTCATCAAATATGAATGTTAACGAATTTCTCTAATATTCATCGTATGATATTATAAGTTATAAAAAATAGTTTATTGATGAATATTAGTAGTTATAACAGTTATTTTAATTAATATTTATTGGTAAAAATATGTTTTTATACGTTTTGATTATCATTCATCGTGGACGAATGTTAACGAATAATTTTCAAAAAAACTGATAATATCAACTTCGGTTAACATTCACTAATGATGAACGTTAAAAAATTCTCTTAATATTCATCATATGATATTATAAGTTATAAAAAGTAGTTTATCTATGAATATTAGTATGTATAACATCGGTTTTGATTAATATTTTTTGGTAAAAATATGTGATTTTACGTTTGTTTATCATTCATCGCGAATGAATGGTTAGCTTTCCTACTTCCCTAAAAAAATTACTTCCCTCTTGATCCCTTATATATATATAAGGGAATGTTCAAATAAGAACCAACTAAAAAGTTGAAAGCTTATGAGAACCACTAGTTTACGTATTTGTTCACATGTGATTAACTTAATTCATTTGTAAACATTGATGTAAGTTTAATTGATAAATAAAAAAGTAAAAAAAAAATCCTAAAATTATATCGAAAAACACAAAAATACAAATATATGTTCACATGTGAACGATTATGTGAACAAATCAGTTCAAATGTGTTTTACGACGTAATTTTTAGAGTTTTTAGAATTTTTTTTTCTTTCTAAATCTATCGTATATCATTGTTCACATATGAATTGAGCAAATCACAAGTGAACAAATACGTTATCTAGTAGTTTTCACAAGTTCTCAACTTTATTTGATTCTCATTTAAACCTCCCACTACATATATATATATATATATATATATATATATATATATATATATATATATAATACAACTTAAATCTGTAATATATAACTTTTATGTGTGCTACACACAAAAATTGTATATTGTGTATCATAAAGATTAGTTATCTATCACATAATTTTTATATAAAAAACTATATGTCGTATTAAAGAACATAAAAATCTAAAAATATTGATATAATTTTATTATCAGAAAAATTAGTTAATCTTAAAATTAAAATTAAAAATATTTATTTTGAACTCTCTCATGTATATGTTACGTACTAGTACTACGTATAATATTGTTGTTCCAAAATCATCAACATCAACACCCAATACTAAAACAGGATATTGATACTGCACCATCTCGAACTGACACATGACATTACTTATTTTCTTTTCGACTATCCAAATAATTATTTTAACATTAACCGAACAATACAAGTCTTTCAAACTATTTTTCATCTTTTCTATGGCCTTAACCGATTCATCTTGATTATATAAAGAGGTGATGCAACTGTAAAAGTTAGTTTAATTATTAGTGATCAAATACTTCATGGCAATTATTTTATGCATTTTAATTTATTAGTTAGTTAAACCCATAACATATTTTGAAAATTACTACCAATTTACGATAAAGAAAATGGAATTTGTGAATTATTTAGTTACCTTTCAATCGATTTTAAACTTCCTATCTAATTGCCTATCATCAATCATCGATATTATTTCTAGCACGTATAATCATCAAAGTGATTTTGTATAAAATTACTTCTTTCATTTTATTTTTATTGTCCACCTTACTATTTTTATTTATCTCAAAAATATTGTATACTCACAAAAAATAACTATTAAAAACCATTAAACTCCTCGATTTACCCTCATTTATAACTCACAATTTTTTATTTCATAAAAAATTTCAATCAAACTTGCTTTGAATATAAGAGCAAGATTGACATTTATCCGACCTATCTTAAATCCAACAAATTTTACAAATGGACAATAAAAGTGGGGCGTAAAGACTACTAACCTATTTAAACTCAATACATTATACCAACTCACCTCATTTGATAATCTAATATAAATAACTTATATATTTGTTTAATTTCATATAACTATTTAGTAAATATACCATGATCAAATATATATATATATATATATATATATAATATTATATGTGATAAAATCATTGTATTTTTTATGTTCAAACAATTAGTTATTCTTCTTCTACTACTTTTTTAAAAAGAAATATATTATTTATATCATTTGGTTATGATGCTTAATAATCATAATGATGATGTTAAGAGGCAATAGGTTGATTAACTTTTTCAGAAATGTTGTCAAGAAGTGTTAGAAATTTAAAAATTTAAAATATTAATGTCTCTTGAAATGAGTAGTATGAAAGTTAAATGATTGCAATCGTATAGAAGGTATAATATGTTAATTATAGGTTTCTTACCGTTTCTAAAGTTAAGGTAAAAATGAATATTGTTAAAAAAGAATATATAAATTATGCAAATATATTTCTTTTATCAACATTATCATTTTTGTGACTCATTAGAAATTTATAATGTTCAACAATACCTTTTAATTATCAATTTATCAATTTTACTTTTATGTTAGTATGACGTAATTAATATCATAAATAGGACTAAGAACTAAGAAGTATGAGTATACACAATGTATCATAAGATTTTTATGAGAAAGTGAGAAACATATTAGATTTATTCAAATCGTATCAACGGATAAGAATGAAAGTTTTTATATAGAGCAATGTTGGGATTTATACATATTATCATTTTTATCTTCTTTTTTTTAATATGTTTGTTGTATAAATATATGTATTATGCAATTACATTAGTTATTGATCGATGTAACTTAAAAGTATTAACAGACGAAATAAATTCAAACCTTATTTATTTTTTGATTATATTAATTATAGATCATTATGGCTTACAAATATTAACAAACAAGGTCAATTCCACCCATGTGATAAGATTTTTCGTTTTGCTAGACAAGAATTCTATGAAGTATTATGTAAGTTTAGACACTTACATTATAAAAATGTCTGATATGATTAAAAAAACTGTTTGATAACTAATGATTGTAATATTTATTTCAACCAAATATATAGGTTTAACGATGATAAATTTGCATTAGTAAATGTGGGTAAAAGATTGACCGTTTTTTTTATAGATAGATCATCTCGAACTATAAGTAGCCACATATCACTTTACAAAAATGATTTTCACAAATTAAATTAACTTGAAATTCACCATCTTAAATGACAAATGTTTTTTACCATACAATAGAAATCATACTTTCTTAATTTTGTTGTCATAAAGTTCGTCTTCTATATTATTTACCAAACATTTATACATAAATAAATTTTCATGACGAGGTATCTTATCGCTTCTTGAATGTCCCTCGAAAAAATTCAATTATTACATTACTATCCTGTTGCAAAGCGCGGGTGCACTCCACTAGTTATATCAAGATTTAAGAAAACAATTGCTTATCTATCCAAATATAAGAAAAGTAAAACCATGCAGCATTCATACAACTCAAATGTAACACGAAGACCTGGTCGTCTAGAGTCCAGGCCACAATTTCGACACCTCAAAACAGCTACTAAATACATACAACCAACATCTAAACAGCAAAAACCCATACAGCAGCAGACTATGATGATCCATTAGCAGAAACAGGTATCGGCTTCACAGCAGTTTGAATTCTTCGAAACGCTACCTTCACTCGTTCTTTCAGTCCCTCGTTTTCACTCTCGACTTCCCCTTTCTGTTTATCAAGATACGCCACGTTATCATCCACACTTATTACCAACCGACCATCTTCCCCATACTTCACATTTCCAAACAGATTCAAAAGCAACGCATGCACTATCTTCTCTGTTTTCTTCTGCTCTTCTGCTTCATCTTTCACTGGCTCAGTTTCGACCACCACTTTTGGCATTTCCCGACTGGCATTCAACACCAGTGCCACAACAGAATCAGACACCATGTCACTAATTGGGTCAGCCGTCCATTGCAACGAGAGATGGTTCTCTGAATCCTGCCTTACTGTAACCCTTTCATGCACCCTCAAAGTTGGAACCCCGGAATCCTCATCAGTTGATGACTCGACACTTTCATAAATCTGTTTCAGCCTGTGTTTTATGACACCAAATGCACCAGAGTACGGGATCGTTATCCTTTGGGTAACATTAGCAGTTGAGAGTTGAGAAAAAACATGAAGATCATCAGGTGCAATGATCTGATACGAGAACCCTTTTTTCACTAATAACCCACTGACACGTTCACCATCATCTTCAGGGATTCGTTCAGCCAGTCTCCCAATTGTTTTTGCCATCTTCTCGACATTAAATGGCATTTCAACAGATTGACAGTTTTTTGGTGTGTAGAGTTTGGTGTTGCGGTCAGCAAAAGAGGAAACAAGCTTTTGTTTAAGCCGGCCCATTTCATTAGCTTCTCCGTGAACAAGAATGATGTTCGGAGGCATAAGCTCTTCAAGGAATGTAGTCGTCTGAGCACAGTCCGCATGGGCCGAGAATGAAATATAGTGCACTTGCATGTTAAGTGGAGCAGTTAAACCGTTCATAAGAGTTACTTCTTTAGGCTCGTTAATTATCGTCTTTGCTAATGTACCCTCAACCACATAACCAGGTATCACACAAGCATTTTTCTTCTCAGCACACCACTTGTCAAATAGTTGTCGAGAGAGCCCACTTTGAAGGCTACCTGGGCTAGCCATCACTACAGACGGACCCACATCATTAAACTCGTCGATACTCTTGAGGGGTGATATATGTTTAAAATCAAATGGGTTTGAATTCGCAAACTGATTCCGAATTCTTTCGTTCATAGCATTTATATAGGTTTGATAAACCGCCATACAACGTTTTGCTAGAGGGGAAGCATAATATATTGGAACGTTGTGTAATTCGGGGTGGTTTGACCAGTATTCATCAAGGATTAAGAGTAATTCTTGGGCACGGCCTAGTGCAAAAGCAGGAATTAAGACACGGCCTCCTTGGGATACAGTTGAATGGATGACATCCGTGAAGCGTTTCTCACGAATATATCTAGGCTGGTGAAGCTGGACTCCATATGTTGACTCGATAATGCATACATCAGGAGAAAACTGAGGTAGCTCCGCTGCACGGAGATGACGGTCTTCCTCACGTGAGTAATCACCGGTGTAGAGTACACGAACGCCAGCTATATCTACCATGAACATAGCTGCACCAAGGACGTGCCCAGCTGTGTAACACCAGAAACGGATGCCATTGACATCAAGGGTTTGATGGAAGTCAATTACCTGCAGCATGTTAGTTTATCAATACCATAATCCGTTGTGTGAGGCCAACACTATGTCAAAGCAAAACAATCTAGATTATAGAGTCGTGACTTCAGTGTGTATCCAAACAAACAAACAGGTATCCACTTAAACAGCCGTTCAATCATCCAAAACGCAAAAACGGACTCCATAATCAAATACATATAAAAGCACGTGTGATTAGTACATGAGTCTTAGAGAGAACTACAGCAAAATTTCTCCCACATACACGAGGAGAGATATGTAAAGAATCTTTGCAAGAGATAAGATACTTCCTGATAATTTTCAATGAGAATAAAAAACCTAACAAATTTCTGGATAGATTTTTATTATACATGAACCAAATATCAGTATTGGTACATGCAGGTGTGCAATTTGCATGTTCTTCATATAGATATAAAGATATCACCTATGCATATTTTATACATTTGGATGTTATATATTGAACACCGTCATGTTCACTCTCAATTTCATATATTGTAGCTATAGACTCACAATCCAAACTAAACATAATGTTACCTTCTCCTAGAATGCTATATTTGTAATAGAGAACATAATTTTTTAGTGAAAATAGAGATTTATAACCTGTTTTGCCCACTTTCTAAAGCATTTACAACCTAAATCAATGTTGCAGCTCAATCACAAAAACAATACTAAACCAAGTAAAACTGTATTGACTAGTACACTCAATATATGTAACACAATATTAGCTTCATAGTTCATACCATAGTATTAAAGGAGACATGAAACAACATCTGTATTTGGAAATAACAAATCCGCAGTTCAGTGACAAGCAATTTAAAATTCATAGAATGGAAGATCATAGATAGCTAGGAATATGGTTGGAAAATAATTCTCCAACCTTTTTCAACTATTTTTGGACCTTTCGTAGTAATAGTACAAACGGAAGAATAGAGGTAGACAGGTAGTCACTTAGCAAAGTAACCACGCCAAACTTTCAAAAAATTTATATGTAGAGTGGAAGTTTTATTTTTCGCAATTCTTACTTAGTTCAATAAACAGAGCAGTAACTGGCAGGGTATTAAATTGCCTTCCTATTTCCTATTTATCATTATAAATAAGAACGACCTGGCATTTCAAGTCAGTCGGTCTACCACTCTAGCCCTAAAAAATACACAGATATAAAGAGGGTTGGACCCATCTCTTAGATATAGGTTGCTCACCGGTTCAGTAATTTTGTTTATTACTCGTATCAATTTGTGCAAATCTGTGTTCATTAATAATATATATTTCTACCTGGTTCATACAAGGTTCCTGATCCAGCATCTGACAAGTACAAAAGATGCGTAAAAGGGTAGAGATAGCAATGTGATTAAAACAAACCTCAATTTTATCCATGGAGCGAAGAATATCTTGTTCATCAAACAGCATATCTTCGACTGAAACTTTGCTCACTTTCACATAATCCGACAAAAGCAACTTGTAAATGGCCTTTGTAGCATGAGTCATAAAGACCCTTCCTTTGAATGTAGTCTGAAATGCAAAAGATTATAACCAATATCAAAGCCTAAACAAAGGAGTAATGACATAACATATAGTGATTGAAGCTCGTTAAAAGTAACAACACCTTTTCCAAAAAATATGGAAGGGATGCAGCATGATCCAAGTGAAAACTGCACACAAATTACAATATATAAAGTTAATAAAAGTTAGCTCAATGGAGAAGAACTTTTAAAAGCCGCAGAAGCTGGAACCAACAACCAGCAGCACCAAAAACCTGTAGTCCTTGCGTTGAAATAATGATGATGGAATACTAATTTGGGTGTAACCATATAAACACGATACAATGACTTATCACTAATGCAGGAATACAATCACAACTAAAGGTATATTAATCGAAAATCTCAACTATATAAACAAGATGCAATGACTGTTCAATAAGATACCTAAGGACCTCTAATTTGTGCATAACTATATAAATACAGTGCAGCTATTGTTCAATGAGATATCTACTGATTTGAGTATATTTATATAAACACGAAGCAGTGACAGTTTAGTAAATGATTATGAACAACCAACTCTGTATAATTATAAAAAGACAATGCAGTGATGGTTAATTTGCGTGTAATTATAAAAACACAATGCAGTAATTGTTCACTAAGATGATTAAGGACTACTAATCTGAGTAAAATTATATAAACACAATGGGGTGACTATCTATTAACGCAGACGCAACATTCAAGTAAACTGACTTACTGAGTGATGAGAAGAACATCGATTGTAGACGGATCGATTTCATCGAAATAAGGCAGAGCAGCCATTCCAGAAAACGCAGGATGAATTCCACAGTCAAACTATCATTAAGACAAATTCAAAATACAATATTTATCAAAATATAATCCAGAAATACCAAAATATAAATAAAACACAAACATTTGATTAATTAATTAACTAATTGGAGTAACATGCCATAATAGTTTTGCCTTTGAAGGTCATGAAAACGCATGATCTACCGACTTCACTACCAGCGCCTAAAGGAGTGATGGTCATTATGTCTGATTCGCGAGTTAGAGTTGAATCACGTCTCTTTAATGACGATGATTGTTGTGAAGCCATTTTGGTTAAGGTTAAGTTGGTAAGGAAGATGATGTTTTTTAAAAACCTAGGGTTTTGTTTGTATAGAGACGATGGATTTTGGGGATGTGAAAACCCTAATTTGAAGAGAGTATGTGCGCGCGCTCGGAATGGAACAAGCTGAGGTTACAGTGAATATCCGAGTCGTGACTCGTGATCGACTCAGTTTAATTTCGAGTCGTATTGTCGAGTTGAACTAGAGTTTTATAATTCATGATTTTTCATAGAGTCCATATCATTTACCTCTTTAATCAATGGTCATACATTTTTACATATCTATATATCTATATACTATTATATAACACATTTGTTATATAACACATTTTTGATATTTTTCCTAAAAGAGAATTTACTAAACTACCCCTAATCTTACTAATAATATTTAAAAAACCTTTTTGAAGTTACTAATATACTCTGAACATGTTTTAAAAACTCATTAATACTATCTATATACTATTATATAACACATTTGTGATATTTTTTTAAGAGAGTTTACTAAACTATCCCTAACCTTACTAAAAATATTTGAAAAACCCACTTGAAGTTACTAATATACCCTAAACATGTATTAGAAACTCATTAATACTATTATTATTAAACTTTAAAATAATAAATATATTACATTCAATTCTATTTAGTTAAAGTTTTTCTATAATCTATACTAATATATAACTTTTATTAAAAATTCGACTTAACTTTTAAACCGTAAATAGTTACGAGACGTGTCAATTATGGACGGAAAGGTGGAACGAGACATACATGTTAGCAAACTGTGCAATGACTCCGACCTACCAATTTACCACCTTGCTATTAGAGACTCGCAACACGACTATCGAGTTCACAACGACATATCTTATTGTATCGTTATATTAATTTTAATTTTGATTTAAATATCTTATAGCGAATGAATATAAAGCTAATTAATGTTTATGCGCCCCATTGCGCGGGCTCATACTAGTATCCTAACAAAAAGTCAAATATATTTAACTTTGAATTTTTTTATTATTTTTTTGGGTAAAGATATTTAACTTGAAATTACCGAGTTTATTGATTTTCTATTTTTAGAGCAAGGTAGGGAGCTTTTACAAACTTTTTATTACTTTTGATTGTTGAAGCTTAAAGCTTAAGATCACCAAACAACTTTCGCCTTTGACCAAAGCCAATTTTAACCATCTAATGTTTGGTTCTTATGCAAAGTAAGAGAAAAAGTGTACAAAATAAAATAGAAAATGAGTTAAAAATACAATACAAATATACGTATTTAAAAAAACGACCACAGTGGGAGTCGAACCCACGACCTTCTGATCCGAAGTCAGACGCGCTAATCCACTGCGCTATGCGGTCACATGTGTTTTAATTCTATTTATTTTTTTATATCAATTATTCCTCAGATTATCTCATTTTTCTTGCTGTTATATCTCTTTTATTGATTATTTGATAGCTACATTTGAGGCTTCAAACCATTTCAAGTTACATACATGTACATATACTGTGAAATCCTTCGCAAAGTTCATATTTGCTTTCATCCCTTCGACTTTAAAGCACTTTCTATTTCGGTTAAAGAATGTTTGAATAAGTGAGTTCTCGGTTTGAAACCAAAAACCAAACCAGTTTCCTTCTTAAAAGATCACCAAATGAATTGCCCATTTCATATATACATTTTAGTGAACCCAATCTGGTTGGAACCAAATAGAATCCAAACTGGAACCAGAGTGGCAACCAGTTTAAAACAACCAGGATTTAAGTTCATATGAAAGCTGCATTTTTAAGTTATACGAGTCATCTCAGATAGCAGTCAAGATTCCAACCAAAACATTGGTAAATCGCACCAATAATAAAGCAATCAGCAACCTTATCTCAAAAGACAGCCAACTTTCATACACAAATTTAAGGTGGAGTTGTAAATCTAACACGGTCAAGAATCGGAACTGAATTTCAGTAAACAGACTATTTTCATACATTTTCACCACCATAAAGTCATCGAGTAAACATTGTAATAAAAATCAAACATGGGTTTGTATCCCCACTAGAATTCGACTTTTCCTCTGTAAATAACTGCATCCTGTTAAAAAACAATCTCTGCATTTCTCTAAATTAAGTAAGGTGCCTTTCTTCTACATTCAATGAAAAGAAGGGAAAAAATTTAACAAGCTTCCCCCATTCCTCAAGAGTTACATATATTAACTGCTTGCCCAACCTTGTAAACTACTATCTTAATCTTCTATCAAACATAATACAAGGCTTCCACTTGGTATGGCAATAAACAACAAAAGGTCCAAGAATCCACTTCAGGCGTTGCTCTTAATGCAAAAGAATTCTAGTCGCATTTGATGTTTCGGTAGATCCTTCTAACAAACAAGTTAGAGCCCAAATGACCAACCGCTCCTGAAAATAAGAAAAAGAAGCACAGATTAGTAAATATGTAGAGGTTGCCGTTTTGACCAATTTACTTATGATAGGGTCAGTTCGGTTGTGTTTGATGTCTAACGGGTCAAACTAAAAAACGCTCGCTATAAAGAATACTTGTTACGCGTCTTAAAAGTCGTCCAAAGTACATTTATAATTTCACTCAACCTCCTAAAATTGGAATAATCAAACTATTTTGTAACTGAAATAATATTAACTTCTGCAATCATATACAGAATACACCCTAAGCCCTTGAGCTTCGACTCAGATCAAAGAATTACCCGTTTCGACCCGTTACGCAACCCACCCATTTTGCCATCTCCAGTAATAACAATAGGAATCTGGTGTATCCAAACTATTATTACCTTTGTAATGATGACTTGAATGAACAAGTATTTTGGATTTAAAAGGTTGCAGATAAGAATAAGCTACAAGCATCATTGGAAAAAATACATAAACAGAGCGCATATGTAGGATAAGAAAGATATTACTACTCCAGTTTTAAGACTTCATTACTGCAAAGGTGGTAAACTTTTAATAGAGTAAACATCCTAACATGAAAAAACAGATAAAACTCACCGCAGAGAATTCCTAAGCCAAGGCAGAACATGGCGGTATATCCAAAGTAAAAACTGGTTTGGAAGAACCCAGACATTTTAGTCTTCACGGAATAGTAATATATTGAATACAAATACACGTAAATAGCAGTAGAGGCTGCAGAGAAGAATGAAGTCCATTGCCAGTAGTAATTCTCCGCGTTTAGCAGGAAATATGTTCCCACAATTGTAACGCAAACTGTAACAATAATAAGAATAATAAAAACAAGTAGCATAAAGCCGTAGACATAGTACACCTGTCATGTATAGAGAAAAACAAAGAGTTAGTGAAGAGTTCAAAATTCAGTTACATTACATCCACGGGGGTGTCTGTGTGTTCGTTAACAATCAACAACCAAATATAGCATAAAATGATAGATATGTTGTGGGTATAGAGGTTACCTTGTAGTTCCAGAACGATGTGAATACAAAGTACATCTCAATAAAAATACTGCCAAAAGGTAATAGCCCTCCCATTATTGAGACTACAGATGGCGTGAGATACCATTTCTTTTCAGGAATAGGGCGAGGAATTGTCTTCACACGACATGGGTTGTTCGGAGCACCACTCCAGTTCCTTCCCACGACTGTACCAAGAAGAGCGAGAGGGAAAGAAATAAAAGCCCAGATCACGAATACAACCACCATTGTGCCAAATGGAATAGCAGCTAGAGATCCATAAAATATGGCAACCGTATTCAAGACGAAACCAATCCCAAAGCACAAAAACGGGAAAAGTGAAGCTGTGAGGATCATCGACTTTATCCAACTTTTCCCTGATATATAGAACAAAATTTAGCGAAACTAAAATATGACGCCAAAAGGATAATTAGAAGAGGTTTTGAAATAAGGCACCTACCACCATTACGTGAATACATTCCACCACTCACATAGCCAGAAACAAAAGAGGTGAGAGCATAACAAACTATAAACGTTGTAACGATAGCTCCTCTCCTAGACAAAAGTTAAACAACACTTAAAATTAACTACTTGCTACATTAACAAAAGAAAGAGATAAACAAGCATCCAGTAACTTAATCGATGGACCCAGTTTCATTTACAGTAAATTCTAAATTTAACGCATTCAAATGGGTGGAGTTGAAATGTAACGCAAACCAACCCATCTTCAAGTAAATGGGTTATCCCACCGCTAGTGGTAAAGATTACTTAATTGCAACAAATACTCATTAGTATACGAAGACTATCTAAATATCTCACTTTCTTGGAATGATTCTTATTACTTACCCAACATACAACATTCCAACGATTGCAAGCAAGATGACAAGAAGTATTAATATCGCCATTTGGGCACCTGTACCAACAAGTGCCGATAGCAAGACCATATTGCGAGGTGGGCGGAAAACATCCCCATGAACAAGTTTCCAACCGGATTCTTCACTAACATCTCTCTCCTGGAAAGAAAGTAAATCAATGACTGGTGAGTGGAACACAAAGTTTTACAGGCTGTGACCTCCCAATGTCTTACCAGAGTTTCAAGATCATCATCTTCCCGAGCATACTTAGCATAGTCATTTCTTAGAGTGCGCATCAGTATCATTGAAACCAGCCCAGTAAGGAAGATAACCATCATAAATGAATTGAATATGGAGAACCAGTGAATCTGTGCATGATAAGACAGTCACAACCTTCTAATTAAACTACAATCAAGCCTTAAGTTGTGAAAAAATACAAGTTTGTAACCAAGTTAATTTCTCAGGAACATATGAAGAAAAGCTCACCTGATGCTCAAAAAAATGGTAATCCAGGTAAACATCAAAACGGCGACCAAATGTGATGTTAGTTTCACTCCATTTGACTGAATATGTCATGTCTAACTTTCTTCCAACTTCCAATGGTTTTGGATTTTCTTGAGTGAGATTGACATGAATGATCTGCAGGAGGAAGACATCATGAGTCTAAAAGCATGGTGACAATAAAATCCATAATATATCCTGAACTAATTATAATTTCAGACCTGATCTTTGTTGTATTTTATTGTAATATTTTTATGTGTGAATAACAAATGCTTGTTATCAGATTGTAGCTCCCCAACAAAACCTATAAGACAAAAAAAAAGGACCAAATAAATATAAGGATGGCAATTTGTGAAAAGAAGATACTGAAAGCTAATAAAGAAAGAGAGTTTATGAATACATACCCCACAGTGGCAGATCATCTGAGTTCGTGTTCAGCACAACAAAGACAACAAAGACAAAAAAGAGATCAGGAGGAACTTATTGAAGAGAAATTTGCAGCATGAAGATTTATATTTGTGCATACCAAGGCATAAAATTCAGTAATCACTCAGCTCAAAAAAATAAGATTTCCTAGATTTTGGCCAACACTAAGATTTAAGCCTCTAAATGTTGAGCCAACATTTACATTTTAAGGGTCCTGTTTATATGCTCAGAGAAGAAATTATACAACCGTGGGTCCCAATCTCCCATTCACTTATTGTGAAGGGATGGAAATAGAACCAGAAATGCAAAAACTCAGATTCGAGGAATATGTACGCACCAATGGAATCTAAACATTTTAGGCAATGATGTACACCATGGAAAAAGCCTTGTAACACAGAACAATCGCATACTGACAACACAAACAAGAACACCATGCTTACCCATGAAAAATTCGAACCAGTAGTTATTCTCAATAGCTTGCTTAAACTGCAAGACCTTCGGTTCATCGAGTTCGAGCTCACAAATAGTAGTCTTTTCCACATTCTCTACCAAAACAAATATATGTCATATAAGCATAGATACTAAACTACACAAGCTACTCATCCACAAATTATACAAGGAGACCTGCATACTTTGAAACTTGACATCAATTTGACTATCAATTAGCTCATTTCCACCCAATACTTCACCAAGCCCACCCCATTTGTGCCCAGCATGACCAGGTGGGCGACAAAATGGAAGGCTGTAATAATTATAAGTTTCTTGTGGATTATTATAAGGCCCAACTTTATTCACCCAAAGGTCAATTGTGTCATCTGGTTGATACTGCAAAATAAAAACAACAGAAATGTGAAAAACGAGTTGATTGATAAGAATTAAGAAAACGCATACTCAAGTAGTAAGTATCCTTCAAGCTACTTGCGTTAGATTCAACACCAAGCCATATACACACACATGAGCTTGCAAAAACATATAAACATGTGAGTATCCAAACATATAGACCAAGACCAAATAATTTAGACAAGAACACATGATTGTTTATAAAGCTATTCTAGACCAGGATGTCAAGCAAACAAGCAGAATACAAGTCCATAACTCGAGAAAGAGTACTATGAGTACAATATTTGTACTTCCTATTCAGTAAAAACAAACACAGGTCCGTGTAGAGCAACCCACAGTAATTAGCCATCTGGATTTATATCTGTTTTTATTTCTCAAAACTGGAAATGTGTATGCATGATTGCATTCTAGTTAAAGGTGTTCCTTTTTAAAATACAAACGATATTCTTAAGTTTTCCAGCTGAAAAAGTTCACCAACATTGCAGACCAGTACAACACGATAATCATTGCACAAAGTGGGCTCATGGTCCTATATGAAGCATGCGTTCCTTCTTAACAAATACCCTCCTCACTAACAACTTACATCCACACTGAATATCAACCTCATTGCTTATGTGACAAAGACACTGAGAATCAACGTACATATAAGAGTTGGACGTGATCAAATGCACTGATACCGGATACTGTGATCCAATCCATGGGTCAACATATTACTAAATACACCGCGGGGACCCAGTCATTAATTCAAAAAATCACCTTTCAAACAACAAGTATCCATTTCCCCTTTCAAATTACATTCAGCTACATTGCATTAACTCCCTAACTTGAACAACACATTTCCATCCACCGATGCTCGACATCGCTCAGTACAACAAATCGCATATCACAATCGTTAGCATCACCATAATCGAACATCAGATTCCACATTAACACGTAGCCAACACTTTCAACTCAACAACATTACTAGATCCAATATAACATAATCCCCCTAGCTACATAAGCATGTATATATACGTCTATGTGTGTGCACTGTAAACCCTGACACAATACAAACGTCAATTTGAAGCTAGACTTCCGTACATAGATCTAACAATCAAGCATCAAACACTGCAATTCAAAGTCATAGATCTAAATACTAAACGTTTGCAGTCAAAATAAATCAAAATTAGGGCTGAAACGTTGCGTAACCTTGTGATCGTAGTCGGAAGCGAACGCCGGCGAGGAAATGATGAGGAACGAAACGAAAGCAACGGTGAGAGTGGCAGACGAACGGACGGTGGACCACATCGGGATCGCCGGAGATTGGATTTGGATCTAACGGCGATTTCGGTCGGGAAGAAAAGGAAATATCTATTATTATGGCAAATGAATATATCGGAGTTATGAAAGGGTTCCGGTTTCAGTCTAATTTTGTTAAATATTTTGAGTTTTTGTGACTTTCAGTAACAAAACACGGACACGCACTACTTTGTGTATTTTAATTTAATCACAAAAATAAAAATAAATATGTTTAGAGATCACACGTATAGTCAACAAACAAGATTACAAAACATTGAGACTTTGGAGATTTCATAGAGTGAAAAATAATAAAAAGAATGCTAAGTAATGTAATCAGTTGTTATTTTATTCATAAAAATTAATTATTACGAGTAGGGTTGACAAGTTGAATCGTGACTAGTTAATGATCCTAAGTACCAACTCAATTCGGCATGATTTGATAAAGAACTGTTTTAATAACTCGTTTAGACAAATGGGTTAATGAATTGGTGGGTTTAAAGTACACAACCCATACACCAACATTCATTACATTTATCATTCAACGTCCACTAATACCCTATCCTCGACTAAGCACCCTTGAGATCTAGATATATATAACTAGAGAAAATATATGTATAATTATGCATTGATTGATTGGTTGATATAAGGCTCTCGCTTCTGAATTATTTTTCAAACGAAAAGAAGAGAAGTGTAAGGAAGAAGAAAAATATTGTGTTCTCGAGATTTTGGATAAATGTGTGTGTTTCTAACAAAATGATTGGTGCATATTTTAAAGTGATTGGTGAATGTAATGAGATATAATAAATGGAGTTCAACTATCAATCAATATATGAATTAGGTATATATGTCTATATTTGTAGGTTAATATAGCAATGCTTGAGTTTTTTTATGGATAGAAGATAAGAAAATATTTTCTCTCCAGTATCGCGAAAAATGAAAAAGAAAAGATTAAACTAATTATAAATGTCATTTGTTTTTATTTATTTCCAACTTGTGAACACGAAATGCATAAAAATTCATTTATGTTATTTTCACCTCGAGAACGCAAAAATATTATTCATTTTCGTTTATCTTACACCATTTTTTATTATTTTTCTCCTTTTTCCTACCAATAAATACTCGAGAGCAAGCCCTAAACATCCGCACTCCATTCTTATGATCAGTTTATCAAAATATTATATAAACTGATCATAAGAACTTGCACCAAGGAGTAAGTACTATAGATAAACATAACTATGTTTAACAGATATCTTGATAAAAAAATAAGTAATAAACTTTTAATGTTAAAAATAAAGTGTTGTGAGTCCAAGTAAATTCATGAACTGTTTTGTGGATCATCTTTAGGTGATTGTACAAAAAGTTGCACCATTAAAGCAGAGAAGTGAGTTCATATTACTTTCAAAAGTTAGCTTTATTTATATAAATAACACATTTTTACTTTACAAACATCACTAAAATAGTCTAAATCGCTCAAAAATGAACGTAGTATAAAATAACATGGCCCAAAACTTTGATGCCCCTAATCGTGTGATGCCATGGGCCGTCGCCCATGTCGCAACCTGCCCTGCATATCAAATCAAACAGTAACCACTAAAGATGCTTTAAACTTTAAAGTTGGTTAACTGGATGATTCGTTTTTTAAATAGGAATTGCACACGTTCATAAGTCAATCAAATAAATTGTAGTTTTGTTAATTTATGATTTTGTACCAATAAAGGGCAAATTGGTATGTAAACCGTAGGTTAAATTCGGATTCAAAGATGATCGATCCTGAGGTCACGAGTGACTAATGTGACGCTTAATTTGTAAAAGTGTTTGAAAATGGGCATATACTTGAATGAAATGGTAATAGAGAAATTTATGATCGTTTTTTGGAAGATATTTTTTTAAAAAGTTCCTGTAAGTACTAGTGTTTAAGATTGATTAATATAAAATGAAACGGATATATAGGTGACAAATTGACGATTAATAAAAAATTATTGAATTGTTTAATTCTTGGAAAAACATATTTGTGACCAAGACAAAGATATAAGCACGAATAAAAACTAAAAATTAAGTCAAAAGTAGGACTTGAATTTGCAATCTACCAATCGATTATAATACACTTTCTAATAGATGCACCACAATTGTTCATTGAGGTATTGTACTGTTGTGGTAACCAATCGCAAAAATACAAGGAATCACACAGTAATTGTAAGCCAATAATAATAATAAGCGTGAACATAAAATCCACTATATATATAAATGATTAACGATTTTACAAGAACTGACGTTTATCCCTACACTTTTGAATACATTTGGACATTTGTTAACAATAGATTACAAGAATGAAATTTTCCTCAACATTTTTTTTCAAGAGGGCAAATATACGCACATATCTCACATATTATTCACAACCACACATATTTATAAATTGTCTACATGAGAATTTAACCCACAACTTATGGGTTGAAAGTTTTCTCACATACCGTTAGGCTATAAGACATTTTATCCCCTCGATATTATCGAATCACTCGAGGCATCACACTTTGACGAGACATACTCACGATACGACTACCATATATGCTCTATTTTCTCTCAAACACCTCGATCGATAATTTTTTAACATAACTCCTATATTTACATGTAACATTCTGATCTTTCTAATTCAAGTACACTTTTATTTATTTTTTATTTTTTTTTACTCCAAGGTAACTTGTCACCGTATTTAAGTTGACCTAAATCTCAATATTTGAATTGGAGACTCATACCTACATGCATGAAGGTGTTGAATTTGGTTTATACATGAAACACTTTGATAAAAAGTTATATGGAACAATTACTTGTTGATCATCTTGCAACTAATCAGCTAAAATGGTATTATTGTTGTACTTTCATTCCAATCGTTGGGGAAGCTGGTTAAGTAATAATCTGCTTCCTTACCTCTTGGACCACCTCTTCTTTTATCACAACGATCATCATCTGGTTCACTGACTTGTTCTCCATCACCGTCACTCATAGTTGTCGTCTTGCTCACTAAAGAATTCTTTGGCCTTTTGCTCAAAAAATTTCCCGAATGCATAATCATAACTTCTTGACACTTCACAAGAGAGATTAATGACTTCTTGACACTTCACGCAGAATCATACTTAAATATGAAGTCAGTAACGTAAAACTTGTTAAAATTTAAAAGCATGTGCTATGATTGAGAGAATACCTCTCAACCAATTTTGATACATCAGTGTCACTTCATATTTTTCTTCAACCACTTTCACCTCACTATCACCTTCAGTTATCGTTGTAAAAATGTGCCACATACTAGTATCATTGTACATTGGAGTGTAGAAAAAGAAAAAAAATATCGACGTTCCCTCGCCGAATTAGACTTCCGGAAGCCGACCATGATTGGTCAATCGCGAATCACGAAGGACACCTATTGGGGAAGCTTAAACCCCGATATCAGTTGCGTGATAAGTCAGAAATTTCAAATGATTGGTTAATACTACGTATCACTTTTATATTACTCTGTGTATTCTTGTTATTTTTGTATTTGTCGGAATTTATATAGTAAGAGTTATTTAATTTAATTTATATAAATAAATGACACTCTATTATTGAGGTCCTTTATGATCAAATTAATATCACTGAACATATAGAATTTATTACCAAAGACCATAAATGTCTTTCTTCGGGAATTCAACAAATGAAATTTACTAGCAAGACCATTAAAAGTGTGTGCCATGTTATACGTATGTTTAATTCAAAGAAGATCGATTTATAAATAACATAAAAGAAAAAAAAAACATGTAACATAATTTATTTATTTTTCTAAATCTAAACTTTTGTTATTATTATTTATAAAAAATGTCATTTATAAACTAACACCGTTAATTAAAAATATATCATTCAAATAAAGTTAATTATAAATTAAAGTATTTTATAAAAAACAAAGGTTTTAAAACCTTTCAATTCTTCGTTTCTAAAACACGCACTACAAAAAAAGTTACTACTAGTGACCACATTATGGTGACATTTTAAAGAGTGTCATTATCTACACTTTCACTATTTAAAAACTATGAGGAAAATGTGTTTTACTAACAATTTTTTTGAATGAATATAATATTCACACTTTTTCTGTCACTATAGATGGGTCTTTAGCCATTCGCTTATAGTTACACTTTATTTATATTTTTACTGACACTTTGTGAAAAATTATAAAAACTTTGTGAAAAATTATAAAAAGTGCCACTAGAAATAGAAAAAAGTGTAATAGAAATGAATGGGTAAAGATCTATATATTGTAATAGAAAAAATGTGATTATTCCTTTTGTGACACTATTATTTTATAATATTTATTAATAAAACGTACTTTTCCCACACTAATTAAAAATGTCATTAAGCATAGATTAAACACTTTTAAAGTATCAATAAAGTATGTCACGAAATGATACTTTTATTTAACCTTATTAAAAAAATAAAGTAGTTGTGGATCACCGACATATATTACTGTTGACAGGAACTACGAGATACATATTAAGAAAGGCTCCATATATATAATTACAATTACCTAATTTTTTTAATAAAAATATTATATCAAAATTATTAGAATTTTATGTCGTTTAAGATGAGATAAGTTTTTTTTAAGATGTGATACACATCATAAAAATTTTAATGTGTATCATAGTATCACACCAAAAAGTTGTGATACACAACTTTAAGTTGTATATCACATATATATATATATACATATATATATATATATATATATGTATATTATATAAATTAATTTCATATTTAAAATAATAAAATTCTAATAATATTGATATTATTTATTTTACAAAAAATGTACATATGGTGAAATTAAAAATAAAAAATATCGTTCTTACGGTTTTTACCATAAAGATTAATTATACAATAACTCTCCCCAATAATAATAATAATAATAATAATAACTTAAAAAGTAGAATTTATTGTTTCAAAGTGCATACAATTTAAAACATTTTACTATTATATGTATTCAACTTTGAAACAATTTATTATATGCATTCAAGTTTTAAAATAGTCTTTTGTATACATTTAATATACTATTGACTGTATATCATTTACAAAAATACACATCAATTTTTATAGTCAGAATAATGCAAAAAAACATACAATAGACGCTTTTAAAACTTTAATAAATACAATAATAGGTTTCAAAGTTGGACGTATATACAATAGTAAAAAATGTAAAGCTCGATACACTACCAAGCTATAAACCTTAAAAAATAATATTTTCATGTGACAATTAAGGTATCGCTTTTTAAAGACACTAAAATATATATATACTACTTTATAAAGCTTTTTGACTAAAAGTCTTAACTTAAAAAAAAAAAAAAAAAAACAATACAATTTACTATTTTGCCCTCACACAATACTAATAACATTTAACAACAACATTAATTAAATGACTAATAATATGTAACATACAATATCAATTAAATTATCTAAATGGTACCGACTAATCTCTTATCTCCTATCTCCTATCTCCTTCTCCTATTATTATTATAAGAAAACTTAAATTATATAGACATTTAAAAATTATTCTCCGATTAATAATTCCTACCCATTCATTACATTAACCTCCATAATCTTTAACCATTGATTTTATCTCCCTAATTTGTCCATGCAATATAAGTAATATTAGTCTTTGTTAACTTACAAAATTACCACTAATTATCCCTAATTCAAATCCACCTAATTCATTTCCACCAGCTAATCCCATTATATTTTAAAATCAAACGTTTGACTGTCTTGAACAAGAAAATCGACTTAGGCCATGGGCAACATTAAAAAATATTAAATCACAAATAACTTTAATTATTAAATCACAATTCACAAATAACTAACTTTAATTATTAAATCACAATTCACGATAATATATATTAAACCACATCGGCCTCAACCATTTTTTGGCACACAATATGAGATCAGTTTTAATCGAGTTATTCTCAATTATACATGTCTTTATCTTAAGCTTATAACACATAATTCACAATGTAAAATCAAGTTTATACGATACAACATGACACTTTTCGTAACCATATACAAACTATTGTGTGCCAAAAATTAAAACTAAATTAAACATCTGAATATCTTTCTAATAAAATTAAACCGTTAATTTGATTCAAAATTTCATATAAGAAATTTGAATCACCAAACCTCAATATACACCAACAATCAACTTCATCCCTATTATATCTCCATAATTTATAAAAAAAAAGAAAAAAAAAATCTTTTATCATCAATGCAAATTATCAAACTTTAAAATGGAAAATCGATACACATTTTTTACTCTGTTTAGACCAATTTCTTTCCCGCATCTGTCTACAGTTTTGAAATCCTTGTTTTTTTGCCATAAAATCGATTCAAACCTAACATATTGCAATTTGAAACACACAAAATAATACGTCTTTCTCTCAAAAAATTGTGTTCTACCACCAATGACTGATATCAAATCTTTTACACCTTTGAATCTTCTTAATAAAAGCAGGGATGATTGGAAGATCCGCATGAAGGTCTATTTGTCGTGATCCAAACCTACAAAGATAATCCATCATCATTGGCTTCACTGGAGATGATACTAATGGACCTACAAGGATAATCCATCACAATTGGCTTCACTGGAGATGATACTAATGGACCATGAGGTAATTTTAAATAGTTGTATAATATAGATAAAGAATAAAGATAGGTAGTTTAGTAATTAGACTGTGTGATATATGTTGCCTGCAAATGTTGGTTGGTTTGAATATAATGATGTGTATTATATAAAATATGTGTAGTCATATATGTTTAATATGATATGTGTACTCATAAAAAAAATATTGTTTACCAATATTATGAAGTAGCATTACCTATTGTGATGGAGTTATACAAAACAAGCATAGAAATACAATTGTGAAATCATACTTTTCCAATGTTTTTGTCTTAACCCTTCAATGGACGTCGATTAGTATCATCTCTGTTTATTGATGTGTATTAGCATTCCCTATTGTTATCAAGTTATACGAAAAAAGCATAGGAATACCATTGTAAAATCCTTGATTTTTTTGCTATGTAATATATGTTGTTTGCCTATGTTGGTTGGTTTGAATATAATGTTGTGCTTTATATAAAGGTTTATTGTTTCGTTATGTATTAAACTTTACCCGTTTTACTATTGTATGATACATGCTTTCATTTGTTCTATTGTATGTATTGAACATGTAAATATCGTATATTGTATGTAAACTTTGCTTTTTGGGTAAGGCCAAAAAAGAAAATGTGACACCCGGCGAATTAGGCCGTCATTAGTGATTAATCATAGATCATTATTACATGTAATTAGTGTGAAATAGGACTAATTACGATAACACCTTGTATATTGTATTATACGCACGTACGTAATTAAATTTAAATTACGCAAATTCGATCGGATGGAATCCGACACAATAAATATGGACGTTGGTGAAAAACATTTTTATTAAATAACATAATTAGGACAATTAATTGTTATTTAACTTATATTATCACGATAATATCTAAAACGTTTTACGTTTTCTACAAAACGTATCGTACGCAACGAAAACGCGCGAATCGAACCCGACACCGGACGAAACCCGGCAAATATGTTTAAGAGATCCACTAAAGTGTTTAAGAACATTCCACCAAGTTAAAATAACACTTTTGTGCCATGAACAAAACACGAAAACTAAATAATTACGATTAAATTCTAAAACGCGTGATTAACGTTTAACCGACCGAGGAACGTAACACAAAATCAAGAGCAAGTCATGAGCCCAAGAACCACAATGGGCCCAGGCCCAATGGCGACCAGATCCAGCCCAAAAAGCAGGCCCAACCAGCCCCCCCTTAACCCCCTTGGCCCATCTCTTTACTTGCCTCATTCCTCACACACAAATTCACTCATTCTCTCCCTCCATCACTCCCTCCCCCTCCCTCATTTTCTGCTCAAATCACCACCACCACCTCTCTCAGCCCCTTCCAAGTGATCTAGCCACCATCTCCATCATTTACAACGCCACGAAGAAGAAGATCGAGCAAAGGAACAAGGATCGAGTCACAGCAGCCCTTTTCTCCTTCATTTCGACTTTAGATCGACCTTTTCTTGTAAGAATATCTTAAAACCTCGTTTATTCTCCTTGGATGATGTTAATATACATGTTAGGAGTTCGCTTATACTAATTATGTCCAAGATCTAAACCGAAAACCAAAAGATAATGCTAAAAACTTTCGGGTAAAGCTATTAACCTTCGGACAAAAATTTAACCCGACTTTAACACACGATATCTAACTCATTTCTTAACCAAATCGAACGATTATTGAGTTTAAAATCAAGTTCAAGGAGTCTACTTTCGAACCCAAGTGGTTTGACGATTTTATGAGGTCATTTGAGACACGAAAACGATTTTACAAAATAATGTGTCTGGACTGTCCTTTTGGAAAGCATATCTCGAGATCTACAAATCCAAATTGACTGAAACCACTTGGAAAAGTTTTCTTTTTCTGTTACCTTTCAAAGTTGTACTTGCACTTTCTGAAGTTTTGTAAATCGGGAGATATAGACCAAACACTGAGCAAAGGTCCAAAAACCGACCTGCTGGACCCTTTGTCTAATCCTTGGATGATTTCGTGAGCTATACTTGACCAAAAGTTATGAAATTTTTACTGGAGGTAGCTAAGATATGTAGGAACAACCGTGATTTTTCTTGGAGTTCACTTCGAAATTTTGGTTAGTCAAAACGAGCCCCGAAAATGACCCAAAAACTCGGGAAATAAACCCATGGACTGATTTTGTGACAAAAATGAAACGACACTTTCAGGTTAACTATAAAACGTAACGACAATTTTCCTAAGCTCTAGTAACATATTTAAGACTTCCCTAAAAGTTTCGGGTCAAACCGAGCACATTTGAGCAAGTTCCCGAACAACAAAAACATCACAGCCCGTCTGTGTCGCAGAAGGCCCAAAGTTATTGCGACACAAAGCTTGTGTCGCTAAAACATAAGACAGCAGTACTAATCTGCGACACAAAGCTTGTGTCGCTAAATCATAAAACAGTACTAACCTGCGACACTAAGCTAGTGTCGCAGCAAATTGAACTAACAGTAGTAACCCTTGTGTCGCAGTAACTCAACCAACAGTGTTAACTGGTGTCGCAATTCCCTGCGACACTAACACTTGTGTCGCTAAAACAAAATCGAAATCACAACTTGCGACACTAATCCTGGTGTCGCATAATAACTTTGTGTCGCATAATACCCTAGTGTCGCACATAGCGACACAAGCCTTTGTGTCGCTAAAAACACAAAAATCGATACGTTTTCCTTAAAGCAATACAAGCATAAATAAAAAATTTTCAAGCTGACCTGGCAGCTCGACCCCAGCCAGGGGCTCTGCCCCTTGGACCCCGCTACCAGGGGCTCTGCCCCCGGACCCCCGTCATTCAGGGGCTTCGCCCCCTTCCCCTTGTCGCACTAATCAAATAACCAAAACCAGAAAAGTAGAAAATGCGTAACATAAATTATCAAATCTGTGTTTCCACAAAATATCACCAACGGGCCATACATATTTATTTTTCTAAACGCAAACGATAAACAAACACTTGGACATAACTAGTTGAGTGGACAACTAGCATGAATGATCTTTTGAGACATTCACTCATACATAACCTTGTGCGTTTAGGGCGCCAGAAGGTTACACTTTGGACAAACGTTTATTAACTTAAACGCACGCTTACAAGACTCAGGTGAGTCTCATAGCCCCACTTTTACTGTTTTATACTATGGGGTGAGATTACATACACTGTTTATTATAATCACAAGTAACTGAAACAACTCTTATACGGATTGCATGAGACCTTTAATCCACTTAAAGTCCTCACCTTATCATAGTTCGTTAATCGTATGAGCGCGAGTATTATTGGATAGATCTATCGGGGATTGACATCCCCGTCCGGGCTAGTCGCTCTAGCCGACCCACGGACGCATTAATATTTGACTGTTACAGGTGTATGGGATTATGCATCTGCCCGAGGCACAAACTAGGTTAAGCGTCGAACTGTGAGACTCATGGCAATAGTATACTCTTATTTTGCATTTGTGCAACACTGATTAAATCTTGTGATTATTACCAACTTTTGATAACTGTTTCAAACCTATGAACTCACCAACATTACGTTGACCGTTTTAGTATGTATTCTCAGTTTCACAACAGGAGTAGGACTACCCCAGGACACGATAGTTCGAGTCGCATGCTTTACAAATATCGGAGATTTTTCTTGCATTACTATTTTGTAACATTAGTTATGTATTAGAATCTCTTGAACTGTTCGCGAGCTCAGAATTTGATGTAAACAATTGAATTACTAATGTAATCACTTTTGTGTTATTTTCAAAACGCCTCATATAGAGTCGTTTGCCATAGCTTTGTGTAATGATCCATGATTAGTCGCGCCCCGACCCGACTTCCGCTGCATCGTAATTTGGGTTGCGACAGAAAACTTTCCTATTTTGACCTTACCCAAAAAGGAAAGTTTACATACAATAGACGATATTTACAAGCTCAATACAAATAATGAAAATTTTTAAAGTTTGACTCATACATTAGTAAACGTGTAAAGTTTAATACATAACGAAACAATAAACCCTTATATAAAATATGTGCAGTCATTTCTGTTTAATATTATATGTGTAGTTATATACAATATATTGTTTGTTTACGAATATTATATGTGTAGTTATATACAATATATTGTTTGTTTACGAATAACTATCTTACAACTCTTAAGAGTTACAACGCCTAGTATGTTGTAAAAGTTAAATGAATTTTAGGATTCCCTATTGTTATATCATCAAGTTTCATTCCCTATTATGAAGTAACATTCAATATTATTATTATTATCAAGTTATACAAAACAAGCATAGGTATACCATTGTGATCAACACAACAATCATTCATAAACCATCTTTAGACAGTTTTACAAAAATATTCCCGTAAATTTGCGGGTTATATTCTAGGATGTTATCTGGATTGATAATTGTTGAGTTTGAGAGTGAGATTGGATGCGATCTCCAAGGGGCCGGGTCAATGAGGAGCAAATTGATATGATTAACTTGCTTGATTAAGTTGTTATATATTCGGGTGGACATGATAAGTGACAATGGATAGGTGATGGAGAGCAAGATTATACGGAGAACAAAGTGACGAGAAGAATTGATGCAATAATTCTGGTTGGACTGTTCTGGAACCAAACAAAACTGCTCAAATTAGTTCTGAAAAATGTGAATATATTTGTTTGGAGAGCAATAAGAAAATGTCTTCTGGTTCCAGTGGAATTGGGTAAAAGAGGTATGGATTGAGGAATTATTGGAGTTGGTGGAGTATAGTAGTAATAACATAGTGGAAAAAGAAAGAGATTAGTGCAGAGAAATGTACTTAATTTTAGTCTGATCTCTATAGTGCGTATCCAACTTCGTTTTGGTCTATTGGGTGTATCAACCTTTCCTTTTGGTCTATTGTGTGTATCCGACTGACGTGGCACCCGTTTTTTATGATGTGTCAATGACGTGTCATATGACATGACACATTATATGGTTGACACGTTATCATATTAGATATTAGATACATACAATAGACCTAGTTGAAAGGTTGATACACACAATAGACCAAAACGAAGTTGGGTACACACTATAGAGATATGACTAAAGTTAAGTGCATTTTCCTGCACTAAACCCAAAAAGAAATGTATAAAGTGTTGTTTGGGTTGCGACTTATTTGATTTGAAAAAATATAAACACTATATTGTTAAGGGGTGTTGGACTAATTCAAAAAATTGACTTTTAGGAGTTTTTGATGAGAAAATAAAAGCTTCATAATTTACATCAAAACATATCTTTTAGAAACAAGAGCTTTTAAATTTAAAAACGAAAAGCTTAAAGCTTCAACAAGCCCTCAAAAGCTCCTCACCAAACATGCTCAAAGTTTACTTGTGAATCATGATAGTATATTGTGCCACTTCTAGTTATATTATCATCCTTAATCCCGCGAATTCGTGGGTTATATTCTAGTATTATCACATAATATTCTCTCCCACTAAATATCTATTAAATGATCAAATAATATCAAAATTTGCTCTGTACATACGTGATCTCTCGAGAAGTTTTATGCGATGTATATAATATATTCATATTTGATTGTAAATGATTGTAAGTTATGTTTTCCGAAACACGTATAAGTTTTTAGTTTTCTTGTTAAATTGAGTTGTTGCCTTTACTTAACTTGTTCGAAGAAAGAAAAGAGTTATATATATATATTGTTACCATTTTTCAAACTTAGGTGTTTCATTATTTTTGTATGTTGCCACTGAACTTTAAATCATTTTAGTGTTATGGACAATATTTATAATAACATCAACTTTAATGTAACGTTATTCTTAATTTGTCGGTCATCACCACCTTCTCCCTCCTTCGGTTTTGATATTTTTGCTTATCATTTCAGACCACCACCACTTCCTGTGTAAATGATGCCGCTGCAATACGCGGGTACCCCGCTAGTAGTAAAAGATAGTACGAGGAGAGTTTCATACACTTGGGTTTCGATCTATTATATAAAGCGTAAAATCATCAATCCCCATGTAACAATAATAAAATAACGATTTAATGAAGCCCATGTTGTCTTGTTGGTACATTACATTTTACGTCGTAATAAATAGATGATTAGTAGAGCTACAAAGAAATAAAGAACCTAAAAATAAGATTAAAATGTGATTAGTTGAAGTAAAAAGGTAATTGGTGAATAAATAGAGAAAAAATTAGTAAATTACACGCGTCATTAGTTATACGTTTTAAGTCTAGATTTAGCACATGGATCACATGACCTACCTTGAGTTTGATAACTTTTCATAAAGAATTAGATATTACATGTGGGAAACAGGTAGCAAAAATTATAGGACGTACCTTGATATTTTGGCTCATTAATAGCCCAATTCTTAATCCTTCAAAATAAAAATTTACTCCGTATTAATAAAATATACGCGCGACTAATTCTCGACTCTCTTTATCTGGGTTAGCTCTCTTTGCTCGCTGCTTGTCTTGGCTCTCAAGATCCGGCTCACCTCTCACCCTCCGATTCTTCATATCCTACATCCTAACATAAGGTATCTCTAAAATATAAAAGTAGTTTTTGTTTATTTTGTAAAGAACTTGAATCTATACATAAGAATGTTTTGATGATGGTGTTATCGTTTACTTATGAGAGTTTTGATCGTATAACCCTAAATTTATAATGTGTATTATATTTGAATTTTGCTTATGTACCCTAAAAATTGTTACTGTTTAATTGTTAATTTTATAATTTTGTTGTTGTTATAGTTAAAATGAAAAGATTACACAATCTAGTTTTATCTCAAACAACACAAATATAACAAAAAAACTACACTTGAAGATACTGTAAAACATAAATATATGAGTATATGTTTATGTTATGTATTAACGACCCGAACCGTTTATCGTGTTCATATTATTTTGTCGTGACAACAAAGTTATTGAGTCAAAATACTAATGAACCATGTAAATTTATGCTCTAGATCCGCTACTAAGATTTAGGTCCATGTTTAATCCATATGTAGCAAAACTCTAGATCATTGATGAAGAGATACACAATTTAAAAAATTAACCACCTATACTGAAGAAATGGATCACAGCTCGAAAGATTGTTTTAAAAGTAATATTAAAGAACCCTAAAAATATAAGTCTAAATTTGTACATAATCATATAATTTTTAACATATGAATTTTATTTATTTTCTCGTTTTGTATTCACCAATTAATTTAACATACACATCAAAACTATAGATTTAAGTCTAATTTTTAGTTTATATATTCTTTTTAATTTTAATTACTCTATTTGTCTCAAAATAAATACACACATTACTATTTATATATGTCATAAAATAATTATCTATTTTGCACAATTAAAAATCATTAAATTTCCATTTTACCCCCATTTTATTACTCTAAATTTTTAAAATAAAGTCAAACTTACTTTGAATATAAAAGTAAACCTAACATTTATCTAATCTATGTTGATTCAAATGAAAACTGTTAGATGAAATAATATTTGTGGGATGGAATGACTAATAAAATTGGCCAGTGATAAATATAACAAATATTTTGATCCACATATCAACTTTTACCCTTCTTAATGCAGTACTGTACAATACTGTAATGCATATATTTGGTGTATGAACCAAAATGTTTGTTGTAGATATCAACACCCAATAAAATTGTATAAAATTTTTATCTATTTTCTTAATAAAAACTTGCACTCAAATTGGCAAAAGATTTTTTCTCATCAAATAATTAAAAATATTTAAAAAGCACATTTAAGATGCTCTTTCAATTTCTCCTATTACTACTATGAAAAATTAATAATCTTTTAATTCAACCTTTTTGTTTGTCTTCATGCAGCCCCATCCCTATCTTCCCAGGAAGCTTACAATCTATCTATTTTTAGATAGATACGTACATATTTTTATTTCTATCTTTATACCATCTCTCTTAATTCATGAACAAAAAGTAATCCTGATTTCATTAGAATATCTCTCTACATCCTACAGATTCCATTTCTTTCATGTTCTTTCACAATAATCATTTGTTTTTATTTTTATTTTTTTGTCTTTTCTTCCAATAATTTTCCGCAATCTCACACAATTTCAACTAAATTCATCCTTTTTACCAAAACCCATATCAAATCTTTAAGAAATTTCTCCAATTTAATCCCAATAACGCTCCAAGTTGATACCTATTTAGGAAATTAAGGTTTCCATCTTTCATGGTGTAGGATATGACAATGAATTGAACCACAATTGTTGTGTATTCGGACCTCAAAATTTGTTCAATTTGATTCTTAATTTCGTATCTCGAAACCCCATATTCCCAATTTTGATCTGGAATAAGAACATTGAGGTAAGTTTTGATTAAATTAGGGCTACACAGCTTTGCAATTATAATAAAAATTTAATCTCTTTATTGGTAATGTATATATTTTTGTATATAGAAAATGGATAAGTACGAGCTTGTGAAGGATATAGGATCTGGGAATTTTGGTGTTGCTAGGTTGATGAGGAACAAAGTTACAAAAGAGCTTGTTGCTATGAAATATATAGAAAGAGGACATAAGGTATATGCGAGTTTCCTAGTATTTTTTATATTTTTTTACTATTAATTTTTAATGTTGTTTGGCTATAATTGGTAGGTTGGTGAAAGATAGAATTGCTCAAACATGTTTGTGATTGTTAAAAGGAATCGGCTTTTTGATTGTATTCGACTATATATATGGCCCACTTGTGATTTGATATTATGAATAACATTAAGTCAGTTATGTGTTTTTAATCAATTGATAATTATTACTGGCTTACAGGCTGAATTCCTGAATATTTTCTTGTTGTTGTTTTTGTAGATTGATGAGAATGTTGCTCGAGAGATCATAAATCACAGGTCGCTTCGGCACCCTAACATTATTCGGTTCAGGGAGGCAAGTAGCCTTCTCTTGCTTGAATTCATCATAAGTACTTCTCTGGTCCCATGGGAATTGCAACATTTTCTTTTCTTGGTAACTAGAAGGGGTCAAATAAAAAAGTTAATTATAAAGGGAATGGGTTAATGGCTCGAACAGTTTGAAAGTTCATCAAAGTGTACTTTTAGTGCATCCAACTTCCAAATGTCGCCTTTATAAAAAATTAAGATTATTATTGTAATAATATAGTTTTTGTAATCATATATAAAGAGTTGATTGTTTGGAAAATTTTCATAAAAAGGGACCAAAAAGTGGTTTTAGGCCAACGAAACCCAAGCCAACCCGTCTGACCCAGATCGGAAGTCACCCAAAATGTCTTTTACTACATAAGACCTCCCAAGTCATTCTATTCACAAATTTTGAATATTTTTAAACAATATAAGGTTTGTAAATTTTGACACTAATTAGAAAATCTTTTTTGGAAAAAAGTTTTCCAGATTACCAGGAACGCAAGCGGTCCACCTTGACCCACACCAAAAAGTACCTGTTTCAACCCGACATGTCTTGTCCCGTTACCCACCCATCCATCCTGCCCGTTATGCCTCTTCTAGTATATATAATTACGGAGTATATAATATTTTGGATCTTGGGATTATAATCATGTTGGTGTTTCTATAGGTCGTACTCACTCCCACCCACCTTGCTATTGTCATGGAGTATGCAGCAGGAGGAGAGCTTTTCGATAGGATTTGCAATGCTGGAAGATTTAGTGAAGACGAGGTCTAATTTCTTCAAATATCTATTCACATTCTCTAAATTATACCACTCTCCTTTCTTGATGCTATCTGTCGATATTTCAGGCAAGATACTTCTTCCAGCAGCTTATATCAGGAGTTCACTACTGTCATTTCATGGTAAAAGAAGCTTTTGAGAAGATGAACTCTCACACGATAATATACAAATTTCATTAACTCACGACGAATCCCTTTCTAAACTATTGAATTTATGATACTAAAGTATTGACCTTGTGCAGCAAATATGCCATAGAGATTTGAAGCTTGAGAACACTCTATTAGATGGGAGCCCTGCACCACGCCTGAAAATCTGTGATTTTGGCTATTCAAAGGTGTTCTGTCAATTATAGTACATTCGAAAGTAACATGTTTATAAAACGAGATGCTAACAGCCTTGATTCATTTGCAGTCATCTCTGCTTCATTCGAGACCCAAATCAACAGTTGGGACCCCTGCATACATTGCCCCTGAGGTTCTTTCTCGTCGAGAGTATGATGGCAAGGTAAAAGTTTTAAGCTGTCATTTTATATGAAAGCATATTTTGAAATGACGGATGGGCTTTTTGTACTACAATAATATGAAAGCATGAAATAAGTACTCTTTCATATTTTTTTACAACTAAATTGATGATGTGATTTTGTAAAGATTTATTTATAAAAAATTGTAAAAGATATATTGTTTTATGAAAAGAAATTGTCATTTGGTGAATGTATGTATAGGGAAATCATTTATATATTTATATTTTTATAATATACAAGAATGTTTATTCTATTTATTAGTTTTTTAAGTTACACCATCATAATATGAGCCGCTCCATATTTCAATGGAGCACGACCGAACCCCCCACAAGGTCCAACATCCCCGGGTAAATCACTTCCATCACATATACCACAACGTCCGAGCCGAAACTTGCGCGGATTAAGCCTTAACATTGTGAGTCATGCGCTTCATTGTTGGTAGGTACTTTTATGATAAATAATACCCATGGCAGGTTTCGAACCCATGACCTCAAGGAAGTCATGGGTTGCCCTTACCGCTAGGCTATTTAGTCATTGGTACACCATCATAATATGTTGGATTCAAACAACTGATTTTCTGATTATTACAACGTTAAGTAATGAAGCATATTCAAACACTATTTTATTAAATTTGTTGTTGTTGGCCATGACCCTTTTTGTCGACGTATTATTTTTAGGTTCAACACAAAAAACTACTCATTATTTTCCAATATTTTTATGCTTGTGACTTTCGTTTTTTGTCAAATTATGATTTTGTGTTTGTTCAGTTGGCTGATGTCTGGTCTTGTGGAGTTACACTTTACGTGATGCTCGTGGGAGCATACCCGTTTGAAGACCAAGAAGATCCCAAAAATTTTAGGAAGACTATTCAAGTAAATAGCTTAAATTTTTGGTTTAAAATAACTTTTCTTTTGTCCGTTGATTTTGACTTTTGGTTCTATTTTTGACTTTTGACAGCGAATAATGGCTGTGCAATACAAGATCCCAGACTATGTTCACATATCTCAAGACTGTAGGCATCTCCTTTCTCGGATATTTGTTACCAGTGCTTCCAGGGTACGTGTATATTCGAATTTGTGAATTTTATTCAACTTTCAGTTCTTTTAGCTTTAAACATTTGACTAAGGATTTGGTCAATCTAGTGCATTGTCCACTTCCTATTTTACGGATGCTTGAAAATTACAAGTCAACATGTCTGCTAATGCTATCCCATACTTTGTTTACACATAAAGTCACAGTTGAAAATATGCAACATCCAAGCTGTTCCTCGTTATTCAACAAATAACAATTAGCTTTGTATATTATGTGCCTGAAATGAACTACTTTGACTATGATTGCTTTTTTTTTATTCTTTCAGTATTATCTCCATCTGTGGGCCTGATCTTTATCCCATTTGTTGGATGAGATGAGTAACGGGTCAAAAATCGGTGGGGGGCAAAATCGATAAAATATTGGTATGAATTGAAGTGGACCGGGTCAACCCACAAACCTTTTTGTACCTTTTTTTAATGAATTTTATAAGTAGTGAATCTGTTTAATACAATTATTGGAACTGTAGTATTATCATATTATCATAATAATAATAATAAAAGCGATTTCAAAGTTTTTTGCTGTTTTAAATACTTGTGGATTTTTTTACCCACCCAACCCCTGTGGCCCATTTTTACTTTAAACTATTTTTTTTTAAATCTTACCTACTAGAGATAAATACAACCCAAATTGATTCACACACACACACACACACACATGGGTTGAGATTGTCATTTGTAATCAACGTATAAGAAGTTCAGCCTTCAATATTGCAAATATCTTCATGTAGCTTCTCAAAAATTCCGTTTTGTTGCATTTTACTTTAATTTCTTGAGCCGAGGTTATCTGATCCCAAATCTTCTAGTTGATTGAATTTACATGATCATTTCTACTTTATTACATTTATTGAATAAAGTTTGACCTTTTCTTTTTCCTTTTCCTGTAGAGGATTAGCCTAAAAGACATTAAAAGCCATCCATGGTTCTTGAAGAATCTGCCAAGGGAATTAACGGAAGCTGCTCAAGCTGTGTATTACAGGAAGGAGAACCCGACATTTTCACCACAAAGCGTAGAGGAAATCATGAAAATTGTTGAAGAAGCAAGGTCTCCTCCTGCAGCCTCTCGTTCCATTGGAGGATTCGGGTGGGGCCAGGAAGAAGATGATGACGACGACGACAAAGGCGAGGCTGAACCTGCAGATGATGAAGATGAATACGACAAAAGGGTCAAAGAAGCTCATCAAAGTGGAGAAGTTTGTCTCACCTAAACAGTCTTTCTAGTTATTCAGTTTGTGAAAAAAGTCAGTTTTGCTTATGGGGAGTTTAATAATTTATGTAGATCTCTATGGCATGTTGCTTGATGAGACTATTTAGGTGTCTTAATGCTATAGTATACTTGAAATCTGGTTTGGGCCATTAGTTTTTCATGTTTCTGAAAGCCGGGAATTTCGGTCCTTTGGGTAAATTAAATGTTAGATTGGCTGTTTAAGTTCATTATATTGTCAAATTAATGATATCAAATGTTTGATGTTGTTTTGAGGCTGCAGCAACTTATTGCATGAAATATTATAATCGCATTTGGTTTTAGATCTTCTGTTTAAGGCGTCCATGAATAAAACGCTTCACTTTAGAGTTTGGCGTTCAAGGTCTTGGTACCCATGTTTCATATTGTCTTTTTTTACGCTAGAAAAGGTTCAAAACGGTACGGCTTCAATAACACAACTAACTATCAGGTTTATGATTTTAAAACAAAAGATCGTATGGTCTTCTAACTCTTAGTTATATATTTTTTTGCATAATAAGCATGATAAAACTCCCCATATTACTTGATAATACAAGCTTGAAGAACCTATTCAAAGTAACATCACAATTTAACATCTTAATGATGATATTCTTTAATTCGAAAAATCGGCCTATTACCGAAACCAATAGTCACATTACCACATTTTGACTAGATCACTTTGATCCAAGAAACATAAGTTTCTACTAAAAAATATAACCGAATAAGATAACACAAACCATACTATTTTTTATTTTATATTTTATGAAATCAAATTAAATTTTTTTAATCCAACTTAAATAAGAACCATCAAATCTTATTTAATGTAGAACTTTGATGGTACAAATGCAAACACTTTTCTCTTAAAGGGTCTAAATGAAAAATAGATCATATATCGAGGGGGAATATGATACAATACTTTCACAAAAAAAGAATTAGGGCACAAAATATCTTCATCCCCAAGCAAAATCCCTAATGTCACTGTATACAAACACCAAAATACAAATCGTTCTCTAAATTGATTTCGATTCAAGTTTCTTCTCATAAACTTCGTTTCAATATCTTATACAAATTCTATAATGGCTACAAAAAAGCTGGTTCGAGACGTTTTTCTCTCTAAACAGCTGCTATATCGACATGTTTTAGCTTACAATCAGGTTTATAGATACTGAAAATTCGATGCTTTTGATGTAGTCTGTATTGAATTTGTGTAATTTGTATTGAATTTGAGATTTTTGTATCTTTAATTTTTGGTTTTGATATATTTAGGGTTCTAGGCCAGCTTCGAGGTTTAGGTTACTTGGTGCTGGTAATGGAAACTCAATGTATCGTGAATTCAGCGTGTTTAGTGAGTTTTCTAAAAAGATTAAAGGTGAAGTTAACAGGTACTCTTCTTGTATTAATTTTGGAACGTAAAGTTATAATTATATTTGTTCGGTGGATGATTTAGGATTGCTGTAGCAATTAAATTTGTTTTCTAAGACATTGAATTTGTAATTTAATTTTGAAGAAAACAAGTGGTGGATAAAGGTAGAGTGGTTGAGACCACTGAATATTATTCTTTTTTATCACATATGCCACATAAACGTTTTAAAATATAAGCAATGGAGACTTTTAGAAGTAACTTTTTATTGGTTATAAGTATCACACTGCTTTTATTATATAGAACTGGTAATTTTGGAAAGAGTTCCTCCATTGTGTTAATTTACGTGCTTTCAGAAATCAGGAGTTTCAACAGACGGTCAAAGAATTAAAGGAAAAGACGGAAGAGCTGAAAGGGGTGAAAGAAGATCTAAAAGTTAGGTAATTTGTACCACAAAAGCTTTTTTAATTTTTTAGTTTTGCTTTAGTAGTTGCTTATAGGCTGAGACATACTGTTGTATGTCAAAGCTGGGCAGACACTTCTATAGAAGGCCCTGAGATGGTGAAATGGCGAATGCAGAACGAAGCAGACAACTGAGCAGCTTTACAAGCATGTGGATGGCGCATGGACAGAAGCGGAAGCTACAGCCAAGAAGGTTCTATCTTGATTATCATTACATGTCTCACTTGAATATCAAATTGCAAGTACTGTAAGTTGTCAATGAGGGAACCAAAATATGACACGATTTTTGTCTTCTTCTATATTATGCGGAGTAGTACTTATATTAGTGTCTTATATGATATCCGCTAGAAAATTTCTAGATAGAATGTTCAGTTACTGCTATATTAAAATCATAGAATACTTGTATAGTTGTAAAAGTAAACTGGTTATGTGGACTTGTCAAATTAGATGGATTTGTTACATTGCCGAACACACACACACAATCCTCGGTAATTATGAAAGTGAGGCGCAGTGTTGCGATATTTGCTTTCTGTTTCAGATCATGAATTATATCAGGAAACTGCGAGTGGAAATCACAAAATGCCACTTTAATAGTTTCTGGTGATCTTCTATAATAAGTAAATGACGGAAATCAGCAAAGTTGAAGTTTCTTCTTTAAATTTTTTGTGGGATTCTTCCCAATTTTACATGGCTGTCAGTTTAATACCATATGTTATGACATCAAATTTTATAGTAGAATTATATCGACATAGTAATTTCCTTGCAGGTATCTGAGAATCTTAAGGAAAAAGTTTCTGCTGCGAAGGAGGAGGTGTGTGGAGCTATTTTTATTATTTGCTTTGAAGAGTTATATTATAGGTGCTAAAGTCGATGGGTAGGATGAGTTGGGTAACGGGAAACTGATAATATTTAGGTCGACTCAAAAACGTATTTGCATTTTTCTAATGAGTAACACAAATAATTAATGTAACAGATGTGATTAGTTGTTATTACAATACCGATCAAAAATTTCAAATGAAACGATTTAGGAGGTTTTTTAAACCTATTCGTCATGCTTCTATTTGATTTAATTTTGTTTAAACTTTACCCCCTTGATTCGTAGAGACAAAGTAACCCCAATTGATCTGTATACCCATTGAAGGGATTGGCTTTAAATTCAATGCTACCATGCAATTTTTGATGATGAGCTTTTATACCATTTTCAATTTGGTACAGGTGAAAGAAACCCTAGGAATAGGGAAGCAGGAATCTGATGAATCTTCCAGTTCAGCTAATGATGATTCGTCAAGAAAAGATGGTAAGGATTACAAGCAATCGGAAGATGGGGAAGATAAGAAACAGCAATCTGGGTATGGTGAGTCAGCAGAAACCATATTTGGCAAGGTCCGGTCTGGTGTTTCTTCTTCATTTCAAAAGGCTAAGGATGCAAAGGTCATTGACTTGGCCAAAAAGGGTTATGACATTGTGAAGGATGAGTTGAGTGGTAGCCCAAGTAAAAGAAAAAGGGCCCAAGCTGCTTATGCTGCTGCCTCACAAGCTAATGTTGAAAGAAGTACTAGAACAGATCTCACCGTTGTACCTGTAAAACAATCTCGATTTAGCAAGAAGTGGGAGGCGTTCAAGGCAAAAGTAATAATTTGCATCTTTTAGAGTTCTAATTGTGTGATTTTTTGGGGAAGTTTGGATTTTCTTTTTGGAGTTGATCATCTGCTAATCTGTTCTATTCAAACAGATTATGCTTCCGGTTATCTGATTTTTGAGAGGTCAAATAATCTGTTTTGGATAATCAGTTTCATGTCAACTGCTGCAAAATTGATTATTGATTATTTAAGGGTAAAAGAAAGTTGCATATCTTTACTTAACAAAATTTGAGACTCTGTTACTCTCATTTAACAAAAGAGCGTCCTTTTTCCTTGATGACAGATTTTATTTATTATTATTTTTAGAGCTGTTTTTCTAATTCTAGTCACCGGATATTGTATAATCGCTTTCAAAATGCACATCCAAACACCCCTTAATGTTAAGTGTTCCTCATTTGATATATTTTGTTGTATCCTCTATTTCTCTAGATGCAAGGTCATCCAGTTTTCAAGCGAGTCAGTGGCTTTAGTGAACCTGTTGTGGCGAAGAGCCAGGAGGTACAAGCACTTGCAATTCCACTAATCATTTATTCTTTTCATGACACATCATGGTAGTTTGTTGCGACTTGCATGTTTAATGGGTTTTGTAGTTAGTCCCGCTGTACACTTCAATTAAGCTAAGCAGCAATATATCTCCACACGCGGCTACTCTCTGTTGCTGTTTTTACTAGTTCTTTTCTGATATGTTTCTCCAATAAAATTTTCAGATGGCAGAAGATATGCGGGAGAGATGGGAGACTAGTGATCATCCTGTAGTTCACAAAATTCAGGAGTATGTTGACCTATCATGTTCTTTTCTGCTAGTTAATATTTCTCACATATGAAGTTTTTCTTTTTATGATTCCAAGGGTAATGAACTAATGCGCTTCTTTGTGCATCAGTATCAATGAAAGTGTTTTCAGAGAGACAGATGCGGCAATGTCATTCAAGGAAATCCGCCGGCGTGACCCGTATGATGATGCATCTTAGTCCCTCAGTTTGTATTTTTGAAAATTTGATAACACACTAACTAGTAAGATTTTTATTGGTTTTCTCAGGTATTTCTCCTTACCTGACTTCGTATCTGACGTCCAAGAAATCGTGAGACCAGTCCTCAAAGCCTATATTAAAGTAAGTTTGAGGTTTTATTATATGGTGGGAATGTTAATTCTATCTCACCGTTAGCTTAAAGTGTTGACTGAACTTTTCTGCTATCTAATTTTGGCCTTCATCTGTTACTTGATTTTTACTTTGGCTGTTTACAGGGAGAAAGTGAAGTGCTGGAAAAGTATTGTTCCCCTCAAATAGTCGAGCGGTGTAAAGCCGAGCATAGGGTTTGTGAGATGCAAGGCACGTTTTACGATAACAAGGTTAGGTGACTTCTTTAACTGAATTTGGATAGTACGCCAGTTCATCAGCTTCATACGACAATGCACTTCGAAAACTAACAATGTCTTGCTAATTGTTGTGCTTGATGCACAGATATTACACATATCGGAAGTCGATGTAAGAGAGACCAAAATGATGGGTGACAGTCCTTTAATTATCGTTGGGGTATACACCTGTCCCAATTCAAATCTTAACCACCACCTCCACCCCATCTCCCAAAAAAAGGTGTACTGACTCTGGTTAATATTCATTGTGCAGTTTCAAACACAACAGGTCTATTGCGTACGAGATAGACTTGGTGAAATAACGGAAGGTGGCAAGGTAATTTGCTTCAAGTTTCTCTTTACCCACTCTGTTAGGTGCCTCGAGTAGTCGAGTACTAATTAATGACACACCCTCTGCTCTCATTAGGTGTACCACGTATAGATGTTATGTCCCTACCTAAAGGCATGGAAAAAGTTCTGGCCAAATTCCAATCCAGAATTACCTCTTGAGCATTACTGCATTAGTTGTCACTACAATACATTGATATTTAAAATTTTAATTCGCAAGATTCCGTGGTCACTGTTTAGGGTATATGAGATACTCTACTAATATTCTAGTAGAAAGACTTGAGCTAACGTCACCTAGTTAACTCTGACAGAGCAGTCACCTAAAATAGAATCACAGAGGAATTGTATTTTATAGGTTTCCATACATTAGAGGTGCAAAATGTGTGGGTTGAACTTGTCAGTTAACGGGTCAGGTTTTCTTTTTTTGAACTTCTTATACTCCCTCCGTCCCAATTTATTTGTCCACCTTTCTATATTGGTATGTCCCAAAACAATTGTCCTCTTTCAAAATCAACCAATCAAAATGCTTGAAAATGGTAAAGATGAAATTTTATTGGTGGTCAACAGTAATAAATGCACTTTTCTTAAGCTGTGTGTTTCCTGTCTGGTGACAATAATTTTGGGACGGAGGGAGTATACAGTTAGTATGTGGAACTTTATCACCAATAGTGACAGTCTAAATTCATTAATATAAGGGTTGAGTTGATATTGACTTTGTTGGTCAATGTGTTGGTTTCTAGGATACTATCCACACGGTCCATTACTTGTGGGCAATGCAACTTGCGGAGGCAGAGGAAGGTGCGGAAGGAGCACACATGCCGATTTGGAAGCTTAGAGATATGCAACAAGTTGGCATTCGAGCGCTTATTTGATCATAAAATGGTCCCCATAACGTTTGTTATCATTGCCTTAAATCTTTTTTGGTGCAGGAAAATTTTGTTTCTATTAACTTCTATTATAAACTTCCTATTCATCAAAGGAATGAGATTGACATGAGTTCCTGCATCTATGTCCTATAAAATGTCTTTGTTGGAATCGATTTTCCACATGAGCAGTTGCTTCATAGAATTTAGTTGCAAAATAAGGTTTGATTGCCTGGAAAATGCTATAACCGGAGATGTAAAATTTAGGTGAATTATAATTTAGTAGTTAGTTTTTCTTGTTTGTTATTGGCTAATTTTGGAGGATGTTTGATGTGTCGAAACATTTTTGCTCCGAGGCATGACTGTATATGTTTATTTACAAATCAATGATGATTTGTGTTGTTTCATTTTAGCTTCACATATTCTGGTTTTAGTTGCGATCTATATGATTTATTTTAGAAACCTGGCATGCCTGGATGAATGCTGCCACGACTTTCATTTTTGGATTGTTTTGGTCATCAATTGTTTTTTTGTCTCTAACATTATCGATAAATGATTGTACATAAACAATAGACGATGAGAGTGGAGGATTCATTTGTATGTATGACGATTATGTATGTTAAGGATTGCGTTAAATTAATTTAAAATCAAATTACTTTGGCTGTTCTAAGGTCTCAGGTTTACGCTTGCGCTAGTCAATATGTTCTCATTAATCCAGAATTAATGAGAACAGATGCGTCTTAATTCGACCGCTAACCTGATCCAAAGACCGCTAACCTGATCCCAAGTAACAACAATTATTGAGGTTTGGCACTTACATTTATAGGTGTGTGAGTGCGCATTCGGCATGCTTAAGTAACTTGTATTTTTTGTGCTTGTCGATCCTGTAGGGAAGACATGATTTTGTGTCTTTCTTGTAGTTTAGCACTAGTTTGAGCCACTAATGATAGATAGTAATATGTGTCAATTCTTTGATTCGTACTTATGTGCATTAAAACAAGGGATACAGTCAAAAGGTAGGCACTGTTTGACCAATCACATTTTAGATGAGTTATTTTATTTATACTTTGCACCCCTAAAAAATTTTGTAAGTACATATTTAGTCCTTTATTTCAGTCTAATTGTACGTAAGTTATGTACGCTTAACTACATAAGCATCAACGGTGAGAAATGAGAATCACACTGTTTCTTATGTATAACGAAAAGAAAAATACTTCGTTGTCCAAAGACGTATGTCTGAAAGTGTGTCAAAAAATTTAATTGGTAGATGTAATAAAACGATTAGTAAAGAAGATAAGAGTGAATAAGTGAAATTCATATATAACGAAGTATATGAATTATTATTAAATTTAGGCATATATTTTAGATACTAGCAAAATACCTGAAACCAACAATAATATTGTTGCAACTTTTAAATTTGAATGTGGACACGTTTTCTTGCCGGGAACATCATGGAATTGTTTCAAAATTAGATGAACGGGTACCCGGAAGCAAGTCACAAGCTTGCGACTTGCGATCGGATGTTTGTGACTTGCCACCCGGACATAAACTAGCCGTGACCAAGTCGCAAGAGCCCGGTCGCAAGTCGTAAGTTTGCGACTTGCTTCCGGGTACACGTTCACCTAATTTCGATCTCGATCACGGCTAGTTTATGTCCGGGTCGCAAGTCACAAACATCCGGTCACAAGTCGAAAGCTTGCGACTTGCTTCCGGGTAAGACAAATTGTCAAGTTTTTTTTTGAAGGTAAATCATTATATTCGTTCAGAAATTGTGACAAATTATTCAATTTCCCATAAATAAACGGTGCTTGAAAAAAAAAAAAAAACTCCTCTCAGAGTCCCACTTGGTTAATTAGCTTCGCTTATACCAACGCCTGTGACTTCGTCTTCTCCGGTCCAACATTTGAATCATCAAAGAAGAAAATGGAGGCATTGAAGATTGAGATTGGCTCTTTAACATTCCGTTAGCTGTTTTCCGCCGGTCAATTTCTTGGTTGTTATCGTCGCAGGTGGTGGCAGACTCTTTAACATTCCGTTTGCTGTTTTCCGCCGGACAATTTCATGGTTGTTATCCTCCGCGGTGGTGGCAGAGCTGAGTAAAAAATATTGGTCATATACTACATAAGCAGTGTAAATTACATTACATGTATGACTTCTTTACTAGTTATACTGTCCATATTTAGAATGCTTTTGGGCCGCATCTGGAGCTCACAACCATCAGTCAGCGTCGAATATCAGTCAACCAAAAAGACATGATAACCACAAACACATATTTTAGGCCTGTTAAAACAGCCGGAATTATACATTTTTTATATGCAATCATGCACCACATCTAACCACAGACACTATGGGCTTCTTGTCCCAACTACATCTTGAAGTGTACTAATCCTAGACGCAAACTGACATACTTTATATTCATAACTATCGCATACATTTATTAAATTATAATTAATACTATCATTATTAAAATTATTCAAAAAAACAAAAAAACAAATTATACATATCTATATCTAAAATCCTTATAAATCATTTCCAAATAACCTTAATCCTTAATAACCCTCTCATTCAAAATAATTGCACTTTTTGTTAAATGTAACAAGGAAAGTAGAAAGTCAAAGGCTAAATACAATATTTTGGGAACTTTTTTATTCGTTTAATAAATTTATTTATGATTTTACTCATTAACACATAACTGGATCAATTAATAATTCAATATTTTTTTACAAATTATAACTTTTATGATTCCAATGACCAAAAATACAATTTAAAATTCTTTACAAATTATAACTTTTATAATTCGGATGAACGAAAAAAACAATAGGACATGACAAACGTAATTTTTTTTATTTACTATATTGTTGCCATGAAAACATTTTATCGACTTGCTTTGATTTGTAATTTTTGACAGTGAGAAATGAGACCCCTAACCTTCTTGAAGTGTTATTACTCAAACAATTGTTGACCTTTTGAAGGAGAATTGTCACTTAAAATCAAACCTTGAATAAAGTTATCGAAGTCTCTCATTTCATTTTCAGTGTTAGGTTTTACGATTTTCTTTACGGACAAGACTTCATCCCTCGGTAAATCGCTCAATGAAGAGCATAGAGCTAATGCTGCTTGTGCATCATCAACATCTACACATTTTGCTCGTCTTTTTCTTTCTTAAAGACTTTGGAGGGCTGCCTTGACCCGAGGTGACAACCTTCGCTTTGCCATTCACTTATCACTTTCCTGTCCATTTTTTCAAAAAATAGCACATGATGCTTGACAATCTTACAACCACCAATTAACATGTTTCAATTACGACATCTGTAAACAACAGAGAAACCCAGCAGAATACTAGTATCTGCATGGTTGCAATTATTTCTTAACCTAATGACTCTCATAACGCATGTTCAAACACTCGTGTAGAACTTATTACAAGGGAGTATCGCCTCATTTTACATTTGCAAGTTCACAAGCAAACAAATATTCATCAAAAAACACAATTACAAAACCAAAAGACACTTCAGTTAGTAACAGCTGCTCCTACACTTGCAACAGTTTCCGTCAACAAATCATGCAGTTTCTTCGTCTCCCCCGCAACACATTCCCTATCAAACAAAGCAGAAACAACGGCCACCCCTTCCAAATTAACCACCCCTAGTTCCATCACAGACCTCGCATTTGAAAGATTAATGCCGCCAATTGCCACCACTGGTAGCCTTGAAGCCAAGCAAACAGTTTTCAGACCATCTAAACCAATGGTCCGGTTATTTGCTTTTGTATTCGTAGGGAACACGCCTCCCGATCCTATGTAATCAGCACCATCCTCCCATGCTTTTTGAGCGTGCTCTGGTGTCTTGCATGATACTCCAATGATTTTTTCAGGCCCAAGAAGAGCTCGGACTGCGTTGACTGGCATGTCGGATTGACCAACGTGGATCCCATCAGCGTCACATGCCATTGCAATATCAACCCTGTCGTTTATTAGTAGGGGGACATTATGGGCACGGCAAATTTCAAGACATGCTTTGGCTGCTTCCAGGAATTCTCCTGTTTCAGCATCTTTTTCTCTGAAACACAGCAGGAAAAAATACCTATATTAGGGTGCAAGTGTCAACCATTTATGTGAAAACAGGTAAGTAGCCCATCACATAATCAAATATTACTAACACGCAATCTTGTGAACCCTAATAAAGGGAAGAAAAAAAACTTCTAAAACACAAGTGTCTGAAACAGAGGAGAGTGGATGGAAAAGAAAAAAAAAACAAAACCTTATTTGCACAATAGTGGCACCTCCTTCAATGGCAGCTTTAACAGCATCAGTAATGGAATGACCCCATTTCTTATTCATCCCCGAATCTGTGACAGCGTATAAGAAGAGATCACTAGGAGTAAAAGGTTGCAGCCTGCTCGAAATGTTCTTCTTTAGCTTAAATATGTGATCAAAAGGACCTTGAGGTCCGTTTCCAATATTAATGTTTTTGCTATACTCCAGTGCAGTCTCAACATATCGTTTTGCTACCTTCATAACACAGTTCACAAAGAATGAGAAATAGAGCTCCAATAAAGTATGCACAAATATAATATCCGTAATAACATCAACTGTTTCTGATTAACAAACATAGGTTTCAGATTTTTTGTTTTGTTTCTACCGGATTAATTAAGAAATTTCTGATTCCATAATACTTTCTGAAATAGACCAAACATCTAGATCAGATTAGACACTTGGCCACCACCCAAGGCAGTTTGTGACATAGTTATTAATGGAGCACAACATACCAGTTATTTATGAGATGCTAAGATCCCAAAAGTTATGAAAATAGTAAAATACCTTAACAGCTGATAGCATTGAAGAACCCTTTGCCAACTCGGCTGCTATACATGATGCCATTGTGCAACCAGTTCCATGAGTATTTCGAGTTTGTATGCGTGATGAACGTAACTCATAAAAATCTTTACCTGCATGGGCAATATCAATATGAATACATATCACATATGAAACTAGTACAGAAAGTACAAACACCTCTAAAACACAAATCTAGATGAAAATATAACAAATGGTACACAACAAAAGAATAATTAACCTTGACCGTAAAGATGAAGTATGATACTATTACGTACCATTAAAGAATATATCTACAGCATCTGAGGAAGGAGGAAGGTCACCTCCTTTCACAAGAACATTTCTGAAACAATATGATTATGTTACTACTGTTTGCTACTACTAGTATGAAACAGAGAAATGCTAATGCTGACTAAAAGTGGCAAGAGGGCATAAACGAAGTGAACTACAATGCATGTTAGTTATAATTACCGTGGTCCCAAATCATGCAAGGACTTTGCAGCAGAGCGCATGTCAGTAACTGTTTCCAGTTTTAAACCACCAAGTAAAGCAGATGCCTCTTTTAGATTTGGGGTCACAATGTCTGCCATAGGAAGAAGATCCTGCCTGCAACAAAAAGATATAGTCAAACCATTCTCCCGAGCTTTTATGTTATACCATAAACAAAGTATAAATGCAATTAAACAGAAGCTAGATTTGCAAAATCATCTTACCGAAATGTATCAAGTATGGAAGGACCAGCAAGCACATCCCCACTAGTAGACACCATAACCGGATCAACCACTAAAGCTGCCTTTAGAAGTTAGACCAAGTCAATTCAGAAACGACGTTTACTTCAATTCAAATTAATCTGTCATACCTTGAACTGGAAATTGCTTTAGACTATCTTGAAGGATTTTCACCATTGCAATAGACGGAATCATTCCGGTTTTCACCTAAATTGATATCAGTACTAAACTATGGTCAATCTGTATGAACAAAACAACCTTGTTCAAGGTTACATACTTTTTTATTTCTAAAGTGATCATCGATCTTACAACATCAACCCGCATATCTGACAGTACAGATTTTAATTGAGCCGCAACAGATTCTTCTGGAAGAATGCTCACATCCTAAACACAAGGAAACAAATAACTGGACGTGTAAATAAGGAAACTAGAATTTGAAAAAAATAAAATCTATTCATGTTACTACAGAACTACCAAAAAGAAATACGTTGTTAAACCTGAACGCCAAGTGTATTCTGTGCAGTAACAGAGGTGATCACAGTGGAACAGTACACTCCACGTGCAGCACAAGCTTTAAGATCAGCTTGAATTCCTGCACCAGCTCCTGAATCAGAGCCAGCTACGGTCAGAACATGCCGGATTTTTTTAACACTAGACCCATTTGTAATGGTTAACGCCTTCTCCTCCGGCATTGCCTTGACAGTCAAACTAGCAAACTGATCAAGCCCTTGTCTACTACCACCTTGTTTTGAACTGAATACTGTAAATATCTGATTGGGTAATCAACCACAAAGTTAAAAAAAATCAAAACATCAAATAAGCTTCTTCTATCTGCAACTTACTTTAGTTAAATAGCATATCAGATAAACGATAACCTAATTTCAAAGTAATTGTAACACAATAACCTAATTTCACATTTAACGCTATAATTTTTATCACCGCTGCTCATATAAATTAAATTACTTCAACAAAATAGTCCAACTTAAAATCATATCCAGTGAAGGTAAGAAATACATCTCAAACGAATATAATCAACAGTTCGATAAAATCAAATAACGAAACACGACAACGATAATTCACTTATTTAAAGTCAAATTCGATATTGATAATAATACAAAAAACAGTCGGATAAAAAAATAAGTTAGCAATCACGCTGAATTATAATTAAGAGGAATGAAATTGGGGTTATAATTAGGAAAGTAAGAGAGTGTGTGATGAGTACCTTTTGGTGATGAAAAATGGAGGTTGAGGTGCTGCTTGAAAGAGTGAAATCCATGTATGTACGAGAGAGGAGTTGTTAAATAAAGTGGCAGTGTGATAGAACCATTAATAACAGGGCACTATACTCCAATAATCAATTATTTTTGGACACTGCTTTTAGCCAATTTAAAATATAAATATTTTAGACAGCAATCAGAAAAAAAAAAGTAGGAGAAAAAGACAACCGAAGGTTTATTTTTATCAAATTTAGTGCTTCAATTATAATGTAACGGGTTCAGATTTATTTTGATGTATTGTGTATAATTTTTAATTATTGATATTATTATTATTGATGATGTGACTATCATATAAGTTATCACGTCAACTAATATTATCGACATGTCATAAAAAACGGGTGTGATCCGTGACGATCTTTGCGCCATATAAAAAGTCGCAAAGACGTACGAGAAAAAAAAAAGAAATCAAAGTCAAAGTAGCTGATTTGTGAATTTGGCCGTTAGAGATCAAGATCAAATCTACAAAACTGACGGAGAAAAATACGTTTATCATGGTGGAGAGGGTGTACCATTTAAATTGTCATGCTATCGGTGGCGGAGCCACGTTATCATCAATGGTGACCTGTGCCACCAGTCCATCAGACCCACGTAATGTTAATTTTTCCTAAGTGAGGCCCATATGATATTCAATATATGGACTTTTAACTAAGTGGCACCATTTAAATCTATTTGTGATATCAACAAATCAAATAGGCCTACCATATTACATTGTTAAGAGTCATTCCTTCATATTCACTACTGGCCCATTTTAAATTTATGAGCAAACCAACAACGATTCTATATCTTTTATACCTTATTGTTTTTGTTTCAATAATTCTAGTTTTTACAAACCCATATTATTAATTGATTATTATATATGATTTTTCTTGTGTATTACCCGAATTAGTAATCCAATAAACTTTACATCATGGTTTGTTGGTTTAATATATTAGAAAGTAATGCTATATAGCAGAAGCCAACTTTCTTACTCAAATTAACCTCAATTTCAACAGGTGTTTTAGGTTTCTTACCTGCAATTGCAAAGAAACACCTTCCAAAATTACTCTTCAAGCTTAATTTGATTTCACTTTGGTTTCTCTTTCTTTTCTCTCACTAGAAACACACATATACACACTTGAACGAATTGAGATGTTTTCGTGGTTTCTGGAAAGTGTTGGAACATGTTTTATTTGTAATTACACACTAATTTACACAATTAACCCCTCCAAACCGACTTTTTGCCCGACACTGCGACACAAGCCTTGTGTCGCACAGGGCTCTGTGTCGCTACCTGCGACACTAGCCCTTGTGTCGCATAACAGTAAACAATTTTAATTTAACGAATTTCGGGATGTTACAACAAGACCCTGTATCTGTAATTCTGTAATAACCAAGTCCAATAATCTGTTGACCTCTTTAATAACAACCAATGCCCGAAGGCCACATTGCACGTAGATTCATAATCAGCAAATCAGACTAAACAGTCTATCAATTATATCTACTTTTAATTGTTGCAACCAAACCGATACAACCAAATCAAACTTGTGAGTTCCAGATCCACTCACTTGTCAGCCTTAGTTCAACAACTCAAAAGTCTAATGTTACTGAGTCTTCTGCTGATATGAGAATACAACAGATAATGAGTTAGTAACTCATTCCATAATTGTATAACATATTTCAATACATAATATCGAAATGACAAAGAATTACCAAGTTATAACAATGCACTTATATAATTATTTACTCAATCATCATAATAGCATATTTATGCGAACAGGCAAATCCCTGAAGTCTAAGAAAACAAAGGTTCAATACGAAGTGAAATTAGAAAGTCCCAAAACGATGTTTAAAACTTGAATAATGCCATTTTCGACCCCAAGATGACCCCGAAAGGCCTAAAACCGCCTAGGCTCATTAAAGAGCTTTGATTATTGGACCGTTTTCGACATGCGAATCTCGGCCCAATCCGTGTTAAATGAAAATTTGTTAAATTTTTAGTCACTAAAAGTATCACTAACAACTCAATTTGCGAACTGAGTTCTTCTTCTTGCAAGCTGCGAACCGAGCCTGCTGTAACCAAAACCCGAACTTTCTTCTTCCATAACTCACAAATTCGACTTCCTATCATTCTAACAAGCTTTCTAACAACTTATATGCATCAAATATCATCATATAACATCGTTCAAGCTTCAATCACACACTATTTCACAAATTGACTAATTTTCATGAAACAAGTTTATGACTAAAATACTCACTTTTAAGAGTAAGAACAAGATGATGATGATGATATGAAATTCGTTTTTCTAATCTTGAATCACAATCAGGTTGCTATCAATTTGATTGAAAGAAATTGTAAGCTTGACTATGTGTGTGTTTTTTATGAAATGAAAATAAGTTTAGAAGATTACAGAAGGTTACAGAATATATACATAGGAGATTTGAGGAGGTTAATTCCCCTTCATAATCTATTGTCAGGAACCTAAAACCATTTTGCGAAACCAACTATTTTATTTTACCGATAATTATATCAATTTAAAACAGTAATTTATTTATTAGTCACAATAACTCATTTATCCTTTTGACTAATATTATCAAATAAACATAATAATATTAAAATATTCCCAACACATTAAATAATAAATTTAAAGTTAGGAATTTACCCGTATATTACTAGGCCCTTAGGGTGGATGTTACACTAATGAACAAAATCGAAACCCTACATCTATAACCGAAGAATAAAAAGAGAATATTTAACGGATTCTAATTTATGTAGCCTTACCCACTGTAAGGTTGCCGGCGTTTGAGTTCACTCCGGCGTTGGTGGCCTAGATGATGGCTGATAAAGAAGAATAGGGAAGGGTGATTTTGTAGGTCATATGGTGGGTTTTCAATTAAAAAGAAGAAAATGATTTGCATATTAGAACATGATTTGCAGGTTAGCTCAATTGATTAATTGGTTTTGTAAATGCTTAAAATTAGAAAAAATAAAAAATGATTTCCAGAGTAGAAAAAATAAAATAAATCAGGGATGATTTGCTTTATGGATTTGTAAGAGGTGATGGTAATTTTAGTGGTGGTGGGTGGCATATCATTCGGATGCAGGTGGAGGTTTCAACAGGTGGAATGATATCGGTTTTTTTATACACATGGCAAAAAATTCCTAGTTGGCACGTGACGTGGTTGTCTAGTCAGCATTTTTAAATTGTAACAGATAAAAACTAAGTTTGTCAACATTTTAGCACATATTAGCCAGTTAGATAGCATACATTGGTATTTTAGGAGATAAGTTGCTGACCTCGGGATAAACTAGCAGGGTACATGACCGACAAAATGTATTTACCCGAGTTATAATTGAAGTTTAGTATGAATAATTGAAGCTTAGTTTATCATCACCCATGATTTATAATCCTACAACACCTATATAGATTTTTTTTCATATGACACGTGTAGACTCGTAAATAGTTGTTCCATATGATTTTTCATACACACTAATTACATTTATTGTGATATACTACCTTCACATTTCTAATTTTGGGATATCTCAAAATAATTGGTCACATTCAATTTCAACTAATTAGAAAGTGTTTAGATGGAAAAAGATGAATTCTTATTGGTCTGTAATTGTACCTTTCTAAAACTGTGTGCAGATTTGTAATGAACAATTAGATTGTGACAAGTATAAGTTATTGAAATTGAAATTAGTAGCAATCGACAAAGATGAATATTAATGCATAAAGTACAATTCTTGATTATTATTATTACTAAGTTTTAAATAAATGTATAAATACGGGTCGTATGAAATAAAATTATACTTGGTATGTCTTAATATGATTGATATATGTCATTATTGAAGCATGGACTGTCATCAATTGAATCATGTACCGCAAAAAGTATGCAAATATTTTTTAATATGTTTATAGAAATTTAATATGATTATTTAAGGGGATCTCTTTCCATACAATTTAAATTCACTCAACCTACCACTAATCATTAGTAATATGCCAATAATTAGTGGTAGAATGAGTAGATTTAAATTATTGTGGTATGGTGACTGGACAATGATGTATTTGACTCAAAATTTGAGTAATTGTGTCAACTTTTCATCCAATGGACCCCGCAAATAATAAAACTATTTTTATTACTTTTTAACACAAAAATATTTATATAAAAAATTAGCTAACTATTATTTAATTGAAGAATTAATAGGACAAAATTCATTACGTTAATTATAAAAGATAAAAACTTATTTCCATTAGCAATCAATCCCGCAAATCTACAAAAACTTTTTGAGAATTACAAGGCATGAGTTGAGTATATAATTGTTGACGCCGCATGTACGTGGTTTCCTATCCAGCTGCATTCAGGGATTTATAAGAAGTCCAAAGTCGAGTAATGTGAGGCATTAGGTACTCTCCTTGAAACTGTACCATCACATAATGATTCTCATTTATATGCGCAATTGTAAGAGTTTGGTGGTGTTGAACCTCTTATGGGCCTCTCCAAAGAGGAAAACAAGTCGTAGAGCCTTGAATGCTTAAACAATGTACGATTACACCAAACCTGTTGGCAATCAGAATAGCTGTCTCAGGCATAATCATCCAGTGACGTGACGGTTCAGGGGATTATGAGAAACACAACGACTGATACAGTTCATTATAAGCTGCGTTAAAAACCCGACTGTAGTAATATCCATTCTTTAACTCGTCTAGCAGCTGCAGACGAATGTCAAGCCACCTATCTTCACCATATCCGAGACAAACATCAATTGACCGAAATCCATAGTTTCCATCGCCCTCTACATTTTGTATATGTGTGATGTAAGGATGAAAAATGTTTGGAATTACAACCATCAATGGGTGTGAATAGCATGCATCATATGAATCATCACACGTCGGTTCCTCATTCAAGTCAAAAGCATGTGAAGTTTCCCCCGTTGGTTCCTTGTTCAAGTCCATCACGTATGAACTATGTCTCGCTGGCTCCTTGATCGAATCCGACCCAAAAACATTTGGCGTGGTGGAATAACTATTTCTGTGAGGATCTCGACTGTTCGGATCAACAGACCTTTTCTGTTCTTCTTTCTTTGGTCGTCCGCGAGTTTTTTTTTTTTAACTTGAGGTACTCGAATTAGCGTTGTTATACTTCGACTAATCATTTCTTTTGTCGTATATTATAAATGATTTTGAGTGTGGACACATTTGGATTTCGATCCTTTAATATTGATAGAATATCTCGTGGCGCAACATTTTTCCTTGTTAAATTTGCCACCAAACTGATTTCATCATCGAATAATCGTTTTGCATATGGATGCCCCTCCATATACTGTATAAGTGTAACATCCACCCTAAGGGCCTAGTATTATTCGGGTAATTTCCTAACTTAAATTTATTATTTAATGTGTTAGGAATATTTTACTATTATTATGCTTGATAATATTAGTAAAACGAATAAATGAATTATTGTGACTAATAAATAATTCATTGTTTTAAACCGAATTAGTTGACGGTAAAGTAGAATAATTGGTTTTCCCAAATGGTTTTAGGTTCCCGATAATAGATTAAGAAGGGAACTAAAATTGTAATGGTATTGGGTTAGATTAATATATATATATATATATATATATATATATATATATATATATATATACATACCTTCTCAATTCTTCTATACAAATATACACACTTCTTAAACATTCCTGCGAACCGACTTGAAATTCCAAAAATTGAAAGAAACCTTCTGTGAAATCTTAAAACAGTAGAATAATCACCCTCTTGTTACAAAAAACGAATTCCAGTAACATACTCATCATCACTATGTTCCTGTAAGTATTTGATGTTTATAATTGTATTTTGATGAAATTAGCAAATTCTCGAATTGATATGAATTTTAAGCTTAAAAGATGTTATATGATGTTATTTGATGCATATAAGTTGTTAGAAAGCTTATTTGAATGATAGGAAGTCAAATTCGTGAGTTTTGAAAGAATTCAGTTCGAATTTCTGGGTTCGGCAGCGAACTTCGCAGCTTGAAGATGAACTCAGTTAGCAGAACTTGATTGTGAAGCAGTTACCACTGTTGGAAGTTAGTTTCCACTGTTTATGTAATTAACACTGTTAGTTAAGAATTGTAAGTAGTTTCCACTGTTTATGTAATTAACACTGTTAGTTAAGAATTGTAAGTAGTTTCCACTGTTTATGTAATTAACACTGTTAGTTAAGAATTGTAAGTAGTTTCCACTGTTTATGTAATTAACACTGTTAGTTGAATTTATACTTAGACTTTCATAAATGAAGCAGTTACCACTGTTGGAAGTTAGTTTCCACTGAATGTTCAAATGTGGTAGTTAATACTGTTTATGACTTTGTGATAAGAATGAGTCTGTTATGGAAGTTATCTAACTCATTATTTGTTGTATTCTCAGATCAGCAGAAGACTCGGTGATATTAGACTTCTGAGTTGTGGGACTGAGACCAACAGGTGAGTGGATCTGTGATCCTCAGTGTGAGTTAGTTGTAACATGTTTGGTTCCAACGGGTAATGTAATACTACTGTTGATAGACTGTTTAGTCTGGGTTGTTTATATTATCCATGATGATTATGGATTATGTGATATTTGGCCATTGGGCGTATGTGATATGTATATTCAGAGGTCAACACTGAGTTGGGCTTAGTTACTATTGTTTGGCCAAACAGGGGTTCCTTATACACATAGTTGATAGCAACTGTTGTTGGTGAAAATAGTAACAAGCTATCGGTTAATCACTGTATTGGCCTGTAGTTGATTTTAAGTGTTCCTTGGAGGATACCTCAGAAACCACCGGTCCTCTTTGACGTTGTGTGTTTACGATTATTCGCTGTAAACAGATTTGTTATTTTTGAGTTAGACTGTTGGTTACAGTTCTTCTCACTTAGCCGTGTGCTAATCCCACCACCCTACTTCTTGCAGGTTAATGTTTGATTAGGGGATGAGCAAGAAGCTTTTGGTTTAATGGGATGTTTGACGACCAGCTACTCTGATTTTATTTTGATACATAATGATGGGATTTGTACTGTATAACAACCAAACTGATGTATGTTTTATGTTTTTAAACGATATGACTTTAGCATATATTGTAAAAGTATGTTTTGACCAGACACTTCCGATATTTCGAATATAAAATGATATTTAGAAAGTGGGGTGTTACAATAAGGTGATGATTATGTTCATCGCATATCACCTTTAACGTCCAATAATCATATTCTTTTGAATATCTTCCTTCTAACTCGAATAGACAATTACTTTTTTTGGTGCCAGAAACTTTACTTGAATTTGTAACTTTATATTGACCACCACGATAACACACGAGTACAACTTTAAACACGAATCCACTTGGGTCTTTATTTGATCTCTTAGTGACGGTGACAACACCTGAAGTGCGTCCCGTATTTTGTACCCAGTTTATCAATTCTTCATGGGACGTAAACACCTAAAAAGTAATATAATTTTGTCAACCTTTATTAGAGAATTTTGAAGAACAAAAATATAATTATTGCTCGATTTTATACCTCATTAGTGGCAAAATCTTGTGTCCGAATGAAAATTCCAACTTCGTCGATTGAGTTGTTTCCGTAATAATTCGACATCCCTTCTTATGAAACTAATACATTTTTAAATAAAATTTTATTTATAAAATAATTAAGGAGTTAAAATATAATATATATATATATATATATATATATATATATATGTGAGAATATGTGGATAGTCAATACGAAGACGTTGATGCTTTTTCTATCACATTTTTAAAGAGATTGTAGGTAGTAATTATATTAATTATATTATTGTTAATATTAATTAAAGAAAATCTCACATTTTAACCAGCCAGTTAACTTATCTCTACTCTCCACCACAAATCATTTCTATTCTAAAAAACCCACAATATTCTCTCTACTCCCTTTCATTCTCACATCTCTCAACATAAACAACCCAACAACCACGGCCGCCCGAAATCACCGCCATCCGAAGGTATATTCATGTTCATCATGTCAGTACACCGTCACCACCACCACCACGCTAGCAAACCGTCGCCACCACCACCGCCTGCCGGAACCACCGTCGGCCGGAACTCTACGTTATCAAACCGTCACCACCACCACGGCGGATCTAAAAAGACTGAAACCGCTGCCACCACCATCACAAAAGTATGTGACCTTCCTTATTTTTACATATGAGATCTGAAATGGAACTAAATAAATGGTGGGGTTGATTTTGTTCAGATCTGAAATTTGGGTGGTAAACGGTGGTGAACGGTGGTGGATGATGGTGATTTTACTTGGAACATGACTTATATGGAAAAAAAGTGTATTAAAAGTTGTATATAATTATGTTAACTTATTTGTTTTTTAATACAATTTATAAAAGTGTGCCAACATTTTTTTTACCTTTTTAACTCATATTAGATAAAAGTTTAAGTTTTAAAATGATATAATGTTACTGAAACGGGAATGTGAAATAGATGGTAAATGCAAAGTAACATAAACTTCAATATATATATATATATATATATATATATATATATATATATATATATATATATATATAAACAATAATAATAAAATTTATTGTATAATCATATTGTAATATTTATATAACACACCTGTGATCTTTTTGCCCACTCTTAAATGAAGAGTTCCATTTAAATTTAACTTTATTAGATGTTTATAAAACTAAATTTGTAGGAGATGAAAACATTGAAGATAAAGAGTAAAAGATTAAATCCATATTTATATTAACATTTTAGAATCCTTTTACAAAATATAGTCAGAATTTTTTATGATAAAGCTGAAAAAAAAATTAAATCAGATCAAATCAACCAGAAAAGTAAAACTCCAAATTTGTGAGTATGAGAACCCGTGAGAATATGTCATTAATTTGGCTTTTTGATGGTACAATAATTAGTCTTTTGACCCTTAATGATTATAACATCTCAAAAGTAATCATAATACTTATCACTTATATTTAAATTCAATACCAAAACATCAAAACATAAAGGTTTCTAACATTTCTAAATAGAATTTTAGGAATTCAAATTCATTATACAAAATTACAAATGAGTTGGTTTTCAGATAGTGATGAATGAAAAAAATCCAAACTTTTGTAATATCTAAACTAAAATAAAATTTAAAATAATATGAAAATATATTTGGATTTGCTGGTCAACCCGAACACGTGTGAACTAAACCCGACCCAAAAAATCAGCAAGTTTGCGGGTCAAAAACTTCGACCCAAACCTGCTTATTTTTAAGTCAATTTCGTGTTGAATTTCGAATCGTGTTAGAAATTACCGGCTCTAATCATCAGTAATTATCACTGTCATTTTCATCTAAGATTCCACGATACAAACAACTAATGTCGTCAGTCACCACTGTCTTCTTTCATTTTTTTTTTACCATAATGTAGTGAGAGTAATTTGCTAGTTCAATATAAACGTGTTAACTTGTCACGCCAAATTACATTATTATTGTTTTGTTGTTTTGGCTTACTAGTAAGGGTGTAGTCGAGCTGATACATCGCCAAGCTTAAGCTCGACTTGATTAGAAAAATCAGACGCTCGAAACTTGACTTGATTAATTAACCACTACTCTCGAGCTCGAGTTCGAGCTCGATTATTATTATTAAAATATTAATAATAATTCATTTAAAATAAATATTAATCGACTCGATACTTTTAAGTTTGACTTGCCTCGACTCAATATTTTCATGCTCGATAAGTACAACGAATATGTTAATATACAAATAGATGAAGGATAAAATTGTAAAATATAAGCTCGATAAGGCTGGTGAGCCACTCTAATCGTAGATTTTAATACTTGAGACCGAGTAATTCGAGCTTCAGCCCGAACTCAACTCAACTTATAACGAATTGATCTCGAGTAGCTTACAAGTTTTCTTCCTCGATCACACCTCTACTTAATACTTATTGGGAGTAATTTTCTTTTTGCAAATATTTGTATTGAAACGACCTTTGTAATGCTATATCTTAAAAAATGGAAAGTAGAGGGACCGAATAACAAAATAAGGCATCTGCCAGAGACCGCCATTTACAATCTAGACGGTCACGAGCAGGAGCAAAAATAATAAAACCAATGGATAACTCTCATAATTTTCTTTTGTCGGTTTACAAACAAGATATACATACATCGATAGTGATATATACACGTATATAATTTACACATATTCATGATTAATCACTGGTTCATTTACTTTTGATCTTATTGATATAGAAATAATATGACAACTGAAATGGAAGATTCTGGAACGCACACAGTATCAACAACAAACAATTTGATCGTCCGGGAAGGACCGCCGGCCGACGACTGTTGTCCGATTTGCTTCGGCTCGTTCTCCGTTCCTTGCCGTGGTCCTTGTGGCCACTGGTACTGCGGTATGTCTTAATATCGTTTATGTTTTCCTATTTGTTGATAAATTGTAACCCTAGCTTGTGTAAACAGTAGAACTTGCTATATACGTTTGAATTTGACTATGTTTATAGACAGAATAAAACAAAATGGAACTTTTAGATACATGTTGATTTTATGGTAAATCATTTGGCAGAGGGGACAGCAAAGAAATTATGGAATGCATTTTGACTACATTTGATAGGAGTGAAATGATTTACTGTAATTGACTTGATGATAAAAAAGTTTGTGCTAGAAATGATGTTGAGGAAGTCTAAAACCTTGCTGAAAGACGAATGTGATTAGGTGTTTTATAGTATAGGCGTTTCAAATGAAGCGATTATGGGATTGTGAAACACATAAAGGCAACAAGAGGTGAGTATTACCGAAATGGTAGTCATGGGATTGATTGTCAGGTGTTACTAATGTCTACAGAGAGAGTGTGAGGTTAACGATTATGGTAGAGGGTCTGTTGATCGTGTGATTATACCATCATTGAGTACACTAACTGTCCACTAAGCACACCTTAATTGTATAAATGAACATATAGTTGAACATGCCTTTGTCGTAGTGGTATTGATGTGTATTTGAGGTGCTTTTAACCAAGTGGTTGAGGGATCCTGTACCATCTGGGACTAATATGTGGAGTGGTTTGGGTGTGTGTGTTTGAAGTCCAAAAATACATATGATTGAATTCTTTGTTTAATGCGGTGTGAATAGCTTTGAAGCTGGCATGTTAAAATCACTAACTATTTTTTATACCATTTCCTGCAAGTGAAGCCTTGCTCTCTCATGCGACACAAGCTGACCAATCTCTGTGGGACCATTTTATGTTATCTTTAAAGTATTTTATGTTTCTTTTTCATGATGCTTTCTTTGTTTCCATTTTTGTTTTAGTATTTGATATTTTCTCTCTGATAGAAAGATGATTTTTTCCCTCCTTGTACAGGTGGTTGCATTATGGAGTACTGGAACCATGTTGCAGCGTTTCGCCCTTGCAAGTGCCCCATGTGCTCTCGTCCTATATCAAAGTTGACTCCTGAATCAACATTATCCCTACAGCAGGATGCAGGGATACGTGAGGTTCTCAGGAATGTTAAACAGTACAATTGCCTTTTCGCTGGGGGTGCGTGCGGGTTTATTCTGGTAGGTTGATACTTGTTTGGTACTGGCTTGCTCAATCCATCTAGTATATCTTTAATTCAATTGGGAATGTTTCCATTTTGTTTAAAGTTACATGCCTAAAAGGCCTAAAGCTTGCCGGGGCGATGTGATGATGCCGTTTTTCATGGATTTCATGGATTAGTTGGTTACAGGCGCCAAAAACCATGCTACACAAATAATCATAATGAGAAACAGTTTCATCTTTAAGATACATTGGACTGATAGCATTAGGCATACATTGGAGTCCTCAGATAGCAACTGTTATCTTTTACGCTCCACATATAATAAGGCTGAGTGCATCCATCTCACTCATATATTGCTTCTTGAAGCAACTGGGGTAGTTTTATGCAGGTGAATGAGATCATGGCTGTATGAATATGTTAAAGGAATTTGATGAATGTGTTTTCTGATGACAGCAAGTACTTCAGTTGCCCTTATTTGTCAAGAGATTGCTTCAAGCTATGATGGATCCTGATAGACCTGTTGCATACCTTAGCAGATTGCGTTTAGTTGCAGTTAAGCAAATCTGAATTGCAAATTTAATTCTAATTTCTGTTAATGATTTGCTTATAGTTTTGGAAGCTGTCTTTATTAAATGGACTTAGAATGGGAATTCATACATCTCAAGCCTACACCATATTATGCTGCGTTGAGGCTGTTCTTTGTCTTGAATGACTTGTGCTGTACAAGTTGTAAGAGAAGTCTTTCATAAAATACAAATATGAATTTGGATTCTAATTAAGTTTTTTGATTTAGCAGTAGTCCTTGAGAAGTTGGTATTACTTTTCATTCGATAACTTCTAAACTACAAGTAAAACTAAAGGGTACAATAGTTGTTTTACCCCAAATTCATCTAATGAGACATTTTGAAACTTTGGTGGCCCCCTTGTATGCTGAACCTTTTAATTATTTCAAACTTTCTGGTGTGCACACTTCAATTACATGCATATTGATGCTCAGTGTTGGAGGTGGTGCTGAATCTTTTTCTCGTGTTGCAGGTGTTTCTTGGTGCTCTGTATACACTTAGTCCTTTTGACTTCCTACCAAGATGTAAGTTGCTTTACTTCCTTGACTGTAACTCCTGTAACGGATTGAAGACATGAAGCTACAAATCTAGCTATGCAATTTGTTTTCTTATACCTTCATGACAGCCGATTTCATACGCTTCACTATTTTGAACATTTTTAAAATGTTGGTTTTTTCGATTCTTGTCGAGAGTGCTCCATAAAAACTATGTGAGACAGATACATGTTATGGGTTAAGGATGATGTCAAGTCGCCAATGTAGGACCCTTTCAAGAATTAGAAGAATTATCATCAGAATTTGGGGGCATGCAGATTCTTTTTGACTCCTTAGGCTTTTTAGTGACAAAATATGATCTAAGAAGCTTTATTATAAAAATGAGAATATAATTCATTTAAATAAAACGTTTAGGAAGCTGTAAGCATTTGAATATATGTCAGATTACTTTTGAGCCTTTTGACTCGTCACATTTTTTAGTTACTTTTTTTGGTTCCTTTTAAAGTGGCTTGCGTGTTTCCCTGCTTCTATCTTCCATACTTTATATTTGTGACCTTTGGATGATGCTGTGGTGCAGGGCGATACCTTGATGCTATAGACTTGTTTGACTGCTCTGCTATTGCTCTATCTTTCAGCTTGTACTTTGTTGGCCTCTATACACGAAGGAGACGCTTGAGACATTTAAGGCAACTGGCTCCTGTCCCACACTTTGAAGTAGATATGTAACGGTGCTGATATGTCACCTTATCATCTCCGGTTATAATATCATACGTCATATTCTGGATGCACACATCAACTTGATTAATGCCACTAAATACCACCTCACAGGCTAATGATGATGAGTATATATGTCTTCTGCGTGCTTGACTCAGGATGACTGTAGTTTAGTTTTAGTTTAAGCTTTGTATGTATATATGAGGGGCCAATTTTCAAATTTAATGAAGTAGATGCAGTCAATCCAAGTCTTTTTCTTTGAAGTAGATGCAGTCAATCCGAGTCTTTTTCTTTGGTACTTGGCGAGTACGACTACATGGGTGGCACACAGTTTGAACATAGCTATAAAGATCGACAAAATAACAAGTAGCAAGTTGTGTGTCCTGCTGCATAACAGAGGTCGACGCTACAGTATCTGGTCTTATGTTTTTCGATATATTGTAAACGCAGTGTCCAATGAGGTATATGTGACGTGAAATGTTACAACTGAACTTATTCAAATTTCGTCAAGTTTTCGTGATGATAATCTTAGCAAAACAACTTCAAAGATTAGGTATATGTGATGTGAAATGTTTTGAACAGTGTTATTCAAATATATGTATGTTGGTCCTTAACGACGCTATAAAACCTATGTAGTTATCAACTTATGATGAAATTCATATCACTATTCTTTGGGGTGTGATTGATTACTGAATATATGGTAGAATACATCATACATGATTCTAATTAACTAAACGGATCTTTGGTTTAAAGTCATGCAACAAACTTTGATGAGCTAAAACTAATATTGCAAGTGCATTTATCACATGACAATAAAATAAGAGTAAATTAACTATTTGGTCTAATTTGCGCTCCAATATCTTGAAATGGTCAAAATTTACAACAATATCCATTTTGGTCAAAGATTTTGCTCCATCACATCAATTTGGAGCGAATTGTAGTATAAAAAAATCTTTATAAGTTCACTCCAACTAAATGCCCAACAATTCGTTCTATTTGGTAAAAATTACACATGAATTCGTTCAAATTCCCAACAATTCGCTTAAATAACTTTTATTAAAAAATACACATTTCGCTCAAATGACCAACAATTCGCTCCGATTATTTCAAAATACACGTGAATTCGCAAAAATGCACAACAATTCGCTCAAATGCCTAGGAATTCGCTCTGATTGAAAAAAAAAACACACTACATTTCGCTCCAAGTTAATGTGATGGAGCGAATTTTTTGACCAAAATGGATATTTTTCAAAATTTTGTCGATATTTAGTAATAGGAGGTCAAATTTGACCATTTAGGTAATTTTCTCTTTTTTATTTATCTTTTCTTTTTATAATTTTTTTTAATTGGAAGGGCATAAAAATGGAATTGCTCACGATCTCATATCAACGTTTAATTGCTCAAAATGTGTAATCGGCACCACAAAGTCATGCTAATAATAAGTGATATAAAGAAATATTTATAATAATTCATCCAAACGACATAAATTAATGATATATACACATTTTTTTTTTAATTTAGAGATCAAAAAGTAGGGCTGCAAACGAGTCGAGCTTTTATCGAGCAACTCGAGCTCGGCTCGAGCTTGAGCTTGTTCGAGTCGAACTTTTATCGAGTTCGAGCCCGACCTCGAGCTTAAAAGTAGAGCTCGAAATATTTATCGAGCCGAGCTAGAGCCTTTTAGAGTTTGGCTCGAGCTGCTATCGAGTTTTAATTAATATCTATATTTTTATATAAATATACATGTAATCTTGAATCTATAAATGATATTATTCTTATACTTTAAATATTGTTCTACTATTTTACATATGTGTTAGCTAATTTTCACACTTTATTTGTATTTTCTATATATTTGAAATGATTTTTAGTATTTTTTTAGGTATGCTATGTTTACAAACACAATATGCAAAAAAAGGTTACAAACATATTTTTCATCATCAGATTGGTTACTTTTTCCCCACTCCTCTTTCTCTTACTTCATTTTATTGGAAACACATCATTTTGTATCAATTTTTTGTGAACTCTTTGTATACAAAGTTTTTTTTTAATCTAATATAAAATAAGTTTGGGTATTAAAAGTAATTCTTTATAAGAATAGTCGAGTTTTTCAAGCCGAGCTTGAGCCATCCTGAAACATTTTTGAGTCGAGCTTGAGCATGCATCATGAAAGCTTGTCGAGCTATCGAGCCGAGCTCGAACCTTTCCTAAGTGAGTCGATCCGAACTCGAGCTCTGTCGAGCTCGAACTCCGCTCGACTCGATAACTGCCCTAGCAAAAAGAATAAAGTAGTCATTAACCTGGTAGACAACAAGAAAAACCTCATCATTCTTTTTCTGTAAAAAACCCGGAATCATATCCTATACAATATTTATTTATTTTAAGCCTTTCTTTGTTTTTGTATGTTTGGTTAGGATTTAGTGGTGTGATGATTTATGCACAAACAAAAGCTAGCCGTATAGCAATAGCTATGCGTTACACTATTATAATGTTCTTTTAAACAGTAAAGTATTTCAATAAATAATCATAAAGCAAATAAACAAATGGACAAATGGACATTAAGCACGAGACCTACTAACAAAAGAAAATGGTCAAAAAAATCAGAGGTAAATCTAAAAGACACTCAAATGCATACCAGTATCAATCATACGAGGGTTAGAGATCCAATTATTTCAAGAATATGATAAGCCAGAGCATCTATTGGCTATATATCCACAAAAATGACGATCTTTGAACCAAAGAGAAGACGTCTATGTGCATAACCTGCTCCAACTCCTCATCCTTAGAATGGAGACTTGAGTTCCGCCACTTCTAAGCGACTTCTTTGTTCTCAAAAGGTGGTAGATTCCCAGTAACAATATCATTAAATGATAACTTAGGAACTTTAGCCATATAAGTCTAACCTTTATCCATTTAAATAAATACAGAAGAGACACTATTATAACGTACTTTAAAGTATGATTAGTGATATATAACTAATTTTTTATGTCGTATAAATCACCACTCTTAGTGGTAACTATTATAAATGTTGATAAGTAATAGCAATTCGCATGTTTTGTCTCAACCTAAGAAGTATAATAATAATGTGAAATATAATATCTAAATTGACTCAACGTCTCGTTAAATATGATGTCCACACTTACTAGCTCTAGCATATTCGTAAAGTTCTCTATCTCCCTTAAAATCAACGGTAAAAGTTTTACTTCCTCTTTAATTAGTTTTCGTTAATTCATTTAATTATTATTATTAAAAGTTTATTTTTTAATATTTATTTATATTATCACAAAAACTATATCATTTTGTCATATAAAAATTACAACAAAAGCTTTCACCAACAATTTGTTACTGTTTTTTTTATTATTATTATTTAAATAAACAATATATTCACTGTTATTAGACAAATAAATTTAGGAAGCAAATCAAAATGGAAAGATGTGATGCAGAATCTTGGGGTCAAGTATTGTTTGTTTGACTTATATTACAACACAAGAAACATAATCTAACATCATTTAATAAAATAGATTAAATAAAACAACTTTGGGGATTTTCTTTGCTAATTATGATTATATGTTGGACCCCAGGACAGTGGACTACAATAAAAGTAGGTGCATTTTATTTTATTAATTAATACTTATTTTAATGTAACAACGTGCATAATTATTATACTTCTTGTTGTCTATTAAAGTAATTACTTCGAATAACTAGAAGGATTGTTCAATACAAACAGTATACAAACATTTTTTTACAATATAACATATGGTTTAATTTCAATTTGAGCAGTCCCGTTAAATTTATGGTGATGATTTGTACACTATTAAAAAATTTTCGTATATCATTAATTGTGCTTTATATTGTTATAATGTACAATACTATAAAGCAAATTTTTTGATGGTGTACAAATTACACTTTTGAATTTATGATGCTACAAAATCATCCAATTAGACATAATATGTACAAGATTTTGATGGTACAATTTCTGTCACACTTAACAATTAAAGTGGTAGATTTCTAATCATCCCCTCCACTCCAAAATAAACACCCATAATTGCACCCAACTACCCTCCTTATTCACCATATTTAAACCTCACCTCCCAAGTTTTACTCACTTTCTATTCTTCACCTTCTTTATAAAAAATATCCCACCACCTCATGATGCATCATAGTTCATCCTCTACTACGACGACCACCACCACCACAACCTCCGTGAACGGCTTCTACGACTTCCTAACTAGTAGCCTAGACGATCTTTATAACACGTTTCATTCTCATAAGATCATGTCCATTGATTTCTTACAACTTGTCCTCTCATTCCTTCAATCTTTTCATTCCCAATTGACCCTTTTGGTTCATAAACTACAATTGCCAGTTGGCGGAAAATGGCTTGATGAATATATGGATGATAGTGCACGTCTTTGGGAAGTATGTCATGTCTTAAAATTGGGCATTTCGAATATGGAAAACTATTGTTCTATGGGTGTTAACGTCCTTTCTATCCTTGAAAACAATGATTTAAATCCACAACTCTCACGTGAGGTAAATGATCATATTACTACGTGACTTACTTTAAATAGTCTTTAATTAATATCATTATATTGAATTAAATACTTATATGTTGAATATTTTTAGGTTCTTAGAGCGATCACTCGTTGCCAAAGGGAGAGTGTTAGATTGGAAGAAGAAAACAAGAGCTTATTAGAGACAAGAATTAAACCATTATCAATGAAATTCAACGAAAGTGCCTTAGTTCAATCAAAGTTCAATGCGTTCCACGGGTTTAGAGGAGTATTATATGCATTAAAAAACATAAGTTCATTACTCTTGAAGATCATGGTTAATGGCCTAGTTTATTGCTCAGATGAGACAAGTTTTTCCTCCTCGTTCCACATAAATACTACTAGTTATAATGAAAATCACACTGTTTTCGGATCAAGTTTTATGGTCTCGGCTACAAGATTGAATGATAGAGTCAAGGAGAAAGAAGACGGGCAAAATGGTATTTCACTCTACGAGTTTCAAAATACAAGAAACGCCATGGATGAGTTGAAAACGGAATTGGAACGAGTTAGAGGGTTTGAATCGGAATTTGATATAAGTGAGAGGGTTGAAAAGGTAAAGAATTGTTTTGGAGAGTTGCAATGTGGAGTTGAGAATACAATTGTTCAACTTGATGATTTTTTTGATGAAATAGTTGAAAGTAGAAAAAAACTCTTAGATTTATAATTTCATAACATATAGGTTTATTAGGTTTAGGTTTGAATACCTTTTTTGTGCCCTATTAAAGGGACTTGTGTTCAGGTGCTCCCATATTAAGTAACATGGGTCCAAAATTCACCACTTTTATGAAACAACACAAATATTATATTTATGTACCCATATATAATGCTAAAAAAACAAAAAAGTGCCATTCTTTTCTCATAAACAAATTGTTATAAATATTTGAATATTATATTTCAAATTAGACAATTTTAACCTTAAGTTGATTTGCAAAATCAAAACAATAAACTGTGGGTAGTTTTTAATTTTTTTTTTTTTTTTGCTTTATGGATTTGATTAGCCCTTCTAGAATTCACTTTAATGTGAGCCTTTGTGATATGATATGACTAAAAAAAATGAATAATAATGGAAATGGGATGTGGTTCTCCCTTTAAAGGAAAGTAAAAAAGATTTGCATACAAGTTAGGGGACATGAAGAATATAAAATCATGACAAATGTAGCTTCAAATTAAAGCACAAATTGTACATATCTGTGACAATGGCATTTAAAACTTCTCATTACCATAGCTAATATATTCAAATTAGTCTGCATACTGCAGTTGTATTAAATGAGTATATCATGATTCCTATGAAAATGTTTATAAGGCTAATTATTAGTAGTAAATATAGAGTGGTGTTCAAACGAGTACATAATTTTTCGTGAGAATAGAAGAACCAATAATAACACACCACGTGTCATAAAATTCATTCTCACAAAAATGTGGGGGAAAGTGGGTTTTGTGACACGTGGCGCATTCCTATTGATTCCTCCATTCTCACAAAAATTTTCATTCTCATTTGAACCTTACTCGGTGAACATATCAAATTTTGATATCTTTACTTTTTATCAAGGGTGACACCAATAGGTATACTAGATATTTTTTTTATTTAAAGCATAAATGAAATTGAAACAATTGAATAAAAATAATACAAAAACCATCTTAGTCACTTATGCAACCATTATCGCTGATATCAACCGCTATTACCTTCTTCCCATATATTATTGTCACATATAGCAAATACTTTGCTGGTAAAATATAATATCTACCCTTGTATATATTTAATAAAAGGTTTACTTAGATAGTTATAATAATGGTTATTAATTTTACAATGAACAAGAATAAACGATGAATAATAAAAGCTTTTTTTATGAAACAAATAGTAGCCATATATATATATATATATATATATATATATATATATATATATATATATATATATATATATATATATATATTAGTTTTAAGCCCGTGCGATGCACGTCAATTTAAAACATACAATTTTTATTACTATTAATTTAATCAAATAAATTAATTATTAAGAGATTTGTTAAATATAATGGTTTTTAGTACATACTATTATTACATTGTGAGATGTTTATCGTAATATGATAAATATTATATACAAAGTCCATGTCATTACACTAAATATAAGATCGTAACTCACTAAATATATGTCAAATTGTTTAATGGTATTTTATTTTTTAATTTTTTATTATTATTATTATTATTATTATTATTATTATTATTATTATTATTATTAAAATAATAATATTAATTAAATAATTTGTAGGAGTTTGTTTTCATATAGGACTCCTTATTTGCATATTAGTATTTACTCCGTATATTATATTATATTTATTTATTATTAAAAAATAATAAAATAATAATATAGTATTAATTAAATAATTTGTTAACTAAAATTAAGATGTTGACTCGTGGCATTTGTGCTTACGTGGCAAATTATAGAGCTTTCTTTTTTACTCCTTTAGTATATATATAGATATTATATATATAGGGTGAGGTTCAAATGAGAATGACAAAAGTATTGAGAATAGGAGAACTAGTAGGAATGCACCACGTGTCACAAAAATCACTTTCCCCATCTTTTTAAAAACTAAATATCTCACAAACGACAAGTCGAATAATTATGAAAATTGCACCATAAAATTCAGCGTTTTCTTCTCTTCGATTTAAGATCTCACAAGCTATACTTTCGACGAATTTTGTTTTTTTTTTTCATTTTTTAGTGGGTTTACAAATTAGTAACACATGTGTTAGTGTTGCGTTTAAGGTTTAGGGGATAGGGTTTAGGGGTCAGGGTTTAGGGTTTCGGGTGCCCAAAACCCCAAACCCTAAACCCTAAACAATAAACGCTTTACAAAACCCTAAACCCTAAACCCTAAACCCTAAATTCTAACCCCTGCTAAAACCTAAACCCTAAACCATGCTAAACCCTAAACCCTAACCCTAACCCCAAATCAAATGTACAACTAATCAGTAACACATATGTTACTAATTTGTAAAACCCACCAAAAAATGAAGAAAAACAAAACTCGTCGAAAGTATAACTTGTGAGATCTTAAATCGAAGAGGAGAAAACGCTGAATTTTATGGTGCAATTTTTATAATTTTTCAACTTGTCGTTTGTGAGATATTTAGTTTTTAAAAAGATGGGGAAAATGGGTATTTAATGAAAATCAGTAGTTGATATTTAATGAACTCTAATATATATATATATAAGATAAAACATAATAAAAGTCAGAGTTTTGATATTTAGGTCTAAATAAACAGACTTAAAAATTAACCTAATTCATCCATTAGTTTAAATGTTTGTTCTCGTCATCATCTTATACATTCATCATATATGTTATGTGTAACCAATATTGAATTATGTTGATTTTTTAAGTTTATTAATGTATGTGTATCAATCATTTTAAAAAAAAATAAGATATAATTTGTTGATGCGAAAAGATAATAATTTTGTAATATAATATACATAATTAAAGATGAAGGTAAAATTATGAATTATGGTTGGAAAATATCTATAAAGTGACCATGTTCACACTTGAGCGTTAAATTTAATAATCAAATGTTACGTAGGTAGGTATCCCATGGTAAGTAGTACTCGCAATGATAAATTTGTAAGGTGACTTTTAACAGTTTTTAGGTCTCATGTTTATTTTTCATCATATCAAAATATACATAGACTGAACCCAAATCATACCATGAGCTTTTTGCATAGTAAGATCACTTGCATGTAACATCATCATGTTATGGGTGTCCCGGGCATCACGTCAGCAAAACATGATGTTATTTCACAACCCTTACAATGGTAATATCACATTGTGGAGTGTTATAGAGGTAGATCCTACTAAATTAATTTTGTTTTGACTAAAAAGGGAAGTAAAGAAAATGGAAAAGAAAAAAAATCATGCAGGCCCCACTTTTGGCGTTCTCTTGTCCGTAGTGGTGTAAACGAGCCGAGCCCGAGCTTAACTAGGCTCGAGTTCAGCTCGTTTAGAATTCAAAGGGCTCGAGCTCGAGCTCGGCTCCTCTCGAGCTTAATATACAAAGCCCGAACTCGGCTCGTTTCATATTTTGAAAGCCCGAGCTCGACTCGGACACGACTCGTTTATTATAGAATATAATTTAATTATATTTTTATCCATATATAATAGTTTTTCTATTTTAAGTGATTTTTAAATATATAAAATAATATTTATTATAATTTTCTATATTATATATATAATCTTTTTTCTAATGTAATTATATAGTAAAGATATTTACTTATAAAAATCATTATTGTATGTAAATGATAGGCTCGCGAGCCTGTTCGAGCTCGATATTAGAAGCTCGGGCTCGGGCTCATTTGTTAAACGAGCTCCAAAATATGTTCAAGCTATGCTCGGATCGAGTTTTTCACGAGTCGAGTTCGAGTAGCTCGCGAGCTAGCTCGCCTCATTTACAACCCTACTTGCCCGTTTTCAGATACACAACACCCACCACTACGACGCCCATTGCGGGCGTTTTGACGTTACAACGTCGTCTAGAACACCCCAATTGCAAATGATCTAAGGCATATGAAGCTTCCAAAAAGAGATTACAAGAAGCCCAATCATAAATGACATAATTTATTAATGTTTAAATCGTATAACATTATATACAAAATCATTAAGACAAATGTTGGTAAAAATTTTATAGTAATTTTATTTGATAATTTGAAACGGTGAAATAAACCATCATTGTTGATATACTTTTGTAATGCAAGTATCAGATAAAATGATCTTTGTTTTTCACTTGAACGAACTTCCAATACCCTGAGAAATCATACTTTCAAGGAACTCGATGTCTGAATAATCAATGACGATATTCAACACCACAAACATTGATAAAACAAGAGGTCGATTGAACGAATTGTAAAAGCAAGATCAAATGCCCATAAACTAGACAGAAGAATAACCAAGTTTGTTCCTGGTTTTGGCAATAATTTCCAAGGTTAACGACACAATTAACCAAAATAAAATGGCATTGCATACACGTCCAACTGCCCGACTTTGATTTCTTCTTTTTTCACGAAACTTTTTTATGTCGTTAGCAATTTAATATCGCAACCCAGGTCAAATTTGAACAACAAATAGGAACCAATCACGATAATACCAAAAGAAAATGCTATTCAATATTATCTCCATTTAATCACAAAGTCAAAAAAATATATCGATAACTGACCCAGTTGTCACTCTTCGATTTTTCTTCTTTTTCTTTTTCTTTTTCTGTCACCTTTCACGTAACATTAACTAAATCTGCAGGAACTTGTGTATTACCTGCAACGAACATAGATGGGAAACCTATGACGAGACAGCATCCAGAGAAGTCTTCATGGGTTCCACCTAACACACGGACAGCAAAATGCACTCATTGTCTTTATACAGAGACAGAGTGGTGTAGACGGTATTTACTACAAATCTTGGCCTGGCATTGCGAACTGTGTTGCGAAGTTTTCAACTTGAGCCTTAAGATCAAGTATATCCTTGTTGTTTTCAAGACCTTTCAAGAAAGACTTGACCATTTTTCCATGCTCCCTCTGAACCGAACTAGTGATTTGAGCTGCTCGACATAGAAAGTCTGCCATCGTTTCAAAATCAGATTCCAAGCAACCTCTTGAGGTCATTGCCGGCGTTCCTGAAGTATAGATTCATGACTCATGAGTCCAACGTTTTTATAACATCTAGAGGTGGTAAAATGGGCAGGTTAGGTAATGGGTCAAAACACGGTTAGGTTGATGCGAGCTGCCCAGCTGGGTCATCCCACAAACACTTCTAGTATTTTTTTCATTGCAATTCCATGTTTTAAATACGGTAAAAAAATATATATAATTACAATGAGGATCTAAGTTGTGAAATAAAACGAGTTAAATGGCATCATGCGCTTCTTTCGCGTGAATTGCTCATCAGACCTGCTCAGCACGTTCCCAATATAAACCAATAATTTTTAAAATCTGACCCCATAGAAGCAAAGTATCACCAAATTTGACCCATTTACCCCAAAATGAGTTGAAAAGCCCACCTTTAATAAATATAATGATAATGAAGATGAATGATTAAGGACCAGGAATTTGTACTTACCTATCCTTACTCCTCCGGGAGTGAGCGTTCCATTATCATCAAATATGGCAATTTTGTTGACAGTAATATGACACATCTCACATACTTTCTCCAGATTCTTACCTAAAATAAAGAATAGGAAACATGAGGATCATATGTCAAATAAAGCAAGAAGTAAAGAAGTGATGGGACCTTGCACATGGTAATACTGATAACCAAGTATATGCAATATAAGTTTGGGTTTGAGTTTCCTCCATGCTGTATATACACTTTATTAATACCCAAATAGGGGTTGATACATTGCATATGTTAACTGTTCCCTAACTAATATACGGATTAGTTTGTTTCATGTTGTATACAGTACCACTCTATCATTGAAACGTTTACATGGTAATATGGTCCCTAGATATAGGCAACAACTCAGGGTTAATCTTTGTCTGACAACATCACCAGTTCAGTGCAAAGGGATCATGCAGTTTGATTTTCTTAAACCACACCATTAATACCGAAACATTATCAAAAAATAAACACGCATTCATAAAACACAAGGTAGATATCAAAGAACCATACTACATTGGTTCTTCTGGTGTTTGGTCGATTATACGGTATTAAAGATTTACTACTAACAAACCATACAAACAATGCTTTACCTCGTTTTTTGGGCCCTAAATGCACAGACAGAAAAAGAAAAAGGGACGGACGAAAAGTAAAGCATAATATCATAAAATCAAGGCATAAAAGGAGAACAAAGAGTTAGGTCTGAAGGGATTTTGAGCAATATGCACAATTGCTATCCACCCTATGAGCTCTAGGTGCAACCAATATGTCTCTCAAACAGTGACATTTTTAGTTGTCTTATAAAGTCTGACTGATTCGTATTGTAGATCCCTAATAATTTATACTCATAGTCCAGAACACCAGATCTAACTTTCAGGTATAAAGAAGTCGAGTAAGCTACAATCTAATTTCAAAATCAGCACACGAATGCTATCATTTGAGACCTCATCAGACTCATATTCAAATATCCCAGCAGAAAAAGATTATCGTCAATTTAACATGCATATTCTACTTAGAGGCCGGAGTAGAAATCTTTCATCGCCACTTGTAATTTCTTGGTCATTTTCATATCATTTTGTGAGTAATAACCCAGTGATGAAATGATGACAGATTAATATCGTCTTGAAGTATGTTATCGCAAGAGAAAATAAGAAAGGAAAAAATATAGAACTAGTACCAGTCAAACCAAGATTTCTAAGATCCCAAAGTAACAAATGATTGTCAGTCCCTCCTGTGACCAGCCTGCAGTTTCTTCTCAACAAAGCAGATGCCAGTGCCTGGGCATTTTTCTTCACCTGTTGCATATATTCCTTGTACTCTGGAGTAGCCAATTGCTTCAGTGCAATTGCAAGTGCAGCAATGTGATTATTGTGTGGCCCACCTTGAAGTGCAGGACATACAGCAAAATTTATCTTTTCCTCAAAGTCATATTTATCACTACCATCACCTTGATTCAAAAGCATTCCTCTTCTCCTAGGCTTAGGACCCTTTCTGAAAAAAATTATACCACCTCGAGGGCCACGAAGACTTTTATGAGTAGTTGAGGTTACAATGTCACAAAACTCAAAGGGGCTTGCACACTCCTGTAAAACGTAAAACACACAAATTATGATCACATATAAATAGATAGCACTCAACTTGAACAATGTAATGCCAATTTTCATAAATAGCAATTTCCGTACTGAATAGATCATTACACAGACAAGAGAGGGTTGCAAAGTTAATAAAAAAATGATTGTCTTGTTACTCAATAGCAAATGTTTATCCCCTTAAAGGGACTCATCGCCGCATCAACTGCATAATAGGTATCAAGGCTCCTTTGAGCATGTAGAGCCCATCATGTGTTAATTAGTAAACAAATTGATAGTTTAGAAAACTCAATGTTGCACAATAGTAACCCAAAACATCAACCATAATGGTACGAATCTGTTGGTCAGAAAATATAATGTATTATCATTGCCAATTACCAGTCAAAACATATAGCAAAATGTAAGAAAAAAACTATGCATCTTTAGATGCAACTCATAAGCCTATAAACTCGACATTGCACCTCTAAAATTGGCTTACTCAACGATACAACACACACAATGAATAAGAACACTGAATTTTACATCAACGTTTGACCAAGTAAAAGGAAAATAGTGTAAGAACAACGGAAAGCTACCATTTTTAAGCAAACACAGAATTTGGACGTATTCATCAAGTAAAACGTTAATTAACTCTGAGCCAAAATAAAACTTAAAGCGCTGTACAAATCAAAAATGTGATCAGCATCATAACTGAAGCGAAAAAACAGCTATCAACAATTTATCAATTAGTAAAGACAATTTACCTTGGCAGCAATAAGACCACTAATTTGAGCCATGTCACACATCAAGACTGCACCACACTTATCAGCAATCTGTCTAAATTTTGAATACTCCCATTCCCTAGGATATGAACTCCCACCGCAAATAAGTATCTTTGGGCGAAAATCAAGAGCTCTTTCCTCCAGCTTCTCAAAATCAATAATCCCCGTCTGCGGGTTAACCTTGTACGAAAGACTCTCAAAAAATATCGAAGCACCTGAAACTTTCCTTCCATTAGGCGTGTAATACCCATGACTCGTATTCCCACCAGAAGGAGTATCTAACCCCATAATTCGATCACCAGGCAGCAACAAACCAGTATACACCGCAAAATTCGCAGACGTACAAGAATACGGTTGAACATTCACTCCCCAACTTTCTGAATCAAGACCAAAAGCAGTTAAAGCTCGTTGACAACAGATAACTTCTATCTCATCAATATATTGATTCCCAGTATAATACCTAGCACCAGGCATCCCTTCAGAATACTTATTTGTCACATGACTACCCAAAGCTTCCATAACCGCTTTACAAACAAAATTCTCTGAAGCTATTAATTCAATCCCTTTATACTGCCTAAGCTTCTCTTTCTCCAAAATCTCAAATATATCAGGATCAGCAGCCTGAAGAGACTTATTCCCCCACGCTCTAACCGCTTGTCTACGTGATTCAAGACTCTGTCCTTGCCTGTTTTGCTCTACATGACATCGTTTGTTCGACGAAGCCGAATCCGCAGTAGCAGAGCTACTATTATTATTACTATTGCCATTATTATTATTATTATTATCTCTTCTTCTTTTCAAACACATGGAATGACCTAAAATTCGAAACTCCTCAACATCTCTTTCCTCATCATCTTCTTCACCTACACCTTTACTCTCTTCATTCAAATCCATACTTGCACCATTCGTTTCATTCAAATCGACGTTTTTACTTTCAGCAGTAGTCTGTTGCTCCATCAATTGAAGAGGAACACTGGACACAAGATGAGGTGAAGTGTTTCGGAAACTCGAATCGATTTGAAACGAAACCGTGTCGTTTGCTATTGTTTGATTACTGTGTGATGAGTGAGGTACGAACCCTAATGATCGAGTCAAATCCATATTTATATTTATCCTTTATATATGAATAACCTCGAAATAACAGTTTGTTTATTTGATTCTAACAGTGATGAAAACAACAGCAACAAATCGAAATTGAATGATTACAGTTGCGATGAAAGTGAGCGGTGAATTTCAGCTCCATTAATTATGATTATAATACCGAGTAACAATTATTATAAACCCTAGTTTTTGCAAGTATTTAAGGAATTGATGTGTGCGTACCTTTTGGAGATGAATTGAAGCGTAATTGTGATAATATATATGTATAGATAGATGTATATATATATGTGTACGTAAATAATGACGATGAAAAGATTGAAATGAATTTTTGGTGGAGACTGGAGACTGGAGAGAGAATAAGATGTGAGGGAATGGCGTGGGTTTGACGAACAAGAAGGTGAGAGGGGGGGATGTATCTGGACACGTAGCAAGCTGTATCGAGTTTCTCGAACCGGGTTCGGGTGAGAAGGAAACAAGGACTAATTGTGGTTTTTGTCTATCCATCTATTAAAACAAAAAAGAGAGAGGTTTATTTAATTTCTTACATAGACGATTAGTGAGTGGAGTTTGAGTAATGTGATAGCGCGTCCATACTTGTTAACTCGTTAGTCGAAATTTTAATTTTCAACTCCACTCGTGACTCACAAAAATTACTATTTTACAATAAATATATATGTTTATGTTTATATTTATATATATAGTATATAGTAAGTATTGTTTAAGATTTATGTTTTTAAGACAAGTAAAAAATATGAGAGTAGATAGTTAAGTTGTCAACTGACAATTAACACAAACAATTAATTTAAAATAAATTATAGTCATTTTTTTTATTTTGTCTATTTATTTTTTGTATTACATTATACTAAAAGTTTTGTCTGATTTTTTGACTCGTAAGAGTCGTACAAGACTCGGAAGAGTTACACCGGACTCGGAAGAGTCAATATACGACTCGTAAGAGTCAAATTCATTTAAGAGTCGGGGTCCGAGTCGCTTCGTTTTTTGAATTTTTGACTCCACTCGTAAGAGTCGAGTCATGAATCGTAAGAATTTAACAATTATGCTTGCGTATTTGAGTTTGAGTTCAAACTCGTATTTTCTTTTTTATAGTAATTGTTTATCGTTATTCAAATTTGTGTTTCACGAGTTCTTTTAACCCGTGTGTTGCGACGGGGTTCTAGAGTGATCATATTTTTTTAATAAACAAACTAATAATTAAATGCCAAAATGTAAAAACTCAGCGCATTAAGATACAAACTTGAAATAGTCAAATGTATATCAACATCAATTTTGTATCGCAAGTTTCATAACAACATCCTAATAACATACCGGTGTAAAATAGAGAAATTGCAAAATATATATACTTGAAAGTCATATGTTGTTTGGAGAATAAATTAAGGTTATATATATATATATATATATCGAATATAAAAGTGAAATATTATTAATATACATAACCCAAGTACGATCATAGGTGAAATACCATGAACAAATAAGTAAGATAGAATAAATAGCCCAACATTTCACAAAACCATTTATCATTTTCTCATATAATCTAATCTAATACTCCATCTAATAAAAGGTAAACCAATCGGTCACACGACCAACATAAAAGAGATAAATCGTGTAACCTACAATTAAATGGACATGGATATAAAAATTTAACACGTAACCTCCGTTTTTATACTGTATATTTTATACAACTAGACTACCGTATCGAAGACAATACTCCATGTAACATAGCACGTAATAATATAAATATCTCACACCATCACATATTCACATGTCAACTTATCAAATAATAGTAAATGCATTTGAGAAAATAAACAAAAAAGGTGTACGACTCAACCATACATAAACCTCGAAATATCCGCATATCAAACCCAAAAAAGCTATTACGATCCTCAAACACACATGGTCAAAGCCAAACTTGAATCTGGGCACAATTTTACACCAAAACAAAGCAAAACCTTTTTCGGCAGGAAAAAAAATCTACTTTATCACCCACACCCACTAGCCACTGCACACCCACACCCACAGGTACACCAAAATACACACACATATATATATATATATATATATATATAAGTATATTACTCGCGCAATGCGGCGTCGACGAAAGATTTCATTTGCTATCATATTGCCGTTCAACTGCATAGTATACTTGAGTAAAAAGAAAGATATAACATTTTCTTACTTTATTTATTAATATTTTAAATGATTTTAATTAGTGGTGACAATTTTGATACAACTTGAAATGCAACCCGTGATTTAGACCGAAATAAACGGGTTAGGGTTGAATTTTCAACCCGTTAGCCTACTAATCCAAAACCCCCCAATTATTTTAAATTTTCTAGTTGGGGTTGAATTAAAGTCCCAGTCAACGGGTCGAGTGGCCAACCAGCGCAATGTGTGTCGTGTCCGGATTGGTTACATAATACCTGTTAATCCATTTATCAAATTAGTTCGGGTTCATGTTGTCAACTTTTGACCTACAAATCTAAACATGCAAACCTAACTCGGCCCGAATTGCAACCTCTAATTATAAGAATTTAAAGTTAAAATAAAGCTACAAATATTTAATGTAGCTATAAAAATGCTTACACTATTTGCATTGGATGTTGTATTAACTAAAATAGTTTTCTATTTTTTCAAAGATGATTAAATGGTTTCAAAGATGATTAAATGGTAAGTTTTTATATAGTAGTAATAGATTAACAATTATAAGTACTTAAAATGACTTTAAGTATTTTCCATACTAGTGAAACCCCAAACACACTAACAAGTACAATCCGGAACTGATTTTTTATGGTTATTTGGTTAAATTCGAATGTTTTTTCGATTTTAACTGAAACCGAACCGAATTCGAATTCGATTTTCGGTTCGGTTTACACTTTGAGTTCGGTTTACACTTTGAGTTCGGTTTTCGGTTTTGCTCAAAAAAATTTCAAAACCGAATAACTCGAACCGAATAAACCAAAAAAATCATAAACCGAACCGATGAACACCTTTAACGCTAGTTGCTACTATTTGGATTACTAGTAATTTACACGGGGCCATAAATTGTTACTAGTGGGTTCGAAACTTATAACTTAAATAACATCTAAAAGCAAGAAGTTCATAAACATATTAGACTAATTTCGTAATAATTTTACACTAAAAGTCAAGAAACCATATGTTTGCATGTATTATTATTTATTATTTATTAATATTCATATATGTGTATGCAATATTGAGTCATTAAAAAATAAAATAAAAAGGATTTTGTTTTGGGCCGGCAAGTTGTAGGTATAACCAAAAGCCCAGGAGGTTAGCATGTGTTTAAAAGTTAGCACAAAGATCTTGACTCATAAACAACGATGCATAACAAAATTACAACCACTAAAAACCAATTTATCATATCAACTCATCAAATCACCAATCAACATATTACCCTTTTGTTCTTTATTCCTAATCCCTTAGATTCTGTATTAACACCCTTTGTAGATGTTCTACAGGAATAAAGTATGCCAAATTGTCGAATTAATGAAAAATAAAATTATTTTATTTTATTATTTAATATTATTATATTATTATTGAAAAGAAGGTTCAACTTTAAAGCACTAGCTAGTATAAGTAAAGATATGTGTAACAAGGTGCGGCGAAATTTGTAATCTTACTAGATACTACAGTGTAATTTTAGCAAAATGATTGGTATGCATCACATTTGCATAAATATTTGTCCAAAATGAAATTGAAACATACAATAAAATGAAAAATGCTTTTATATCTCTATATACATTTTTTTTTTTTTTTTTGAAAAATAAAATAACAAGGGTTTGATGAAAAATCAACAGATTAACAAGAAATGTTCCATAAAATCAAAATCCAAATTCCCTCATTACATTAAACTACAAAGGATTTGAATTACTTTGTTGATAAAGTAAGACTATACACATGAATAATTTACAATCCTGAATTGACTTCAAGGATTATGTTGACCATATTTTTATGGCTACCAAAAGAATAAACACTTCAAACAATCTTGGTTTCTTAATACCTAGCAAATGATTTAACTCCTAATTAACTACAACAAAATTTCCAACATTCATTCTAGCTTCTACACATTTATTGTTTTAAACTACCTAAGCATGTCATTGGCTTTCAAATGCAGCCCACTTAACACCGGTGAAATGCTAAAAGTAGTACCATCTCCGGTGAACGAAGGATGCCCGAGTGGCGTCGGCCTATCAGGTATCACAGGCACTTCGATATCACCTTCTAACATCCTCAATGCATCAACAATTGTAGGCCTTAAAGCCACCATTACATGAGCACACAAAATTCCTACAAGCACAAATCTTTCCATGATCCCTTTCGGGTTCATAGCCTCGTTACTCGAATCATGTACTAATAACGAATTATCCAAAACCTTCCCGACTTTCCCTTCTTTTATAAGCGACCAAGCCCAATCGGTTATCAAGAATCCGCGAGGCGAGTCAGAGGACAAATCAAGTGCTTTTCTTCCACACATAATTTCCAAAATCACAACTCCAAAACTATAAACATCACTCTTTTCTGTAAGTTGACCGTATAGGGCATATTCGGGTGCTAAATACCCATGGGTCCCCGCTACTCTTGTGGTTAGATGAGATTGCCCTTCTCTACTTTGTTTGGCTAACCCGAAATCTGCCACTCTAGCTCCCATATTCGTGTCTAGAAGTATATTTGTTGCCTTAATGTCTCTATGATAAATCGCGGGCTTAACTCCATAGTGAAGATAGGCTAACCCTTTTGCTACATCTAGAATTATGTTCTTTCTCTGAGGCCATGTTAATAGTGATTTTCGACCCATTGTTGGAAACAAATGGTCATCAAGATTACCATTTGACATGTACTCGTAAACAAGGTATCTTTGATCATCTCTTCTTTCGTAATCTTCATCTTCACCGTGAATACAACACCCTTTAAGTGGAACAAGATTCCGATGCCTTAAATTACTAATGATTTCAACTTCATTACAAAACTCGTCATTCCCTTCAAACTCTGATTCTATAATCTTTTTAACAGCAACCACTGATTTATCAGGTAAAACGCCTTTATAAACAACCCCAAATCCACCTCTACCAATGAAATTTTTAGGCGAAAAGTTATCAGTCGCTTTTTCAAGCTCGTGAATCTTGAACCAAATAGAACCAGTATTCGGACGCCTTCTCAACCTACCCGATTCAAATTCATCCATACCCAATTCGTCTATTTTTTCCCTTTTCCTCTTCCTATCCCACCAAAAGTACAACCCCACAAAAAATGACATTACCACAACGGCAACTAGTCCTCCAATCAATCCAAATATCAAATTAGATCGACCATTCTTACCCGATTTTGGTGAAAAATTAATCCCAAAAGTACAAGCAACTGCACCATCACTTTCAGGCCCAAACTGATTAACAATACCAGCAGCATAAAGAACAACAAAATAGAAACAATCATTTGAATGAGAAACATTACCATCAATAGAATTTAATTGACTATGAACCTTCAATCCAGCATCAACACAGTTAGCACAAGCAGTTAAATCAGTTAAATCACCTCTACACGACGAACTAAGAATCGTTTCATTCCCTAACTTTTTATCCCAATCTTGAACCGTACGAATCCCAGCACACGTACTATTCGATATAACAAACTGATCAGGATCAAAACAATCATTCGCAATATCAGTTGGCAACTTTAGTGCATCAAGTTTCTTTTGAAAATCATCTAAACAACTTTTCGACGTATCCAAATCAGGCAAGTTGAACAAATTCGTCGTTTTTAAACGTTGTGCTACACCGATTCCATACACGCTAAGTAACGTTTGACAACACGACGTCAAGTTGCTAACGGGCGTCGTTGAATCACTCGTGTGACGGCGGCAGTCGGCGGTGGGCCACGCGATTTGTGACACGTAGGTAAAGTCCATAGGACATGAAGCTGCGCTGATTAGTGTTTGTGTTTGTAACATAACTAAAAAAGATGAAATAACAAGAATTGTAAAGATTTTTGTGGGTGTGTAAAGATTCATTTTTGATTGATGGGTTTTGAAGTTAGTCAGTGGAATTGAATTGGGGAAGAAATAGAATTTGGAATTGAGTTTTTGAGTGGTGGTTTCGTAGATGGTTGGCGTACTGGTTGATATATAGTTTTAAAGAAATAACGAAGAAAAGAATGGTGATGGTGATATTTTCAAAAAGATAATTTCTAGTCAAAAGGGTATATAGGAGTCACAAAAAATTTACGAGTGTTTGTCCCACTCCCGGCACAATAACTGATAAACGACAAGTGAAAAAATAACGTTGTTTTTATTGTTTTTTGTATGATTACAATGATGATGATGATGTCATACAATCTAGAGTGAATTGTGAATTTTGTTACTTTGAACAAGTTAGGAATTTTTTTTAATTTAAATTCAAAATATTGTTAAAAAATTGAAAGACGTTAATATAATTATAATTGATTTATGAAGTACAAAGGTGTGGTTAAAATCAATGATATATAATTAAGTTTATGTTAAAAGAAATTGACCAGTAGTATAAGATTTTAAACGGTTCGTTAGTTGGTTGACTAACGGGCCAACGGGTTGTCAGGTAAACTAACCAGACTGGCTATAAATTTTTTGGTTGCTTAAAATTGTATTGAAGTAATCATGGTTTAAGATTAAAATTGTTAATTAAGAAATATAATCCACGGAATAAACTTTAGATTGATTCCACTACAATTTTTATAAAGGAATAATCTTTTATGGTGCATGTATTTTGAACCAATTAGCTACAAGAACACCATACCTATTTTCAAATTCGAATATGTTAAATTTAATATTTTGTTTACTTGCAAGTTGCAACATACTTTCATTTACTTAGGAAAAATATTTTTTGTTTATAACGTGTTGGACCGTAAAACGTTGCATCAACAAATATAATAATACATTTCAATTGAATTTGAGTTTAGATGATAAATCCTCTTTAATTTGAATTCAGAGTAAAATCATTGCAGAAAGAAACAAATTAATTAAAGATTCACTATATATAAAGTTAAAAATTCAATATATTTAAATAATAACACGAAGGAGCATTATTATCATATCCGGGTCAGCTCTGGAAGCTTTATGCAGCTCACGTGCATGCAACGGCTTTTAGCTTGGCCTTTTTTGGTACGTGTCATGGATTCCCTTGGTATGGGTGGTATTCAATTTAACGTGTACCATACATTACTGATCAAGCATATGGGAGAATATGGGAGATACTTGAGTGGAAAGTTGGGTTTATTCGGATTCGATACGCTCCGTGAATTACGTGGTTACTTAAGAGCCCGTGTTGAATGGTGCTGGGGTGGTATGAATCGATGGAAAAGATAAGTTGTTATCTTTAGGGTTTTGTGTGTGTAAATTCTATGTTAATTGCCCTTTAGAATGAAATAGATTCATTCCTTGTATTTATAGAGGTTCCTGTATCTGGAAAGTTTGGGGGATTTGCTCCACACGTGGACCTCTCATATCGTGACAGCAAGGACTGTGGTTGTGATCCTTGCGGATGGGGTCTTGTTGTACACGTGGCGTTTGGCCATTAGGGAACATTCCTAACGGTGTGAGCATACATTCTGCATATACCCGTTGGTACCAGGTTGTCTGGTATCTAGAGGGCATAAACCCTATTGGACTACCTGTCTGGGCTGAGGCCATAAGGCCCAATCATCGGTGTTTAGCTTTGGCACCCAAAACATTAGGCCTGCTACACGGTACACAATTAAGTCCCCCCAGTTTAGTTTACTGGCATAGGTGGCAGGGGACTAAACTCATATACTTTCCTCCAAGGGACTTACCTACTTTGTTACAAAACAACAGGGGAGGTAGTTTGTCAGGAGCTTTTGCCTGATCGTGTCACATTTGTCTTGTCATGGCACTTGAGTACCCCTGTTAAGCATTAAATGCTCTTGACCCTTCGTATACCTTGGGAAATGTGTAGGTTATCAAAACTGCGTGCCCTGACAATTGATTTGACAGCTATGAACGCGTGCCGTTTGTCTTTTTGCTTTTTATCCCTATACGTGTAGGGTCTGGATGGAGTCCCATTGGGCCTGTAACCGTTACCCCTTTCCTATAAATATCTCTTTCTTTTACGCCAAACTGTACTTCTGAATTTTCAAAAGCTTTTCATCTTCTTTCTTCTTTTCCGGTGTGAAGTGTTTCTGCGTTGCTTATTCAACCGTCTTTTCTGGTGTATTTAGGTTCGTTTCTTCTCCCTTTTTACTCTATTTGTGCTTTCTTTGTTTTCACTCTTTTATAAATGGCGTCATCATCTGCTGCCGCCGTGGATATTACTCCGGCGACGATTCCGACCACCACCTCTTCTCGTTTTTCCGGTGGTAGTGTTATTGTTGTCCAAAGTAGAATTACAAAAGAGGACATTGTTAGTCTAGCTGGTAGGTTTTCCTGCTTAGACCATTTTGATGCCATTGCTCCTTCCCCGTCACAGCGTGCGCACGTGCCACCTGCCGGGAAGGTGACCGTATATAGCCACTGGTTTGAACTTAGTAATTTTAGGTTGCCCCTACCCCTTTCTTGATCTCTCTCCTGAAATTCTATGGCATTGGATTCTCTAAAATACATCCCCTGGGTTTACAAAAAATAATGATGTTTGAGATGTACTGTCGCCTGCACAAAAAGGAAGCGACAACCCTGCTTTTTAGTGCCCACTTTACCATATCCAACTCCCCTGAGAGTTGGTTCACTGTTGCGAAACATTCCAATTCAAAATTCTGTGGTAAGCGTTCGGATAGCTTGAAGAATTGGAAAGATCATTTCTTTTATGTGGATGACAAGATACTCCCTGATGGTGAAGAGGGATTATTGTTGTGGGTTGATCCTCTCTGCTGGGTGAAAAGTGTCGGGACGATGAAGAATTCCTCTCCTGCCTTGAATTCTTCTGAGCTTGGGGTGGATATGAGCTTTGCTCGCCAGATGCAAGGGGCTCAAATAGTTATGAGGTCTTATCCAGACTCAGTTCTTGCCCTTGCAAAGCTTAACAGGAAATGGAATATAACTGGCAGAAAAAATAACAAAGGTACAAGGCAGGAGGATAGATGACGTCATTTCTGCCATGTAATTTATAAAATGTGTCTATTCTGTCCCGCTAACTTGTTTAAACTTTCTTGCAGTAATGGATATAAACTTTGCTTTGGCAGACGAAGATTTGGCCGGGGTTGATGTTGGGCAAACTTCGGTGGACAACTTGCCTTTGAATCCTGATGGTTCAATTGCTGAAACATTGCCCCCGGGTTCTTACATCCCTGCTTAAAAGGCTGTTGAAAATAATACGGAATGCTTTGTTGGAAAGGTATCTGATACGTTTGCTGGAATTGTTGTTGGGGAATCTGTTGCAGAGGCTGTTGGAAAGCACTTTGGAATGTTGCATTAGGGGTCTGCTGGAAAATGTTTTGTAGCGGCTGCTGCCCTCCACTGTGAAGCACTTGTGGGCTACCAGATGGCCCTATTCCAGCAGATGTCTGATGCCCGGTGAAATGAGGCGTAGTTTGCGTCTGTTGTTGTTGGTTCAGACCTCCTGGAGTTGAAAACTCCAATTGGCGACGAGATTGTTCCAACATCTGTCGTCTTTCCCATTCTTGGTTCTCACCGGAGACATTCCCGACGGTAGCTGCCTGAGCAGAAGCATGCAACACGCTATCTCCGGTGGTGGGTGTTATTCCGGTATTGGACGCCATTGGGGTGATTGCTTTGAGATGCGAGAAATATGAGTGAATATATGCCGGAATCCTTGAATATTCCGACGATTATTACAACGGAAAGTGGTGTTTTAAACGGATAGCGCCATTTGATCAAGCATATGGGGATACTTGAGTGCAGAGTTGGGTTTATTCAGATTCGATACACTCCGTGAATTACGTGGTTAACCCAAGAGCCAGTGTTTAACGGCACTGGGGGTGGTATGAATCGATGGAAAAGATAAGTTGTTATCTTTAGGGTTTTGTGTGTGTAAATTCTGTGTTAATTGCCCTTTAGAATGAAATGGATTCATTCCTTGTATTTATAGAGGTTCCTGTATGTGAAAAGTTTGGGGGATCTGCTCCACACGTGGACCTCTCATATCGTGACAGCAAGGACTGTGGTTGTGATCCTTGCGGGTGGGGTCTTGTTGTACATGTGGCGTTTGGCCATTAGGGAACATCCTTAACGGTGTGAGCATACATTCTGCATATACCCGTTGGTACCAGGTTGTCTGGTATCTAGAGGGCATAAACCCTATTGGGCTACCTGTCTGGGCTGAGGCCATAAGGCCCAATCATCGTTGTTTAGCTGTGGCAGGCCCAAAACATTAGGCCTGCAGCCTGCTACACGGTACACGATTAATTACATATTTATATTTATATTTCATATTAAAGTCACAAATTGATCCCAAAATTTGTAAAAGCGTATTGTGGTGTGTGACTAGGGCTGGATTAACATCTTGGTAAAATTTGATTTTGTAAGTCAGGCGAATAGAACCCAAACTTATATTATGTGTGAAATATTTGAAAAACCGCTTAAACCTCCTCTCATCAAATTTCATGAGAGGTTTTTAAGAATGGACGAGTTGGGTAGTGGGTCAATTGGTCTCCAAACATTTGTTTATTTTTATTTTTATTTTATTATTAGAAATATATATATAATGCAATAACAGTTACATAATGATCATTCTAATAATTATCTAAATCTTTTAATAAGATGAATTTGAAGGTAGTAGGGAGTAACATAGACTATCGAAGACTTTCAACTCGTTCCCCTCTGATATATATATATATATATATATATATATATATATATATATATATATATATATATATTTTTTTTTTTTTTTCTATTTGACACATTTGAGTTGAAGCATAAACCCAAATTACCTGTTCTTAAGTAAACGGGTCAAACCTGCCACCTCTATATTTCACATTTTCATGAATGTTCAATTACAGCTATCTTTCTTTTAATGTTAATACTTTACAGGAGGGGGGTTTTGGTTTTATAAAAAAAGGTTCATTTCTGGGCAAATTTAAGGTCATGACTTATCAATACAAGTGTGAGAAACTAACTGGTAAATTATGTACCTGGATCGTAAGTTATGGTTATTCTAGAAGGCTGAAAGCTTTGATAAAGTAAACTCCAGAACGATTCACATTGGAGGGAGATGTCTTTTCAGATGGAAGATGAGCACATTGCTGCGCTTAATGACCATCAAGCTTTTGGTAAAGTAGCAGCTAGCGCACGGGCATATGTTGGTGGGAGGTTTCTCAAAATGGGCTGCATTTTTTTACCGTAAAGTGATACTAAGTGAGAGAGAGCCCGCCCTATTTGAAGTTTAACTTCCCGTGTTTCGAGCGGTGAGATGGCTACTTGCGCGAATATGACAACCAAATCAGAAACTAGCTGAAGGATCTGTTGAACATTTGTCAGCATATACCAGGAGAACATGTTAGAAATAGAATTACAAAGGAATTATTTCGTATTCAACTTTTGACTTTTCTAATGAGTTCCTTCAGGGTAGTAGTAGAGGTGACAAACTGATCTATTTACTTATAAATGGGTTGATCTGGGTAATGTTAGATCTCTAAAGAGCCAAACGGATAAAATAACAAAATAGCTTAGAAGAAAATGGGCCAAATTGGCCCAATGTGTCGAAAGCTGCCCAAAGGTGTATGGTTAATGCACGAAACCTCCAAAATCATTTTTATTTGGACAATGACATCATTAGTGAAATAATATGATACTCAAATCATATTTGACACACTAATTTTCGGCTCGGGTCTACCAGAATGTACCAGAACCAAAATTTACATGAATTATTTCTCACCCATTACCCAACCTGCCTGACTCACCCATTTTACCACCTCTAGGCAGGAAAATACGTTCTAATGAAGTACCTGTGAGTTGGACGATAAGACAAGGTGGCAAACGCAACTAAAAACAGGGACAGATTCATCATGATCTTCTTTCAAAGGAAGAACTTGGAGGAGAATGGGGAGAACCTGATCGCGAAATATAAAGATTATGCAAGCACTTCTTAAAGATACTAAAGGTGGTCGAATAAAACATGAAAAAAATTAATAATAGAATGTAGAGATGGAAAAATTGGTAGATTGAGTAACGGGTAAAAAAGGGTAAAGTTTTTGAGTGGGTCAAAATGGGTTGAACGGAGTTGGCCCAAAACACATTTTATCCAATCATTATATTACTATTTTATAAATAACTAGTGTACCAAATCTGATTACAAAAGTTGTATTATTTCTACTGATATAACTTTTTGAATAAATGCCATAATAGTTTTTTAGTAATTAACAATGCACTTTGGGCGATTTTTGACCCATTTACTTTAAACCAACTAAGCTGAATTTACCCCTTAGAAATAAAACATAACCCAAATCAATACATTCATGAGTAAATGGTTTGAAACGCCAACCTGATTTAATGGGACAGAGTCCTGGTGTGCAATAATCATCTTTGCAACTGCACTGGCAGCATTGTCCCTTACAGCATCGTCTAGCTCAGATTCCTCTAACAATGGGTAAAGGCATTGCAGTGCATCACTGAAGTATCTGATGGATAAGGAACAGAGCGAACCCATCAGAAAGATACCAAAATCTCCAAAGATTCAGTTTTTGAACTCTGTTCTGCAAAATGGTATTGTTTGACTTGGCATATATATAAACCAAATATTTGATTATTTAGGGTACTATTTATCAAATAGGTACTAAAACTTGTAATAGAGTACAAAAAACGTGTTGTACTTTTCATGAGACGTGTTACAAAGGAGAGTAGTAACTTTTGCAGGATGGACTATGGAGTACTGTTTCTTATCAATGGTTCTCATCATGATGAAACTGGCCTGGAAATTATGGGAAACTATGAATAATGGAACCGAGAACCAATATAACGGACCGTAAACTGAATACAAACATCTGGTTTTATACTTCGAAAATTTACTACAAGCGGTGTTGTTTCAAGTTTGCAAATTAAATAATTTAGAGGAAAACCAGTTTGGTACCGGTTACGGACAGAATTAAAACAATTATTGATTTTTGGAAATATGCCTAACCACCAGTTAATGAGAAATTCTGGAACCAAGAACGAGACCGAGTATAGTTGGTAGCGAATATTTTTTTTGGTTTTGTGAGAGCGGACTGATTATAGCACACCCTTACACAAATTGAAAGCAGATAAATACTTCACGCAGTGAACAACATAAGTACAAGGAAGAAGTGTACTTCAGACTGTGGTTGCCACCATTCTTGCACAACTCTCCGAGACAGAATGCAGCATTCCTCCTATTGGTTGCCAATGATGAAGCTAATTCTTTTAGTACAAACGGCATCATGGGCTGGAGAAAAAGGACAATATTCCAGAAATCAACTTTTACAGGAACAGAACTCCATGAAGCAAGCACTATTGGAACAATATATCCACAAAAAATTACATCTATATAGCCAGAAATTGAAGCACCCATATTGTGAGCAATTTCAGCAAGACATGCAACCACCATGGTCCAATCTTGCGGTGAGCGTGATCCTTTCTGCAGGTCCACGATTTTGACAAATGTTAGAGAAAAGAGTGAATAAAGGAAAATATGAGGTGCCAATTTCGACCCTTTAATTTGTTAATGGGTAAATTCAGGTTATGCTTGATCTCAAATAAGTCAAAAAAGTAAATATAATAGATAACGTAAAAGCAACGGGTTAAAAGTCACGCAGAGGGTATATACAATGTAAGAAACTTTGTGAATCAATTTATTCAGAAGAGTTAGATTATAACTGGAATAATATAACTTCAGATATCATATTTGACACACCAATACAACCTGACAAGTCATTTTTATCACCTCTATCTAATATTACCATAATATAGTCTTGAGAAAGCTCACCGCAAACTCCATTAATGGATCAAATAGAGTTGCAAAGATAGGTTCGAAGTTGGAACCCATAGCTTTGGAAAAAGGAGGAAGGAGGTCTGTAACAGCGTCCATGAGCACTTCATCATATGTATGATCATCTTCCTCAATATCACTGTCAGATTCTACTTGCTGACAGGCTGACTTCTGCCTCAACAATACCAGTATTGACTCTACAAGCTGAGGCATGTCTGAGTTTAAATATTTAGAAAGGGAAGAATGAGAAAATCAGATAAGTTAGTTTCATCAAAAAAATTTGGGGTGTTTGGATGTATGTTCCCTAAGTGATTACAAGATACTCAATAATCAGAATAAGATAATGAGCAGTAATAAAACAGGTTGTGGAAGCTAGTGTTTAATTGTAATGTTGTTGTTTGAGGTGGTAAAAATCATATGATCAGATGTGTAAGTGCTAGGAATATGCCAAATATATAAGAATTGATAGATAGAATAATAGAAAGAAAAAAAAAACCCATTTGTACGTAAAAAAGGAGACGTTTTCTGAAATGGGAGTAAAAGTTGCTCACATTTGGTAAAAATAATAGTTGAATACGTAATAAAGTTTTACCCTTAAATGATCAGTTTTATTTATTGACCCCTAAATAATAAAGAGAAGAATCAGATAACCTAAACAAAAGGAACTGATTATTGTGAATTGCACTTAGCCACAATTCCAAACATTGGTTAGTATTCACAACTCATAGAAACACAAAACTAAAAAATAAAAACATACGAGGTTCAATGGCAGCATATCCAAAATCCTTAATGATCTCTGCTACACTCATGCAAGATTGAGCGACCACTTCCTTGTCATCATCTTCAATCATTGTCTTGATATAAATGGTCATTACAGCATCTAAAAATTCAAATATTTGTAAGAGATCAAGTAATTGGGTTGACACCTGAAGTTTCATGAACTTACCAAGAAGTGGTTTTGCCTTTAATGATCCGTCCTGCAAATTGCAAAGTAAAAACTAATTAATTGCCATTAATGATGGGTATCCATCGAAAGATGGGATCCTATTCCAATGTCATGTGTAGAAATAAAAACTAATTCATTCATGTCAGCTAAAATAACTAAAATAATTTTCCAAAAGGAAGCCGGGTGAGAAAATACTCTTACGTTAGGACCTTGTACAAAGGCATGAGCAGCTGTTAAAATATCTGCAACAGAAATAGTCATTATCCAACATGATATTGTTATATTTCTTATGTTAAATGTTAGATAAGGTGAAACCATGTGCAGCACATGTATCCTAATCTCAAAACTATTATGGAAACTTACCATGTTGTTCTATGTATGTGTATAAATATAACGTATCAACATAGCAGTGTCCACTGAAAGGGAGAAACTTGGTGAAACAAGACGCTGTGTTTATTGGTTAAATTAATACATCGTGTGTGCATACCAAATTTATGATGCAAGAACACACCCACTCTTGAAGAGAACTATCTGTCACTTACGTTTCAAACCAGTAATGGCCTGAAGTCGGACATCTTCATGGAAGTAGGCGGAATGCTTCACCATAATCTTCAATGACTCTTCCACATATCTTGAGATAATTAAAGAAGTCAGAATTATAGTTCTAGGTGCTTTTATATTTTGACATTGTTAAATACAAATAACCAAAAGGATACGGAGCAAAGGCACTCTTTGTATGAAGGGCAAATAAACCAAGGGCTTGTGTTGCAGCAGCCTTTTCATCTAAAACTCCGGTTTGTATACTGATGTCGCCAACTCTTGATTCATCTTGAGTTTCATCATCAGATGAAACTGCACCAAGTCCAAAAACATCTTCATCCTCATCAGAATCGTCAATAGTGACTGCAGGTTCATCATCAAGATTGCAAGAAGAAAATGCCAATGGTACAACATGGGGAAGATACTGTTTAACATAACATCATTTCATACATCAAAACACATGTTGAGGGTCTTAAAAGATACCCCAAAGTCAAGTGCATACCCGAACCATTCCATCTTCCAAAATTTCTGCCACATTGCTAAAAAATCCATTAGTATACTCGCGAAGTTCACTGTACTCCAGCCCGTATCCCTAAGTCGTATGTTATTAGTTAGACCATTTCAAGCTTAATCTTTAACTAGATGGAAAATTCGACCCAGTTACCTATAAATGGGTCGATTCAGCTTATGTTTTATCCCCAATTAAATAGGTCAAATCTAAAGATTAGCTTATAAGGGAAATAGTCAATTGGGTTGAAAGTCATGAAAGTGTATTTTTATGCAGAAAACCTCCTAAGTCAATTTATTCAAAAATTAGATATATTCGAATTTGACACACCAATTACTCAATAAAACTTTTAAATTTTGGGAGAAATGGTCCTTCAGCTCAATTTGGCATGACACTTACCAGGAATTGCCAGATTTTGACCATTTACTTAACCATCAAAAATTAGAAATGTTCGAATTTGACACACCAATTACTCAATAAAACTTTTAAATTTTTGGACAAAAGGTCTTCAGCTCAACCTGTCATGGCACTTACCAGGAATTGCCAAATTTTCACCAGTTACTTAACCAGCCCAACCACCCATTTTACCACATCTAGCTGTACTTATAAATAGAAATAATGATATAACTATTACAGAAACTGCAGCTTCAATAAAAGGTGGTAAAATTGGTTCCATTCTCTCCCTTCCAGCAATCATTGCAACTATCCCCACCAGTTCAGTAGCCCTTGCTCGTGAAAAGAGGTCCTCATCATTTGAAAGCACCATAAAAGTTTTCATTAGTTCCAGAACCCTTTCTGCATACGGGACAAATGCTTTCTGTGCAGCAGATGCAATCGAACCAATTGCAGACTGCACAAATTAAGAAACTTTTCAGAAGTTCACTCATTCATCAGCTCAGGTATAGCATGTAGAAATCATCATTACCAAACATGCTCCCTGTAACTTTCTCGGGCTATTTTGGAGAGAATCAAGTAGATATCCCATCAGAGCATCAATATATGGGACAATTTCCACACCCATGTTCTCACAAAATGCTGACAACGCATAGTATGATTTCTCCTGCAAATAAATTAAATTACATCTATAATCTATAAAGATCATGAAAAGAGGTATAAAAATGGGCAGTTGGGTGAACGGTCAAAACAGGTCATATTTGTATGGAGCAAAACGGGTCGAGTTGGGTTGCATTGAAACACTTCTTTGCCCAAAGTTATTTATTTCTATACATAATTAGTGTACCAAATATGATTAACAATTTTAACTTAGTTCAGTAATAATTTAGTTGTCTGAATAAATGAGTTACTTATTTGTAATATTTTTTATGTACCTATTTCACCTGTTGGCTGTTAAAGATAAAAAATACCCTTAATCGACCCATCCAAAAGTAAACGTGTCGAAATTGACACCCTTAATTATGAATGTGACATTCATTGAAGACCTGATCATTTCATGATCTTAATGTACCTTCACGTCATCTGCTGCATCTTGTAAGGATCTTAATATACGAGGGAGAATCCTTCCATAATAAGAGATAATTTCTGGCTGCAGATACTTCGCTGATTGACCTAATGCAAATGATGCAGCTCCTCTCACAACCTGTTCAGGATCTCTTAAAGCCTCTAAGACAATATGAAGAACGGGTTCAAGCTTTTCTGTTATCAACTCCAAACAACCCTTTGATATCAAACTCAATACTGTAACAGAAGCTTCTCGGAACTTTGGATCAACATTCCGGATGTTTTCAGAAGCAAATTCAAAAACAGGTGGAAACACATGCTTTGACAACTTTACAGACATAGTATCAAGAACTTCTGCAGCAGCTCGATCTGGTGAAAGATCATCATCTTCATCACTGTTGGTTGCCTCTGTAAGCAATGAGAACATGATTTCAAGGATGGGAGTGATTAACTTGTGATTCTTGAGTGAATTTGATTTATATTTTGCAAGCCACGAAATAATTTGAATAGACTGATGACGAGTGCTAATTTGTAAATTAGAACTAGAGCCAACTTCAAGAGAGAACTGCACTATGGCTTTGATTGCTTCTCCAGGAAGGGGTGCTGGAGATTCAATCAGCTCATCAAATATCTCAAAAGCAATTATGACGATATCTTCTTCTCCGGAGGCAAGACATTGTCTTGAAAATTCCAATATGCTGGGTACAAATTCACAAAACTTAACCTGTATTTATATAATAAAGACATTGAATTTTATATCGGACAAACACTTAACCATAGTATTAAAGTTAAAGCGGAACTAATAATGTCTGGTTGAGAGAATAGATGGACTCACCAATTGAGATTCATCGTGAGTGGACTCGAGAAATGCCCCAACTGCCCTATTCAATAAAAAGAGTTCCAAAGTATGGTTAAGTGTTTCTAAAAGTTCCAAAGTATGATAACATTTATACAAGAATAGTTTCTAAAACTTCCAAATTGAAACCTAAAAAATTTGACAGAAAATATTACTTGAGAGCAGTAACTCTAATGCCACTGTTCTCATCTTCTAGGGACGTGAGTAGAAGTAATTGTGAGTCTGCAAAATATGGTCCAAACGAGTCCCCAGTTGTCTCTGTTAACGAGCTGAACAATAATAATCCCACCTTGCAACATGAAGAAATATAATTAGTTGAGGTTGATCCAAAACAAACTACAACACATGCCACTATATAAGTTCAAAATCGAAGCATAAAAACATCGTGAGTTCTCTAGCAAGAGAATATTGTGCACTAGTAAATTTGAAAAGATAATTACATAGATATATGGGCTTATTTATGTAGACAGGCAAACACACAAACTACAAAAGAGTCAGTTAGATAGAAAGTGGTGAGACATGATTTAGAGATGAACACTAATACACCAACACTTCTTTGAATCAACATTTAGATTAATCAGCGCAAATGAAGCACCTCTCTCAGATCTTCTTGTGCACTTTGACTGCACTGGAACACGAAGGGCAGTAGATCTGGCCATTCCCCACCTGGAACAGCAAACTTCGCAATGATACTCACCGCATTTGCACTAGCTCGTCTTACAGGTGGACTGACAATGCAAGATAGCCACAATACAATCAGTTTAGCTTTGTAGATAAGGTGAAGAAGCATGGGACGAATATAAAGAAGTATAAATGTATTGAATCCAACTTATACACCCATATTTAATGCATGTATAAAATGGGTATTTGGGTATTTAATGCATATAGCAGATAAGACATTATGAAGAAGCCTCTGGCTAATGACACCAAATGGTTCTGTTAAGGTCAGAAAAAAAGACCATATGACCATTTACCCTTTTGAAGCATGATACGAGCATAAAAAAACACACAAGCTTCCATCATTTAACTAGGTTTCTTCAAGGTAAAGAAGACCCCCAAATAACCTAAATGTCTATTTCAACAGCATTTACATTTCATGTTTGAAGTTTATATTTGTTTATACTCCCTTAGTTCAATTCAAGTGTACCCAAAAGAACAGAGGTAACATGTTTGCTTTTTTAGTGGGCTGCACCGGTAGGTTCCCGTATATTCTATTTAACACTTTAATAGGCTGATCCATACTTAACCGTCTAATTTAATACTATTTAAACATGATAACAGGTACTGTTAAAGTGTTAATTTATAGACATCAACTATTAGACATTTTTAATAAAACTGTAGGTTACAATGATCTCATGATGAAACCTCTGGAGGTAACTATTAGCACTGCACTGATAATTGCTGAAGTTTATCACGTCTAGCAGTGGATAGTGTTTTGTTTCTGTTAGTTAATTAAGTTGCATAATTTTCTTTTTCTTTTTTCAAAAAATTTGCTATCATGGATTAGTGGTCACATTGATACACCAATGCTGGTTAACTTTTTTCTAGATCCTGAGTCCACAGCACCTTTAAAAGAACAATAGGTATTCAACCATAATTCTATAATTTCTCCTTGAAAATTCGTTTCTAATCAAGTTTAACGAATGAAGCACATCATTCAGAAATGCTACAATCGATTTTCACATATAGAAGCTCATAGTTTTCTATTGCCTAATGTAATAATCCGACAGGTTTATCGACCAAATTCATTTAAATTCTAGCAGGAAATATTATAATGGAGCTTGTAGACACAAATTAGTACTAGTTTACTGCATCTAGCTATCATGAAACACTTGCAATTAATTACTTAACAAAAATGAAGAATGACATCATCAATAATAATACTAACAAATTAAATAACCGAAATTCATAAAATAGCTAAGAAATTCAACCTGTATTCCGTAGTAATGCTTTCAATGAGAGTTTGTTTGACAAGCTGACGAAGCTCGTCCGAAAGTTTCGACCAGTGACCGGTGATCTTTTTACGGAGGATAACCGCGCAAAGCTGTCGAACATTAGGCGTTTTTGCAGAGCGAATATGATTGATAAGTTCCTGAACCACCTGTGGATCCCTAGCCAAACGCTTAATTTGATCTTCCGCTTGTTTTCGCGCCTCGTTGTCCGGCATCAGGAATTGAAGCAGAAGAAGCTCCAGTGATTGCGACATTGTTATCTTCCGTTTCTCTGTTTTGCATTCTATCTATCTATATGTATACGTATAGGTTGGGAGGAGAACGGTGAGGGTTTTGTTTTTGGCGCTGGAAGAACGTTATAATATATGGTCGGTTTACGGAAGCAGGCCGTTAGGATCCGTTAATAGTTTTGTTAGGGGCACTAATTCGTATATATGTTTTTCCCTTAACGAGATATACTCCGTTTAATTTAAGATTTTTTCAAAAAAATCTTTTCTTTGACAAAAATTAAAAATGATGGTCCTTCTCCAATAGACGGAAAAAATTATATTTCACATATTAGTAAATTTTTTACCTTACATTATATTTTTGGGTCACTTAGCCTTTTATTAATTCTTTCATTTTTGTTTATAACTCAATTGTATCGGGTTAAAGAGGCTAGGTTCAAACGAGGACATTAAACATTATGAGAACGTGAGAATCTGATAAAGATTTTAAAAATATTTTTTAACGATTCGAAATACATTTTTTTATGTTTTAAAAGTTCTCCTCTATGTATGCAAGTCTTTTCTAAATTGTCTGTTATATATATTTGTTTCGGTTGTCGATACACACAATATAAAGTTTTTATAAACTTCAATACATACAAAATAAATTTTAAAAACTTTCATATACACAATAAAACTTTAAAACATGAATCATATAGCAATAAAAAAAATGTAAACTTTGACTTCCAATACTACTAACCTTTTATTTAAGGAATTCATTTTTTACTTACGACTCCAAAGGTGTATAGAATTTTACAGCTTATTATAATCAGGAAATGAGAAGATATTTCAAGTTCATGGCATCGTGATATTGTCCCAAACACTCGGAGCTTTAGCAAAGCAGGATTTGTACTACTTAATTATCTCTCTTTTTTAACCGCAGTAATTATATTATAAGTTTAGGAGAAACAAAGACCAAAACACGAAACACCAAAACACGAAAGAGAAACTCATACGTAACAACCTAATAAGACATCTAAAATAACCTAAAAAGACGCCCAAACTTAATTATCTCTTTCATACCAGAAAAGAAAATATTGATTTTTCAATGACCCACTATAAGGTTGAGACATGTTACGTGTTTCGCATCACTCCATCATCATTCCTAAAATCATGAAAATAGAAACAATCAAATATTCATCGTACAACAAAAACATTAAATATCTGTAAATAAGCGATAATTTACAAAAAAAATCGTCATTTTGCTGGAGCTGCTACATGCCCCTAAACCATACCACAAAGTCGAACATAAAATTGAAAAATATTATTACAAAATCATAGCCGACCATGTATATATGCATCATATCAACATACGTAAAGCAAAAAAAAAGTGTTGTTAATCAATTTGTATGAAAATGAAGAACAACGTACTATTAACCTTGGCGACTCGCAAATTAAATAGGTCAGTAGAAGTAGAACATGTAACGTACTAAATAGATCATGGTTAGGGTCTATTTCACTATCAAATGTTGAATTTAAGTTTGACATTTTTGCAAACTTTAACTCTATTGGATCATTTTATCTTATCGATCTAGTTTTCATTTTTCAACAAAAGAAAAAAAAAAGAAATATGATGTCACCATCTCTTAAATACTATACGAGTTCCCACGATTATAAAGTACACACTTATAATCAAGCTCCATCATGTTTTAATTCGGAATAATCTCATTTGACATCTCCATGATATAGGTACCCATTCTCTTGACGGTAAACCCCCTTGCGGGATCAAGTTTAAAGATTCAAGAGCCCCACCAATTTGAGTAACCCATGTATCATGAAAACGAATATTTTCTTATGGAGATTAGCTAATGGTAGGCTCGCAACTAGAACAAATCTAGACAATAGGGGAGTTGATTTACATTTGATTCTTTGGCCGGTGTGTGATGAAGACCTCAAAACGAAATGCCACATTTTTGCTACTTGTCAAGTTGCAATGGAGACCTGGACCATGATATTCAGATGGTGGAAGCTTCAATCACCTCCAACTCACAACATATATTCGAGACATTCTTAACATCTCACCAAAATGAGCTTAATTACCGTCACTCTCAAGAAAGCAAGAAGATAAGTGATCGGGCATGATATAAAGTTAACTTCGTTTCTTTGAATTGATTGCAGATTTAGTTAACCGAATGTAATTTGGATTGATTGAACTTGTGATCCAAATTCAGATCCCAACAATGTAACATTTTTTCCTTGCTCTGATTTCTTGCTAGTTGTTAATGCAAACAGTTATTAAAAAAGAAAAAAAAAGTCTACACACATAAATTGGTCAACTCACAACAAAATTAAAAGAGTACATTGCATGCATGGTCTTGTGGTTTATCACATTCTCACTATTATAGTTAAAAAATTTAAAAGTTATTACACGTCTAGTTTCCCATCTAACTTAGTAACTAAAATACTCTTGGTGATGTGTGCTCAACATACCTATTTTGTATAAATTTTTAATTTTTAAAATGTTCATGCAACAAACAATGAACAGAGACTAAAGATGAAAATGTATATAAACTACAGGGATCATTCATGCAATTTACTCAAATTAAAATTAGTATTTGGTCCAGTTTTAATATTTTGTAACCTTCCAATTTCTCACAAAACAATCTTTACCATACCACTAACTTCTTATTTTCTTTAATTGTTTTCTTTTTCAATAGTTTTTGATAGGTTAATTAATTAATTAACTACTTGAATATTTATGGTTTGAGAATTTGATTCAATTTATTGAATATTTAGGCTTTATACTTTGATTCTAATGATTGAATTAATTACTTGAATATTGTTTAAAAGTTATTGAAAGACATATATAACTGAAAAAAAGAAGAAAAAAGGAAAAGAATTTTATACAACAAGATGACATGTCTGGATCAATCATCCAGTCTGTCTTATTGTTTGATGGCCCGTGTGAACTCAAGTTATGTCTTTGCCACAAATAGCAAAAATCCAGTAGTTCACCATGTGTTTAGAAAGTTAGTTACTTAGTTAGTACCAACTCTCTTATTACTTGGTGCTCCGTGTGAACTTAATAAATTCTACCAATATAAATAACACCCAAAAGAGGTAACCATGTTTTTAGAAAGTTAGCACCAGATCTTGATTCACCACGTGAAAAGACAAAATTACAAACACTAAAAACTAATGTATGACATCAACTCGATCATTAAATGACCAATCTAAATGTCTTCACATATTGCCTTTTGGTCTTATATTCCGTATTAGAAAAATGATAGGCCTAAAAACATAAGAATGACATGTGTCAAATTCAACAAATAAGATCGGGAGAGAAAAAATTGTATCAACTAAATCTTTCGTAGGGGGTAAGGATGGTGTTGAGGTCTTGGTATAAAGCGGTTGATAGTCCCGCCTGCTAGCTAGGCTTTGGTGGTCGGCAATCATTCGGACTTAATAAAGGTTGTTGTGGCACCTGTAATATGTAGGTTTACTTTTAAGTCTGTCTAATTAGACTTGTGTATCATTTAATTAGACATGTGTATCATTGTTAAGACCCCTTTTACATGTTCTAAAGGAAGTGTTTTTTTTTCTTTCAAAGAACCTTTTTTCTATTTATATATTATATGCAAAAATTCCCTTCTTTTCATTTACATGTATTCATTTGCATTGTGTATGAAAGTATATGCCATTCGGAAATATTCAACATATCCAAAATTTATAAAACATGCATGCAGTCATGCACTCTAGATTGCATGACATCATCATAGTCTCATACAAAGAAAACAACTTTATGTTTTCACTTTTTCGTGTATCAGTTATTGTGTGGAAGTGGGACAAATAGATCAATTTCTCGTAAAACTTTGATAATCATCAATATTAACCGGCTCACACTTGACAATAATATATGGAAGTCAATGCTATGAACGTACGTTCTAGATTCACCCAACGGCCCGTTAAGTTGAATGTCCGCCCTGTTTGAGTTTCATGCGATTCCTAAGGTTGCATTTGGTTCACGGGATGTTTTCTATGGAATTGAAATTCATAGACGAAATTTGACTTGCAAGTAATGTGAATTTATTTAAGTAAGGAATTTGGCCACTTGAAACTCAATTTAGTGTTGAACCAACATCACTATGAAATGGAATTAAAAGTTCAATTCCATTAAATTTTTTTGGCATTTTGCGAACCAAACACAACCTGAAAGTATTTTTTTATTACATCATCATTATTTTTCGACGGATGTTTCTCAATTCTATCTGTAACTATATATGAACTAATACTCCAACCATCTACAAAACCACCACTCACAAACTCCATTCCAAATTCTATTTCATCCCCAGTTGAATTCCATTCACTAACTTTAAAATCCATCAATAAAAAATGGATCTTTACATACCCACGATAATTTTCACAATTCTTGTTTCTTCACCATTTTCAGTAGTTATGTCACACACACAAACTTTAATCAACGCTGCTTCATGTCCTATGTACTTTAACTACGTGTCAGAAATCCCATGGCCCACCACCAATTGCCGCCGTCACACAACAGATACAACTGACGCCCGTTAGCAACTTAACATCATGTTGTCAAACGTTACTTAGCGTTTATGGTATCAGTTTAGCGCAACATTTAAAAAAGGCGTCTTTATTCAATTTGGCTGATTTCGCAACTTCAAAGTCTTGTTTAGATGATTTTCAAAAGACACTTGATTTACTTAAGCTGCCACATGGTCTTGCATATAATTGTTTTGACCCTGATCAGTTTGTTATATCAAATAATACGTGTGCTGGGATTCGTACGACTCAAGATTGGGATAAAAAGTTAGGTGACGATACGATTCTTAGTTCGTCTTGTAGAGGTGATTTAATTGCTTGTGCTAACTGTGTTGATGCTGGATTAAAGGTTCATAGTGTAACACCCCAAAATTTTCAAGTTTTAAAAATTAATTGATTTGGCCTTCTGTGTGCGACACTAGTAGAAGTGTCGCTATACCTGCTGCAGTGGCGGCAGGTAGGGGGTTAAAATGTAAAATCGAAAGGTTAAACCCCACTATCTGTTCCTGAGTTCTCCAAAAACTCAAGGTCAAGTGTGTGTGTGTTTTTGGGTGTTTTAGAGAGAGAAATCAAAGAAAATCAAAAGTTTAACAAAAGGGTTGATTCTTGAAGGTGTTATCAAGTTTTTCTACTAATCCAAGGTAAGAACCTGAGTTTTAGGGTGAATTTGAGTATAATATTCATAGTAATTGTTGAGTTATTAAGCATATAATTATATGTTAGTTGTGAAAAATTTTGGGGTAAAAGTTTGCGTTGAAAGGAAGTGAGTTTTAAAGGGGATTTCATGTGGTATATCATAAATAGAAACCTATATGGGTTGGAGGATTAGAAACTTGTTCAAAAACATGAAAAATTCAGAGTAGTACTGTTGTTCTGTTTGTCATTGCGACACTAAGAGCAAGTGTCGCAATAAGTGTCGCAAAAAGGTATGTTACCACTGTATTGCTCGTTACTGCGACACTATGTCCAAGTGTCGCAGTAAGTGTCGCAGTATGTGTTACTACTGTTTGTTGCTACTAGTTCGATGCTTAACAGTAAATAATGTGCCCCCACGAGTGCCTAATCCAGAACACCGTTAGATACAAATACTAATACGTCCGTTTTTACATAACGGTTCGTGGTAGCGCTACTACCCCGGACGGGGATTGTCAGTCCCAAATGGATCCATTTACTAATATTCGCGCTTAAGTCGATAACTAACGAAGCTATGATATGAGAGGCCTTCAGTGGATTATAAGTTACTCATGGAGTTAGTATAAGTGATTATCGGTACTTGCGTTCATGTAAAACAAAGCATTGTATTCTCACCCCAAAGTAAAAACATTAAAAACAGTAAAAGTGGGGCTATGAGACTCACGTGAGTCTTGTAAGTAAGCGTTTGCAATTAACAAGTATGTGTTTCCCAAGTGCAACCTTATAGCGTCCTAAATGCATAAGGTTGTAAGTAAGTAGATGTCTCAAAAGATCGTCCATGCTAGTTGTCCACTCAACCAGTTATGTCGAAAGTTTGTTTATCGTTTATATTTAGAAAACGTGTACGGCCTGTTGGTGACGTTTTGTAATAATAATTCCCGAAGACATTATTATTATGTTTGTTTCATTGTATACTTATAAGAGTATATGTATTGGGTGTACGAGTAGGGTCGTATGCTGTTGTGTGTGATTACGTGTGTTTAATACTTTGTGAAAACATAGTTTTGATCTAACTATTTTATGCGACACAGAGGATTAGTGTCGCAGATTGTGATTTCAAATAGATGTGCGACACAGAGGTTAGTGTCGCAGGTTGGTACTGGATTTTAAAAGTAGCGACACAGGGTTAGTGTCGCACCCGATTTGGGCTTAGTGTGACACTAAGGGTCTGTTGCGTTTTAGAATTTATAAAAATTAGAGTTACGTTTAATGGTTAACCCGAAAGTGTCGTTTTTAAATTTATGCCAAAACAGTCCATAGAGTTATTTCACCAGTTTTTATACGTTTTTGGTGACTCTTTTTGACTAGTCAAAGTGTCGAGATAAAATTTAAGAAAAATATTAGTTATTCCCCTATGTCTTGGCTACTTTCAGTAATTTTTCTAGAATTTTTGGATAAGTCTAAGTATTTTTAATAATTCCCTTTGTCCTCTGAGGTCCAACCGTGACCAATCTAGACACATGCTCATTGTTTTAATTACTGAGAAAAATCTACAAAACTTCAGAGAGTGTAATCATACTACTTTTAAAGCTGACAAGATGTGTGAGATTTTGGCGAAAACCTCATGTCGTTTGGAGTTGCGTAGCTCGAGTTATAGGCTCGAGAAGTTGGGTAAAAAATCTGTCACCCGAGACAGCCTGGCGACACGTTTTTGTAAAATCATTTTCGGGTATCAAATAGTGTCCAAAAATTACGAAACCACTTGGAGATGAAAGCTAACTTCTTAAACTTAATTTTTGTCTTTTGAATCGTCCATTTTCCTTAAGTTTTGAGTACGAAAATTGTCCTTGAAGTCGGGCTTAGTTTCTGTCCAGAAAACTGTTGGTGTTTTGTGTTTTCAAAAAAAACATTTTTCGACTTTGGTTTTGGACATAATCTTGTTAAATGGACATTATAACATGTTTATACGTATCTTTCAAGTAAGATAAAATGGAGGTGAAGTTTCTTACAAAGGAGATGATGAAAAGAAGAAGAAATGGAAGTCGTGAGCTCGTTATTCCACGTTTTCTTGCAATACGAAGTGGCGGTGTTATGGAGGTTTGTGGTGGTCTTGGGTGGTTTGTGGTGGGGGTTTGGGGGCTGGAAAATCGCAGGGAGAGGGGTGAAGGGAGAGGGAGAGATTGAGTGTGAAAGTTATGAATGTGATTGTGTGTGAAAATGAGAAAGAGGGTGAGGGGGTATGGTGTAAAGAGAAGGAGAGGGCATGGCCATGAGGCATGGCAAATTTTTGGGGGGCCCACATGGGTGTGGGTGGTTTAAATCTTGTTCCCCAAGTTTACGTTACGTGCGGTGCTCGTTTACCCGTTCGTTTGGTCGTTCGTTTAAACGTTAAACGTTTATTATTTATGTTTTTCGTTAACGATTTAATCGCATAACTTTTGATTGAGGTTTTATTTAAAATACTTCATTTTAAGTTATTGAAATATAATTCGAGCTTTGTTCGGTTGTCGGGCGCAATTCGCGCGTTTTCGTCGCGAACCGTACGTTTTATACGAAACGTAAAACGTTTAATATATTGTCGTAATAATATAAGTTAAATAACGATTATTTAATATAGTTACGTTATTTAAAAAAAAAATTTTCACCAACGTCCGAATTTATCGTGTCGGATTCTATCCGATTGAAATCACGTAATTAAAATTAATTACGTACTTGTATATATATAAATATACCAAAATGTTACTGTAAGTAGCCCTATATCAAACTAAATACAAGTAGTGATAATCAAGTTTAAGGTAATTAATACGCTTAAGTGTCGGTTGTCACAGAATTTAATTAGAATGTATTTGTTTACGGACATGTGTTATTAACACGGAAGACAGAGGTTAAGAAATTAGCAATTTAGCATCATATTCGAGGTAAGTAATGGGGGAGGGATAAAATATGAAATAGAGTTAAATATTTTAAATTATTTATATGATTAATTTATTGTTACTTTGAGTTGTTCATTTGGTTTGGTAATACTTAGATCACATGTGTGGTTATGTATTACAATCATGAGTTAATCACTGAGCTAGCAATACTTAGATCATGTGTGTGATTAAGTATTTGCCTTTGGAGTAAATTATTGAGTAGCAATACTTATATCACGTGTGTCGTTAAGTATTTGCATTTTGAGTTAATCATTGAGTGACAAACACTTAGATTGCGTGTGTAATTAAGTGTTTGTCAATTGCGGTAAACTATCGGATAAGTCAATTGAAAGAGTTAACAATTGGGCAATTATCCGTCTAGACTCGGGGAGCCATGAGGAGATAATATTTTAATTGAGATATTGAGTTGTGAACAATTATTTGATTTCACTATATTTTCATTACTTACTAAGCGACGAGCTTACCCTTATTGTATGTGTACTGTTTTGATAGGTACATCGAGCGGGGTTAAGGGTGGAAACACGGGCAAGAAACCCAAAGGCTGCTAGTGGTGGAACTTACTATTTTTAGATAGTAAGTTATTACGTCTTGTAAATCATGCTCTCGATAAGAAGCCTCTTTTGAGAAGACGTAATATTTTGTAATAGAAAGTATATTTTGAAAGACACAAGGTTGTTAACTTAGTTGTATTTAATGGTTGTTAATTTGACATGTATGTACTTGTCTGAAAAGTGGTTGTAATCATGGTATGAAAATGAAATATTCTTGTAAAAAAAAAAAAAAAAAATTTTGGGCGTTTCACGTAGTCTATTGAATTCTATTGATGGTAATGCTTCTCATTCAAAAGATTGTTTTTATTTTGTTGTTCTTTATGCTGCTGGTATTGTTAATCGGTTGGGGCCTAAAAGTAATGGTGCTGTTGTTTGTACTTTTGGGATTAATTTTTTACCAAAACCGGGTAAGAAAAGTCAGTCTATTTTGATATTCAGATTGATTGGAGGACTACTTTCTGTTGTGGTAATGTCATGTTTAGTGAGGTTGTACTCTTGGTGGAATGAGAGGAAAAGGGGAAAAATTGAAGGATTGGGTATGGGTGGATTTGAATCGGGTAGGTTGAGAAGGCGCCCGAATACTGGTTTTGTATGGTTCAAGCTTCACGAGCTTGAAAAGGCGACTGATAACTTTTCACCAAAAAATTTCATTGGTAGAGGTGGATTTGGGGTTGTTTACAAAGGCGTTTTACCTGATAAATTAGTGGTGGCTGTTAAAAGGATTATAGAATCAGAGTTTCAAGGGAACGCTGAGTTTTGTAATGAAGTTGAAATCATTAATAATTTAAGGCATCGAAATCTAGTTCCTCTTAAAGGGTGTTGTTTTCATGGTACTGAAGATGAAGATTACGAAAGAAGAGATGATCAAAGGTACCTTGTTTATAAATACATGTCTAATGGTAATCTTGACGATCATCTGTTTCCAACAATGGGTCGGAAATCACTATTAACATGGCCTCAAAGAAAGAGCATATTTTTAGATGTGGCAAAAGGTTTAGCTTATCTTCACTACAGAGTAAAGCCCGCAATTTATCATAGAGATATTAAGGCAACAAATATACTATTAGACACAAACATGGGAGCTAGAGTGGCGGATTTCGGGCTAGCTAAGCAAAGTAGAGAAGGACAATCTCATCTTACCACGCGAGTAGCCGGGACTCATGGCTACTTAGCCCCTGAATATGCCCTATACGGTAAACTTACTGAAAGAAGTGATGTTTATAGTTTTGGGGTAGTGATTTTGGAAATTATGTGTGGGAGAAAAGCTCTTGATTTGTCCTCTGATTCCCCTTGTGGGTTCTTGATTACGGATTGGGCTTGGTCACTTATAAAAGAAGGGAAACTCAGGAAGGTCTTGGATACTTCATTATTAGGATATGGTGCGAGTAATGATCAAGCTATGAACCTGAAATGTATCATGGAAAGATATGTGCTCGTGGGAATTATGTGTGCTCATGTAATGGTGGCTTTGAGGCCTACAATTGTGGATGCATTGAGAATGTTAGAAGGTGATATCGAAGTGCCTACAGTTCTCGATAGACTGACACCACTCAATCATCCTACGTTCACCGGAGATGGTAGTACTTTTAGTATTTCACCAGTGTTAAGTAAGTTGAATTTAGCTGATGACATGCTTAGGTAGGTTAAGCAATGAATCTCTGGAAGTTAGAGTCAGGTTGATTATGACCTAGACATGTAGATGAATATGATAATCAAAGTTGAAAAAATTGTTGTAGTTACATAAAAGTTCAAATGTTCCATCAAATGGGAGGCGTCAATATGTATAACAAGATTGTTTGAGATGTTTACTTGATGATTGACGTGTAATCACATTTAGTTAATTTTTGGTGCTTTATTCACATGTGATTCTATCTTAATCAGATGTAAATTTCAAAAACTACGACTAATATCATATTTGATAACAACTAAAAGCACATGTGATATAGATATTATTAAATGATGTGTAATTGCTTGTAGTTGCTTTTCGGTGTTCTATTCATTTGTGATTATATCTATTATCAAATATAAATTTCAAACCTAGAAGTATTTATCGCATTTTATCGCAACTAATATCAACATAAACTTGTCTTCTTATAACGATAGATATCTTAAATTATATACATGAAAAATTAACAAGTTGTATGCGAAATAAAAATACATCACTAATAACACATAAAATTCAAATCACATGAGATTTTGAAATGTGCTATCTTTAAAACTTGCAAAAAATGAAGAAAAAAAACTTTTCGAAAATATACGAAACAAACGTCATTTTTTATGGTGCAATTTAAAAAACAAAAAGTTAATTATCCGTTTTTAAGTTAATTTGAAGAGTGGGGGAAATGATGTGTGGGGGGTTAAAACAACCGATAAAACTCTACAATAGGATTTTTTTTTTTCATTGGGGAGAGATAGCGGTATGTGTGAAGTCCTTTAATCAAAGGGTTGTATGTCAAGTCGTGTGGTAGGCACACATATTTTCCTGAAGTTACCTCGCAGTTTTTAATGTCAAAGTTAAAGCCACGATTGAGAACGATTAACTGTGACACACTTTAGGAAGAAGGGCCGGAAATGCACCAAATGATGGATAAAAGAAAATTACCAACCGTTAGTGTTGTATATGTGCGATGTAAAACAACTTAAATAATTTTAAACAATATATATGAATAAAAACCATTTGATATATAAAAAATTTATTCCTTGTATCAAAGATTAAACACTTATCTATAAACTTGGATCGGAAAGACTTCTTACGAATATTACATGATATTGGTGATTTAGGAAGCATATTCATATGCGTATTACCATAATGATATTAAAATGAACGTATGCTTCTTAAGTACATTGTGTTAGAATTGTTTTCACAAGTATAACTCCATTATATTAGCAACATGCTAAAATTTTCTCTTCCATATTTTATCGAACATCTTGTACGTGTGCTTCAATAAAAATTCATATTCACAATATGTTTTCGATGCACATCACCTCACGATAGAGTTCTTAACGGATCATAAAATAAAACAATAAAAACTTTAAGAATTATCATACAAAATGAGAAAAATAATGATTATCAGTCGATTTTTCAGCACTTAGGCGCACGAAATTAAGATCCAGCTCCAGCAATGCGTAATTAAAAACTGGTCGGGTTAGTTAGGAAGACGAAAGTGATTAAATATGGAATCTCGTACCTTTGACCCGTTAAGTGCATGCATATCTTTTCACCAACTTGTGAGTCTCCATCACTATTGACTTTGTATTTATTTCATACGGTCAGAATTTGTTGAACCAATGCTCAAAGTCAACCGAAGTGCAAATGTGATAGAATGTTTAATTTAATTTTATGTGTCGAATAGAATCTTTTGGTAATCATAATTTCTAATTATATTTAACAATCTTTTTACTCCTGCAATAACTTCTTTGAAACTTTTGTAAACGTACAAACTCTAATTTTCGGGACATAAACGTGAAATTGTAGTAAAAATTACGCTAAAAATACAAACACATTCTTAGTTTTCACACTACCTTTTGGGTCTCCTTATGTGACAAAAGAGATACTATAACAAATGAAAACGGCTCTACACATATCTTATATAAAACTACTTTATGCACATTTTTAGCACTACAAACTCTTGAAATCAAACACACAAGCTTTCAAAAATGCTTTGGCTTATACAAGTAATTGCTGTCGTTCTCGCCTTCATCGTTCATGAACACGAAGCCTATACTGTTATTCACGTACCATTTTCATCGTCATTAGTTCTTCCAATCAATAAACATATTGACGCTGCTAAACCTCTCTATAGCACTCGGTCATATTTCAACAACTCTGGTCAATACAACCAACAAGATCTCCTTATAAATCTCGACGCTCCATTCATATGGCACGACTGCATCCCACATCAAGACGTTAGATGGCACAACTGCTCTCTAGTAACCAACCGTTCGATGAATTCAGATTATAAAGATTATGGACTATACCCAGTCAATATAGTCAACCCTGTTACTGAATTGTGTAGTCAAGACCTCGTTCCAACGTATAACGAGCAGTTCATGTTTAACTACAGCAACCAAGGTAGAAATGTTATGATTGATTTATTTAGTACTTATGCTACCGCTGCGTGTGCTTCTCCTTCGACATTTGATGCATTCCCATCAAATGTTTTAGGTGTGTTGGCCCTTTCATCCTCACTATACGCGTTACAAGCCCAATTACACGACCCGATAGGAAAAATAGTAGGTTTATGTTTGCCTAGCACTTTGTCTTCTCCTGGGGTAATGTTTTTAGGAGACGGGCCTTATTACCCGTCTCCTAAATTCAATATCGATTTAAAGAGGTTACTTTCTTATACGACGTTGCTCAAGCAACCAAATTCATTTGGTTACTTTATCGGTGTCAATTCCATTGTTATAAAAAATAGATCCATCAATCTTCCTGCGAGTACCACTGCCAAGATTAGTACAATTGACCCTTACACTGTCCTTAGGAGTGATATTTATAATAGCGTCGTTCGAAGGTTTTTTAAGGTAACAAAACGAATCACTCCTGCAAAGGTAGTCGCGCCTTTTGGGATCTGTTTCAATACGTCAGCCAATAATGCTAGTGTTGGAATAACAGTACCGGTTATTGATTTAGTTCTAGAAGGTGGGAAGAATTGGAGTATATATAAGGGTAACTCTATCAAGCAAGTCATGGATGATGTGGCGTGTTTGGCGTTTGTTGATGGTGGTGTGACGAGTGAACATTCCATCGTTATAGGAACGTATCAGTTTGAAGATAACTTCTTGTTGTTTAACTTAGAGAATTCGACTTTTGGGTTTAGTTCATCGTTGTTACGTAAGAAGGGTTCTTGTTCAACTTCTAACTTTGCTCACTGATATTATTATAAGAAGTTTGAATAGTTCAATACAAAAGTCCACAGACCACCTAATTAACACCAACGGGTAAAATCTCCTTGTGCTTCAGGACCCAATAGCCGAGAACGGAACTGTGCTGTGTATCCATCAACATCAATAATTACTTTCTGTATAATGAACATGTTCAATTCAATATGATATAAGAAGTGAAAGTTGGTCAATGTTATTTGGATGTATGTGAATTCAAACTAGTAAGACCTTTAACCAAATTCTTCAATTAAAATGTCTGTGTGTTTATTCGTTGGTAACCAGAGGGTGTCAATTTGGGCCGGTTTGGATTGGTGGGTAAAAGAAGAAGTAACCAATTCAAAACTAGCAATAAATTAAAACTTTTACATTGAAGATGTTCTTTTAAAATTTTACAAACTTTCTAAAATCTGCTTGATGCAGATTCCAAAACTACGTACACTTGAAATTCTACGAACCTTCAAATTTTTTATTTTATTTTATTTTATTTTTGTTGTTGTTTTTTACTTCAAATATGCTTTTGCATATACAAGTAATCAAAAAGCAAAAGTTTGTCGAACTAAGCTTTCAAAAATACATAAATCAAAAAGCTTTCAAGTAGAACCCATAAAAAGTTTGTCGAAGTGTGCATTTACCTTTATACTGTGACATACTGTCTATATTATATAATAGGCTATTGAAATATTTGTATTTATTTTGGAATGGACGAACGAAGTATGTATTCATTTTGTATTCATTTTACATTACTCATGTATATATATTCGTTTAAAATGTAATAATTAATAAAGTTATGATTAATTGCATATTTGAAAACAACAATTTCGTAAAGCAGACCATTTTTTATGATTAAAAAGTTTAAATTTCTTGAATTAATAATTAAAAAATAGTAGACTACTTAAAGAATTAAAATTGATGAAATTAACACACATTGTACCGCTTACTTTTCCAATAAAAGTGATAACTTATACGGTATATGGTAAGATATGAGACATTTTTTAACTACATATATAAAAACGAATTAAGATCTTCGCATGTTTATATCAATATGAGATGTCGTGTTGTAAGAAGGATACAATTATGTAGGTCATGTATTTTAATTAAAATACGATTTACGATACAGAGTTTTACTTGTTGCTCTAGACACATTGGTATGATTACATGATACTTAAGATACGATTTACGATTACAGGCACTTGATTCTAACTTTGACTTAGACCGACATATTTAGCAGTCAAGTTATTACTTTGACCGAAATATCTCATACTCGATCATTACTTCAAATAAAAACTTCTAAAAGTTGCATGAATGGTTAAGTTTGTATTAAATAAGGAGTATTAATTAGACGTTGTGAATTTAGCCATGTTGTTAACGGATGATTAAATATTGAACCTTTGCGCCTTTGACCCGTTATGTACATACCTTTGTCAAGTTGTACATTTTTTATTTTATTTTTAATATAATATATTAGGGTGACGTTGACGATGACAAAAGTGTTGATAATAGGGAATCAATTGGAATACACCACGTGTCACAAACTCCCCACTTTTCACCATCTATTTAAAAATTAAATATCTCACAAACGACAAGTCGAAAAATTATCAAAATTGCACCATAAAATTCAGCGTTTTCACCTCTTCGATTTAAGATTTCATAAGCTATACTTTCGACCAGTTTTTTTTCATTTTTTGATGGGTTTACAAATTAGTAACACATGTGTTAGTGTTGCGTTTAGGGTTTAGGGGTTAGGGTTTCGGGTTTGCACCCGAAACCTACACCCCAAACCCTAAACCCTAACCCCTAAACCCTAAATGCTTTACAAAACCCTAAACGCTTTACAAAACCCTAAACCCTAAATCATAAACCCTGATAAAACCTAAACTCTAAACCCTAAACCATGCTAAACCCTAAACCCTAAACCCTAACCCTAACCGCAAATCAAATGTACAACTAATCGGTAACACATGTGTTACTAATTTGTAAAGCCACCAAAAAATGAAAAAAATAACTCGTCGAAAATATAGCTTGTGAGATCTTAAATCGAAGAGGAGAAAACGCTGAATTTGATGGTGCAATTTTTATAATTTTTCGACTTGTCGTTTGTGAGATATTTAGTTTTTAAAAAGATGGGGGAAATGAGTATTTGATGAAAATGAGTGGTTGAGATTGATTCTCGTATTCTAACAAAAGTTGTTGTGCTCTTTTGAACCGTACTCTAATATATTAACCAAGTTGTCTATCAACTGAATTATTTTATCGAGGTAATATGCAAATTAGTTATCGTACATTACACAAAAATTTCGATTTCAATACGAAACTTTTATTATAGTCAATTGAATTAATGTACATCTAAATAGTTGATAATAATTTTACTTAAGATTTTAACCATATCCACGTCACAAGTTTGTTCACGTCATGCCACATAATTTAATGAATATCACGTCAATACACAAATTATTTATTGTACTTTTTAAAAGTGTTCAATTTCATTACCGAACTTACATTTTGTTCGGTCATTACTATGTTGTAGAATGATATTCTATTTTTTTTTCTATCAGATGACTTATCTTCTCTTGAGCATTCCTCAAATTCAAATAGAGTTAATACATCTTTTATTGATACCATCGATTTGGTAATTCAACATAGAGCAGAAACAAATGAAATTCTATGGTTGAAAAATCCTGAATTGCTTGTAGTGTGGTCAACTGGCAAGATGCCGCACTTCTTAGAGATATAACAATCCAGACATACGTTTTCTTTGATGCCTGAGTTTCATTGTAAGATTTACAGTTGAAAGGTAATGTAGTTAAATCGGTTTGGTAAACCTCATGTTTATGATAAATGTTTGTTTATTATGTAGGATACAATAACCAGCTACAATTTTTTTAGGTTGGTGAATGTTTGAATCACCAAATTGATGGTATCAAGAAAAAATATATTATCTCCATTCCAATTCGAGAAATGCTCAAACTCATATGATAGAACGAAAAGAAAAAGATATCATTCTACAACAAAGTGATGATTGAACAAAAAGAAAGTTCGGTAACGAAATTGAACATTTTCATAAAGTACGGTATAATCTGTGTATAATGTCGTTAAATGTTGCGAGCTGAGTTTTTTTTTTTCATACAATCAAATTGAGTTAAAACCATGATCAAACAAAGTGCAAATAGAATTTTAAATAGAAAGCTCTCAAAACACAAGTGTTAATTCATTTGTTATAAATAAAACGCTAAAACAAACACACGCAAAAGTTTAAACACATTCTTATTCTTCACACTACCTTTTAGTTATCAGAAAACAGATATAACCTAAAATGAAGGCCCTAGTGAACGATAGTATAAATTTGCTGGATGCACATTCAAAAGCAACACACATCTGATAACATAGAAACTTTCAAAAATGTTGTTTCTTATCAAACTACTTGCTATAATTCTAGCCTTCATCTCTCTTCAACATGACGCGATCGCCACGAGTTCGTTGTTAGTTCTTCCAGTTACAAAACGTACAGATGCAGCTAAGTCACCTCTCTATAGCGTTCGGCCATATTTTGACAACTCTCAATACGACCAACAAGATCTCCTTATAGATCTCGACGCCCCATTCATATGGCATAGCGGCCTCCCATATCAAGACAGTTGTCAGGCTTGCCCTGTACTTGTTAGATGTGACAGTGTTCAATGCACAGATATGCAAATAACTTTCTCATACAAGAGTCCTTCTTGCCCTCCACAAACCAATGATTCAAGTATTTATGAATTTAATTATTGTGAGTTATGCCCACAATATGTAGTCCACCCAGTTACAGGAGCGTGTGATACAGCCGTCCTCCCAACTTACAACGACAAAATAAAGATACAGTTTTATAACGGTTTAGTTATGACACCTGATATGTATACTACCCATCCTACCACTGCGTGTGCACCTCCTTGGATATTTGATACATTCCCTAGAGATGTTAAAGGTGTGTTAGCACTTTCAACCTCTTTATACGCGTTACCAGCATATTTAAATGATCCGATTGAAAAAATAGTAGCTTTATGTTTGTCTACCTCCATGGATTCTCCCGGGGTTATGTTATTTGGAAACGGTCCTTATTACCTTACTCCTCAACCTACTGTCGATGTAAGGAGTTATCTTTCTTATACGACGTTACTCAAGCATCCAAAATCTTTTGGTTACTTTATTGGTGTCAATTCTGTTGTTATTAAAAAAAGATCTTTCAATCTTCCCGCGAATACAACTACCAAGATTAGTACTCTTGACCCTTACACTGTTCTGAGGAGCGACATTTATAATTGGGTGGTTCGAAGGGTTATATCGGTCACAAAACGAATCCCTCGTGCAAATGTAGTTGCACCTTTTGGTCTTTGTTTCAATATGTCCACAGGCCCAGTAAAAATACCAAATATTGAATTAGCATTACAAGATGGGAAGAAATGGACTATGTCCACGGATAACTCTATCAAGTCGATGAGTAATAACGTGGCGTGTTTGGCGTTTGTTGATGGTGGTGCGACAAGTGAACATGGAATTGTTATTGGAACGTATCAGATTGAGGATAACTTCTTGATGTTTAATTTGAAGAACTCGAATTTGGGATTTAGTTCTTCATTGGCACCTAAGAAGACTTCTTGTTCATTCCACTTTTGATGTTGAAGGTACTCGAATAATTTAACTTGCCCCAACTCAAACCATCCATCAATAGTTTGCTATCCTAATAATGAACTTCTTGTTCAATAATGTATTCGATCGACATATGTGATTTTATGTTTATTTGCTTTTGTACACTCTTAATAAATTTTCAATCTTGTGTGTTTGTTGTTATATATGGGAAAAGAAATAACAAAGTATCAGCAGCTGTTACCAATATATATCTGCAAACGATAACCAAAATGGGGTGGTGGCGCAGTTGGCTAGCGCGTAGGTCTCATAGCTAAAGAGTGATCCTGAGGTCGAGAGTTCGAGCCTCTCTCACCCCATACATTTTTTATATAATCAAACTTTTTAAATTTTTTGATAAAATAACTGCACTATGAATGATCAGATAATAATACATAGTTACCTGGTTAACTATTGGTTACTGTATAACTTTAAATCCAAATAACGATTAACAAGATTAACCTACACGTATATCGTTTTATAAATGAAATCACTACAAAATTGTCTAGTTCAGCAACTGATCGTCAAGCGATCAGGATCGGTCTTAAGTTTGAACCATCATAACTGGCTCACTTCTATCGACATCCCAGCTACAGCCAGGGTTCTTCTTTACACCTCGACTCTTCACCAAATCTCTCAAACTATTCACTTCTATCCACATCCCAGCTTCTGCATACATATTCGAAAGCACCACATAATTCCCACTGTTTTCGGGCTCCAAAACAAACAATTTTTTAGCTGAAATTTCAGCAATCTCGAGATTTCTAGAGTTTTTGCTTGCTGATAACAATGCACCCCATATGCTTGCACCTGGGGGCATTGGCATCTTTAAGGTGAGCTCATATGCTTCTATTAATCTCCCGGCCCGACCCAAAAGATCAACAATACACGCATAATGGTCGTGTGTTGGTTCTATGTTGTATTGACTTGTCATTGAGTTGAAGAAGTTTAACCCAATATCAACTAGTCCTGAATGGCTGCACCCTGATAATAAGCCTGTAAACGTGATTGCATCTGGTTTAACCCCGGCCTGTATCATGTCGTTAAACGTTGATACAGATTCAACGCCGTACCCGTGAGAAGCAAACGCGCTAATCATCGTGTTCCATGTAACCAAGTTTTTTTGATTTGTAGGTATTCTTTGAAAACAAATTTGTGCATCAGATAAAGATCCACACTTAGCATACATAGCAGCGAGTGCTGATTGTACAGACATGTTTCGGTCCAAACCGACACTAGTAGCGTAAACGTGAATCTTTCTACCTCGATCAAGATCAGACGATTGTCCACACGCAGGGAGAACACTCATTGCCGTTACCCAATTTGGTTTCACATTAGACAAATCACTAGTCATTTCATCAAACAACTCTAAAGCTCGATTAGCCAACCCGTTCTGTGTGTACCCAGAAATCATCGCTGTCCACGATACAATATTCTTATCGGGCATTTCCAAAAACAAATCTTCCGCAACACGAACATTCCCATTCTTCATAAACCCAGCAATCAACACGTTCCAAGACGCCACATCTCTCACAGGCATTTCATCGAACACAGTCCGTGCGTCCCTTAACTCGCAACACTTCACATACAAATCAATCAAACTAGTCCCAACATAAAAATCAAATTCCAATCCACGTCTCAAGACCTTCCCATGAACACATTTCCCAAACATAACATCACTTAAATCTGCACAACTCTTCAACACAAACGGAAACGTAAAATGATCACCATAAACACCAACAGAATCCATCTCTTTATAAATCCCAACACTCTTATTCGAAAGACCATATAACGAACACGCGCGAATAATCGAGTTGTACAAAAGAGTCGAATACGCGTTTTGACGAATTCGATAAAATAACGTAATCGCGGAATCTACATCGCCAGAGCTTGCGTACATTGCAACCATTTTAGCTCCTAAAAACGAGCTAGGAGTAACGCCGTGAAGGATCAAATGCGCATGAACCTGTTGACCTAATCTGAGCAAATTTAAACCAGTTAAGAACTGAAAAATGGAAGCGTATGATTGTGATGATGGTGACGGAGTTGATTGAAAACGAAGGGGATGTAACAGTGCTGTAATGATTGAATTTTGAGAGGTTAAATTCCTCCATTTCATCGATGCATACAGTAGTCACGAACTGTAAGTAAAAAAAAGATGAAAATTGATGAATTGTTGAAAAATATACCGTTTGCAAGAATTTGAGCGCGAAATTAGGTTGGATGATGAATATAGACAGCAAACCGGTCGGTTTTATACCCGATTATAAAACGGGTTAAAAATTCCAATGATTCAAAAAAAAAAACTCTAAAATAAATGCGCATCCGGGGAATCGAACCCCGGTCAGTACCGTGGGAGGGTACTATGATACCACTACACTAGATGCGCTTTTATTTAATTATTCAACAAATAATAATATTATAATAAATATTAGTATTTAATATATTTTATTGTTAATATTTTATTATATATAAATAAAAGAAAGTAAGAATATAGGAGTTAGAATAGTTTGGTAACCTTGTTAGTAGCTAACTAGTTAAGTCTCCTTTCAGTTTGTGTATATATATAATATATAAAATACATGTATCATCTTACACTTATGACTTTGTAATTATAATTACTTACTATTATCATCATTCATCATTCATAATTAATAATAGCAAACATTATATAAAGGTAGCAATGTGATTTTTTATTTTATTTTTTCAAAAAAAGCAATTAACTTCATATATCGTAACAATGTAACATTGATATAAAGTAAGGCTTTTTGTTATTAATTAAGGGCTGTTATAGATAGATTTGTACCTGCATAAAATTATTATACTTCAAACTAATATTTTGGAGGGTCGATCAGACGATCAATATTAAAAGGAGATGCCGAGCTTGTACGTTATGATTAGATTGGTACATGTATTGAGTGTGAAACTATATATTGATATATACATTAACAAATTATGATATGGCGAATGGCGCGCCATTTATTTAGTGACACTGTTATTAAATCTTTGATCATCATCGTTGATGACAGTTTTGTTTTCTTACAGGATTTGATGTAGTTAATAACCGGCTCTATCGATGGCGAAAAAAGGTATTTGAATGTACAAAAACTAATTGATTCGTCCCAAAATATTGTTGAATCTCCATTATTTTAGAAGTTTTGTTTCACATGTGAGTAATGGAGCAAGTCAAGTTGATGGATGTTTGATTCGAAATATATCCACAAAGTTATCCTATTTATCTGTTGTTCTTGACTAATTAAATCTTCAAATCAAGATTTGTTTAATTACATCCACTAATTAACCCCCATACTTGCCGTACATTTATGCACAACAACCACACTTATATATATCTAAACTTGCATGAAAACTTTTATCTTCTCAAACAAAAACTAGATTTCGTTAGCTTCTTGTTCTACAAACCCTACTAAAATACGAAATAAGTACATTCGTATTATCCATTTGAACCATCATCGATCGGTTAATTACTGTTTTGAGATCATACGTTCTATTGTATCGCAAAGAGAAGAACGAATAGTTAGAAAGGTTTAATTTCGTTAAAAGTGGTTTGCAAAAGCAATCTAGCTCTATTCCTTTTAGCTAGTATTTTGTAAAAAAAAAAAAAATTAGGTTATTGATTAATCTTTTGAAGTTAAATGGGCCTAAATCTTAAACATTTCTTGTTGATCTTGGTTTTGATGTCCCCACCTATGATCCTTGCTGCTAAAACTACCAATTTTGGTGGTTTTTCACCAGCTTTAGCAACATGGTATGGAGATCGATATGGTGCTGGAAGTGGTAATTGCATCATCTAATAACCTTGTTATACAATTCATACGAAAAATACACACAGTACATATGTACACATAAAAGAGGTCTGTTTCTAGCTAAAGGTTTCACTCAAGTCTTTACAACAAAACGTCGTTTCTTGATTACACAGGTGGAGCTTGTGGATGGGCTAATGATGTGCAATCACCTCCATTTTCAGCAATGATTGCAGCGGGAAATGCAAACTTATATTTGCAAGGCAAAGGGTGTGGAAATTGTTATCAGGTATCATTGGGCGTGGCGTTTCTGACTAATTTTTTCATTTTATATGAGACGCTAAGTTAATAGGTCATAACAATTGATAATTCAGGTATTTTGCACGCGACAACCATATTGCTCAATGCACCCTATTACTGTAACCATAACCGATGAGTGCCCTGGTGCATGTAACAATGTCCCATTCGCTTTTGACTTAAGTGGAACCGCTTTTGGTGCAATGTCAAATCCAGGACAAGCTGATAATCTGCGAAACCTTGGCCGAGTTGACATTCAATACCGAAGGTATATATAAATGTTTATAGCTTAGTTATTCTAGTGATTATCAAAATATAAGCGACTATATATCGACTCACTTAATTGTAACTGTTTATTCATTATAAGATAAGCATATAAGCAGTTTCTAAAATGGTGTTTGGATTCGCGTATATACTGATAAAATAAGCAGATAAGCAATTAAAAAGGAAACACCAACTAAGCATCTATCCCCCTTATATATCCCAAAGTTCTAGCATACTGTTTTCATAGTATCATACATTTCAGTTTGTGTTATTTACATCTTAATTATGGTGTATTTCTAGAGTGCCATGCAACTATGGTAGTACAAGTATTGCCTTCAAGATAGATCCAATGACGAACCCATATTGGTTCGCGATGGCAATCGAGTTTTGTGAAGGAGATGGTAGTCTTAGTTCCGTAGAGGTATCAGCAAATGGTTCACAACAATATAGATGGATGGAGAACATATGGGGTGCGGTTTGGGCAGTGCATGTTGATCCATCTTTTCATGGTCCATATACAATCAGGCTCATTTCTCGAAGCAATGAACCCGTTGTTGCATTTAATGCAGTTCCATATGGTTTTTCACCCGGCCAAACATATTATTCACATGTCAATTTTCGAAGCTAGAATCAAACCTGAATCCTGATCACATGTACATATCATCATCTGGGATCGGCCAAAGATTGGTCTTGTTTTTTTTAGCTTCCATTTACTGCGAAGAATAGTTAAAGCCGTTAGTCTTGCAAAATGATTCATTTGATCAATCAAAATGAATGAGGATTTTGCCAGATGCAAGTTTTTTTAGCATAAGGAGCTAGTAGAACTTGTAGTAGTTTAGCAAAACTAACCATTGTTTCACCTTTTTAAGTGCAAAGAACATGAATTATGTTACAAATAAGTGATTTAAGTCATTGTATTTGTAATTTTGTTGGAAAATAAGTAATGAGAATTGTCTAAGATCACTTAAAATGTTTGGTTGTTCGTTGTATTTGTGAATGATTATTTTCTCGAGCCGTCGAGCGTATAATTTACTTTCTATACTAGTGGGCCGGAGATGTTCGATCATGGGCCTAGTTTGATCCACATGCAAACAGCCCACTAATCAACTAAATGAGTGCTAATTAACTCAATGGTTAATTTACTAAGTGATTAATTTACCTTAATTAGTGGTTCATCACATTAATGACCATCCATGTACTACCTTCGAAGGTTACTATAATTGGAATGGTCGATCATATAATTAAGTGGAAGGGTTATCACGACGGTTTTGCGTCAACATGTACTCTTTTGGGGGGCACTAGTGATGACCCATATCAACGCTAAAGCTTTTCGTCGTATTTGCTCTATTTTTTTGAAGTGACCGCTAGGCTATTGACTCTTTAGTAAACATTGTTTTTTTTTATTATGTATTCGAAACAATCAATATATATCAATCGTATGTAATCAATTTTTTTTATCGGTGATTAGTTCAATCTATGCATATATAAGAAATACACTCCACTACAAGTTCTTTTTTTTTTTTTTTTTGTTAAAATTGGGAATAAATTGAACCTTGTCAAGAATTTACCAAAAGTTTGAGACCTTTTGTATTTTTGTTTTACTTTAAACATTTTTATTATTTGTTTGCATATATACTAGCTTGCCTGTGGAAATGCTAGCTCTCATGGCCGGGTACAGTACTGTACATGCATGTCTTTTCATCTATAATTCAAGACATACAATCTCATTCATTAAAATTAAAAGTAATCGTAGCTAATAATTATGATTTGTTGTGAAAAGATGGAGTACGTAATAATGTTATAATGTTCGATTGACTATATATTAAAACATAAGTTATAATCATTTCTTTTCTCGCAAACGAAATGAACAAAATATATAAATAAATGGTTAAAATTTTCTCTGTTCAAGTTATATAAGGAGGACAAGTATTTCTACTCAGATGTACGCGGCTTGACCGGGTATTCTGCCCGTAATTATTTTTAAATGAAAATAATTAAAAGGTTTCATGATCGAGCTTCAGTTGGTTCTTTATTAAATGCTCATACGTCGACATTTATTTAATTAATTATGAAAAGGATAAATCACTGAACGAGTAACATTCATTCATTGAAATATATTTCTGAATACAATGTAATCAATTAAATACAATTCTTACATAAAACATACATACATACATATTTTAAATTAATTATTGAAAAATATATATGAAACTTAAATTCCATGAACTTTTTTATTAAACGCTTTGTCAGTGCTCAACTTCAATTCTGTCTTTGAAAAGATGGTGATATGATGCATAGGCTAGCTAGAGAAATTAAAAATATAAACATATTGACAAATTGGGTCATAAAAGGTACATATTTATCAATTAGGTAATATATATTATATTATATATATATATATAAGATAATCATATTCGTATAAAAATTTAATGATGATCCCATATAGAAAATAGTAAAAAAAGTAATACAAATATATATGTAGCTAGCTATATATATATATATATATATATATATATATATATATATATATATATATATATATATAGCTACAAGACTCCCCAAATTGTGCATGTATCTATTAAAATCATGGTTGCCATAAGATATCCCATTTTAACGAAAAGTCAATCACTTGGCATTTCACAAACTCACACACAACCTTAAAGATTATGTAAGTGACAAGTATATATCTGGTTTTAGATTCATTTTTTCTAAATAAATCATAAGGAAGAGGAAGCTTCAAAGACTTCAACTTATAGATTTTTTATGCCACTTTTGTGTTTATACAAAATTAAAAGTTTGGACAAAATATCAACATAAACTTCATTATTTCTAACACTTTCAAATGTATGATTTTGACCTAAAAAGTATGTTATTAAAGGGAAATACTAAAAATACAATAGTAATAGTACAATTTAATCATGAGTGTGTATATGTGTGTGTTTGTGTAGTTTATGGGAAATACATGAGGTTTATTACAAGATCTGTTAGTAGCAAACATGCTGTCTGAAAGAAGTCAAACACAATAAATGAAATGAAAAATGAAATTGTGAGAATCAAGAAGGAAAAATGTCCTAAAACTAAAAAAAGTTGTAGGCCTTTTATGCATTCCAAAAATCAAGATGGTCAATGTAGTTTTGGAATTTGTGGGGGGTAAAAGAATAGTAGATAAACAAAAAGGTTGGTCAGAGTGAAAACAGTGCAGTGATAACCATAGCTAGGTATGTTGTTGTTAACAAGTTCTTTTAATTGCATATAAGCCACTTCTTATATCCCACCATTATGAAGTTCAAACTATAGTAAAATTCTTCCATATATACAGTACATTGCATATTTCTTATTTAATGTTAGCCGGCTACAAGAATTTTAAATGTGTGATGATATTTTTACCATTGAATTTGATAAATCCATCATAACTGTACATTACTTGTGTGTACAGTACAAGTATCAATTCAACGGTGAAAATATCACTATGTACTTTTATTGAAAGCACCCTATCAAGTTGCTATATAGAGTTAGCTAGGCTAAGTGCAATCAAATTATAATCCAATTAAAATTGAATTATATATTTCTATTGGAGATCGTATATACCATATGAATGTCTAAAAAAATTTATATGATGGTTTTGTTAGAGTGACCATAAACATGTTCTTGACTCAAAGAGTTTACCCTAACATTAAAATCTATATTACTAGTGGTAAGATTTTGGTGTTCAAGAAAGAATCTGGATGTAGAATTTAGAGCAATTGTCATCTAGCTTGGTTTCGATCTATACATACTTACAAATTTGTGTTCCTTAATTAAATTAACCATGGTTTATTTAAAAAAGGTTACAAACAGGATCGGAATTTGCATTTTTTTTCTAATGCAAAGCTTTATATTTGCCTCTTTTGTGAAAAGAATATATGTCTAGCTTTCTTTCTTGTGCATAATAAATCAACATGGATCTAGGGTTTCTTAATCAAAGGTGCTTGTCAAAGTGATTAAGACTTAATGATATCGTTTAAATCATATCGGTTATATCATAATTAAAGAAAATGCATGATATATATCTTAAAAAAACTATTAAAGAAACATATGTAGATCTATGGGTTTGAATCTGAAGAACCCTAGCCAATAAGTGAAGATAATGACTTTAGTATCAATGATTAGTAAATGATTGTGTACAACTTTATGGGTTTCATCATGAACTTGTACTTTTAACTACTTTAACTCTTCTAAATAACTCAAGATTTCATATAAATTAAATATAAAAATATACTTATAACAAGAACAAATTAAAATCTTACTACTACCTAAAACCAAACTAACAACACACACCATTAAAGACCAACAAAAAAAACAACTAAAACATCATAAATCTCTTTTTAACTATCCCTATACATATATATAAATAAACATAAAAAGCAAATAATAAAAACATATAAAAGAATGGAATAGCAAAGGGGTTTGAGAGGAATGAAGCCTGGTCCGATGCCGTCACTATATCTGAAAACTTATCAGAAAGAGAATTGATTAATTTTTCCTCCGGTACCAAGTGAATGCATCGAGCCAGCCAACATCCCCCACAAACAACTGCTGGTTTCATAAATTTGAATATGATTATCAGATGGTGTTACACAAAGAAATATAGATGCATATATATAGAGGAAGAGATAAGAAACCCTAAGACTAGATAGAGGTTTTATAGAGAGAGAGAGAGAGAGAGAGAGAGTAGTAGTTGGGAGAGCAAGATTTTTATTAATAATTAATATTTGGGGATATATTATTATATAATGTCTTGATGTCTTGAATTGAATCACGTACGTACGTAGACACCTCACCTCATTTTCTTTCACGACACAACATTTAATTATATTTAATTAAATTAAATTAATTTATCATCCAACTTGCATCTTCAAACCGCCTACTAACTACGCTACTTTTCTTTTAATACACACAATTTTCAGTGTCGTTTTAGACAAATTAATTAAACTAATGCTAGAGCTACAAAATGATACGGTATATTTACAAAATTATTAATTTAGCATGTGCCAATTAGAAAAACAAAAAGTTTTTTTTTTAAACGCTTGAATCTTATTCACTAGGCCTACTGTTTGACATAAATATATGATCTACATACCATAAAACGTACTCATTTACAAAAGATTCATTTTTAAAGTTATTATACATGTTTGTTGCAATTTAATTGGCGTAATATCAAAACGTACGTCAATAATTATAATTTTTCGATAACAAGAAACATAAGGACTTGACTTAATATAACCTTATGTAAAAATGTTGGACTTTTTTGGATTGAGTATTTAAGAAGTAATTGATAATTACTTGCGACTTGTCTACTTATGTTTTTAGTACAATAAAAAGTGATACATTAAAAGAACAAAAGAAAAAAGAACAAGGCAATTATCGAAGACCAGAAGGACCTACATGTTTGTATGTAAATATGTAAATATATAAATATATTGTTATTTTCCGAAGAAAAATTAATAATAAAATCGAGAAAAGTTTAAAACAAAATGGAAATTCAAGTATTAAATATTAACATATGCATGAGAATTGTAAGATACTTCACACGTTATACCATAAAACGTTTGTCTTTTTGGAGAAGGGAATGTGATTTTTTTTATTGTATTATTAAATAAATTGGTCTCGTGTTCTGAATTTATATATATATATATATATATATATATATATATATATATATATATATATATGTATGTATGTTTAATTAATACTTTTTTGTACAACCTTTTGCAGACCGTATGTATAAACAAATTGAGAGGTGTATGCGCCATACGTAATTATGTATGAACATTATATTATTAAACCGATATTGATTTATTTTTGTTAAATTATTATTATAATTTTATTATTAATTATGAATATGCAATTATTGACAAAATAAATTTTTGTCCATGGTAAAGGAAAATTATTTAGATTTAAGAACATGGATGAGTATTTAATTTTATCAATTTATAATCAAAATTGCACTATATGTTATACTATACGAAGTAATTTGCGAATAAGGTAAAAGTCACACCTTTTATAAAGTTTGAGGGAAAAATGAAAAATACTCTCCCATGAGAAATATCTTTTTTCCGAAATTTGCCCTGAGAAATTCCAAATCATCTCATTTTGTAAAATTGACCGGTGGTGGCAATTTCCGACTCGACTCGAGATCCGACACGAACTCATCTCGAATATAATCAGGTTTGAATCGGAATTTTTGAGGCGTCAATCCGAAACCCGCCCACCTTTTATTTTTTTGGGTCGTATTCGGGTCAGTAAATGAATTCTCGAGTTGAACCCGAAATATTTTAATATTATTAATTTTAATTTAATTTAAATATATAACACATAATTTGGACATTTTTATTTACTAATCTATGACATTTTCTTTGATATCTTTATATTTTATTAAAAGTTGTGAATTAATGATGTAATAATAATGAATCCAAGATTAATATAATATATATCACGATTACTTTTGAAATTTATGCTGATGTTATTTTTAAAAAGATTGACATGTACCCTATTTGACCAAGTGATCTAAAACCAACTTGAAAACTCGAAAATCACTCAAAAATCTACTGACTAAATTAAAATCGAGTTAGTCGGGTTGAATCTAGGTTATTGGGTTTTGAGTTGGCTTGGCTTGAATTGAAATACTTAACCCGATTATAAAATCAGGTTGGGTTCAATTTGACCATTTCTAATGAACCCGTTAACCCGACCCAACCCGAATTGTCACTCTAAAATTGACCTTCTCTTTTCAGTTTCACAATATAACCCCAATCTATTAAAAAGTTATGATTTCACGAAGATTCATTCTTTGCGAAATAGCATGACATGTTAGAAACTACTTACCCAGAGACCACTTTATAAATATTAAAGTTTAATATTCGAATTTCAGTTTGAAATACTTGATAAATCTGTAGGTTAAACATTCTACCAGAAAAGAGGCTCGCTGTTCGTCTCCCCAAATCGTGTTTAGTGTCTCGCTACCAGATCTATTCCAGTTAAGGTACCATATGTAAATAACAATTCTCTTATTTAATTTGTTAATTTCACCTATTTAGCGACGTTTGATTCATGTTATGTGTTGTTAGATAGTTAGGATTATGTATTGAATCATACTACTTTGAACTTGTTAGAGTAGAATTTGAGCAGGTTTATATGTAATTTTGATATGAACACCAACTGTTTGATGAAATGGCCAACTAATAATAAGAACACTCTGGCCTCCTGCTGTATAGTGAATCATAAACAACACATTCTTGAGCATGTATTTGTAGAAGAAATATCCTTAGTTTTCTTGAGTTTGAGCTGCAAGCATTTGTTACATTTATGCCTTTAAACTGTCTTTTTAAACTGTAAAGATTAAAGATTATGCAAAAAGTCTTCACCTTGAAAAAGAAACTTGTTCTCTTTATAGAATCTCTTCTATTAAATGTGTGACGTTTTTATATATATCATGTCACTTGTTATGCTAGAAAGTTATAAAAGCTCAAGCCTTGTGCTAGAACTACGCAATAATTTGATTTTGTTGAGTCAAAGCAACCTAATCTATCAATGTCTTATTTGCAGATTTGATCAAGCAATTAGTCTTTTGGTTCTCAAGGAGCAAATTAAAAGCATTTTAAAGAGACATATTTAATTGAAAATGAATGAAGAAGAAGTAATTAGATGTCAAATTCAAGAATGGTATCCAAGATTCAAATCCACATCCATAAAAACCGTGATTCACGAGCTTCCAGAATCCTTCATTCACTATCTTCTAGATGATTCCGGCTCATTCCTTCTTCCACTTTCCATCTCTAATGACGATCCCTTACCCAACAGAATCCACAAACCCGAAGAACAACAAGACTACATTATATCATCAGAAGAATTTGATAGCGAATCAGAACAAACATCACCACCTTCTTTCGCAGAACTCGAATCCCAAATCAACGAATCAATCAAAACTCTAGGTGGTGCCATCTTTCCTCAACTTAACTGGAGCTCCCCTAAAGACTCAGCTTGGATCATCCCAAATGGGTCCCTCAAATGCTCCTCGTTTAGTGAAATCGTACTTTTACTAAAGTCTTCTGAGTTCTGACTCTTTGGTTCATGACCTTTATCAAGGTTATGATTCATGCAGTGACTGTAACAGGACCCGGCCTGCTCGTTTCTTTCTTGCGCTTAGGAAATGGTACCCGTCTCTCCACCCTGCAATGGAATTCCGTTGCTTTGTGCATAACCGTATTTTAGTTGGAATCTCACAACGAGAAGTCACGGGGTTTTATCCAAATCTTGTTGAAAAGAAACATGAACTTGAAACAGTGATAAAAAAACTTTTACTTGAACAATGTGAATATGAGATTTGAGTCAGAAAGTTACACATTTGATGTTTATGTAAAGAATGATGAGACAGTTAAGCTTGTGGACCTCAATCCGTGGTTTGCATTTACATTACCTTTATTGTTTACATGGGAAGAATTGGAGTGTGAGGGACGAAGTAGGGAATTCGAGTTCAGAATTGTGGAGAATCGATTAGGGTGAAGGCTGGGTTTGAAACTGCGGTTCCTTATGATTATTTGGATACAAATGACGGAAGTGGTTGAGATCCAATTTCTGAAATATGTTGATGATGAGTTGCAGCGACAAACTGGGTTAGCTGATGCCTTGTGATCATATTAGTCTCGAGTTTATATTAACCAAAGTAAGGTTTGTAATGTTGTTTACGTGTCAGTAATTGTTGTTTTGAAATATAGTTACTGTTTAAAAACATGAATAATACCCTGTGAAAATACATCAAAACATGCTAAGCCAATTACTCAGAAATGAGAAAACTTGCTAAGCCAATTAGTCAGAATAGTTATTGTTTAAAAACTTGAATAGTACCCTGTGAAAATACATCAAAACATACTAAGCCAACTAGTCAGAAATGAGAAAACTTGTAGATGAGGAGTGTGTTTGTCATACTAATTTATTGTGGCTTATAGGAGTTTTAAGCTTATTTTTTTCATAAGTTCAAGCTAGTAGTGTTGTTTGGTTAATAAAAATAAGTTACATGATGTAGCTTTTAAAAATAAGCTCGAAGCTTATAAGTAGTGAAATTACATAAATACCCCTAATATGATTATTTATTATGTGTTTTTTGTTCATTTTATGTCAATTCACATCTTTAAGTTCCAGGTACTTTTACCAAACATTTATAGGAAAATAAGCTTCAGCTATCAACTTCAAATATAAGCTTCAGCTATCAGTTTCAGTTACCAGCTAATTTTGACAAACACACCCCGAGGAGAGCTTATCAATTCAGCTAGAAAAGAATATCAAAGTAACACATAGAACAAGATTAATGATGCTGGATGTTATGTAGTTCAAAATTCTGTTAAAGAAAAATCCAACCAAGTCCTATTTTTGATTTAGCATTCTAGTTCAAAATATATGTTTAATAACTATAGGTTTTTATTTATAACGTGACTTTGTTAGACCTTGACGTTACGTGTATCAGGAATACAAAATTTTCAAGAGACAGGAGATGTTTGAATAATAGAAGTGGTACGTAAGTAGTTGATTGATGAAATGACTTGAGTAGCCCTGGCAGTGAAACACGTGATAGAAATAAATGCAGGTTTTGGAAGGAAAGACAACGTTGAAGAACGTGAATATTGACTTCTTGTGGGGCCCAACGACATCAACAAGCCCAATCATGTCTTAATGATGGACAACCTATTTCCCTTTCACATTCATTGATTACACGTATATCAACTTTTATGGGTTAGATTTGGCGTACATTTTACCAGTTTTCATCTTCAGAATAAGAATGATTTTAGGTTAAAAAAAGTGAATCGTTATAAAATGTGTTGAAAGATCAAAAAATTTCATTGACTTTTTAAAAGTTTTTTTCAATGGTTATTAAGCAAAAACTTTGAAAGATCGAATCTAATTTTTCACTCAAATTTCCCAACCGGTGATGGATAAATTTAATAGCTTGAAGTCCAGTCGAGTAAAACAGCTTAGCTTAACTACATTAGAATTATACAGAACGTAAACAGTAATTTCAGATCGACACAACACAACAAAATTGGTAACGAAAGCTAAAAGAACATAAAACAATCCAGAAATCACCAAATATACTGTCTTTTCTTACAAACATGACTAAGTTACAAAATGGACGAATCACAATACAATTACTGGTAAAAATAAATATGATAGTACGATAGTTAATATCATCATTTTGAACCTAATGCAAAGGATAACTTGGGTCGGGATTTGTTCTTGCCGAGCAATTTTTGCTGTTTTGCACGCTCTTCTTCCTCTTGTTGCTTTTTTCGAAGTAGAGCTTCTTCTTTTTGTCGTTGGAGCTCTTCTAATTCCTTGTAACGTTCTTCCTCCCGTCTTTGCTGCTCCAATGCTTCTCTCCTTTGAGCTTCTTCAATCCTCCTTCGGTTTTGTTCAACCAGCCTTTCTACCTCTTCCTTCTCTCTTTGAGCTTGTTCCTGTACAGATACAACCATAATTACTTAAAGTGAATGTGAAAATTCTAGTTTGATGAAGATGGATGAGCACAAAGTTACTCAAATATATTATATTTAACGAATTAACTACTCCTAGAAACTTAACAAATATGAATTCGAGAACCCGTACTAAAAACACCTCCTTTGAATGACCCACAAGGCCTGTTAGATACAAAAAATAATCGAAATTCACCCATTTTTATATGAATGGGTCAATATTGCCACCTCTATCAAAATGAGTTATTAACGCGTTGTTAAAAATGCAGTCGGATTAACTTACCTCTTTCCTTCTAGCCTCGATAACCGCAGCTTCCTTCTCTTTCTCAAGTTGAGCTACCACATCGGTAAGAACTTTTTTCCGGCCCTCCTCAAGTTGCCTCTGGATTTCAAGCCTGATCTCCTCAGAACCCAACCTTTCTTCCACTTTCTTCCTTATCGCCTCTTCCACTCTTTTTGCAGTTTCTTCCTCCACCAACTTCAATTCTGCTTCATGCTGACGCCTGATAAAAGTTTTAAAAAGTTAAATAATAGATGATCACGGAACCACAAACCAAAATGCCAAGCAGCTAAAACCAGTGTTAAATTTTTTTCACTACAAATCCGTCCACATTTCTCTCTTTTTTATACTTCTAACAGGTGACAAACTGACCTTCATGTAGACAAGAGGACTATATATGCTTATAAAGCATACCTCTAACGAGTTCCTGATCCAAACAAATCAGTTTCAAAACTGGTGAACAGTAGTAGATAAACGAGGCATCCAATTGATCATCAAATATAACAAGTTGAACTATAGCAGTATCTTCCTTCACAATAGCCTGTGGAGAAAAACATCAAGTAACCTTCGCAGTTTTAAAGCTCATTTACTAGAGAACTTTATGTTTATATTCAAATATATACATATCTGCAAACTACATTTTTTTTACTTTCTGACATCACTTCACAATAACGTTGTGTTGGTGTCATTCTAATCTAACCCTGGCCACCAAAAACTGAATGGTAAGGCCTCTTATCTGATTTTCTGCACATATTTTGATGGCAATGTCAACCATATTAGATGGGGAAGTATGATCCTCCAAACCCTCACATAAAAGTTAATTACCACTAGTAGGATTAAATAAATACATTCAAAAGTCAAAACCGCTTTGCTCAGTCCCATACTAAATGGATATCACTTATGCTCTGAAATCCCACTTCAAAAGTCTCTTCACAGAGTTATATGATTTCTTAATATTTTAAGGTTATAGCTTTTGGATAAAGGCTGCTAAACACAACATTACCCAGTCTGTCACATGAAAAAATGGAATGTCTAGTTTGGTATGCTATTTTGGACAATCTAAAAGGTTTAAGTTAGTAATGTATACTACATGGATAAAGGCTGCTAAACACAACATTACCCAGTCTGTCACAAGAAAAAATGGAATGTCTAGTTTGGTATGCTATTTTGGACAATCTAAAAGGTTCAAGTTAGTAATGTATACTACATAAATGAGTATAAAAGTAACATGATTTTCAACAAGTAAAAATTAAGCAAACCGAAAAACTCACTATAATCACAGAATTTTAAATAACTAGTACACGATCTTACAATTAGTAAACATCTCTACCAAGATATTTTTTTCAAAACAAAAAGAATCACCCAGGATATGACAGATAAAACTACTGAAAATATAAGTTAGATGCCAATTCCAAAAAAACAGCGAAAATTGTCTCCTGTCTACAAAATAAAAGAACAAAAGCATAGACCATTTGCAACTTAAATCAAAACCGCATGTTAAACACAACCCATGCCACAGGTAGGTAGGGGCATCATCCATATTCCACATACCGTACATGGATTTTAAAAGGCTTTCGACCACACATTGAAAGAATAATCACCTCTACCTATTACCTAATTGCATTATACAACTAAATCAATTCAGTGAAGGTGAAAATACAAGGATCATGTGTTAGTTAGTTAGTTAAAGTGTATTTACCATGGCTAAAAGCACCTGGGAGCGCCTCTAAAGATACGAAGACTTGTGTACTTGTTGCACATCACGATCAGGAAAGTATACTGTATACGTTCTAAATAATATGTTCAATTCTTGTCTTCTCAATGATCTCAATGATCATCTATCAATATTATAATTAGCTAAGTGGGTAAAGCACATACAAGCCATTCTAGATATTGGCAATTTTGTGAATATGTTCGCAAATATCGGTCAAATAACATTTGTTCCGAGGGATACTTGATTATAATATTATATAAGATCATGTGTCCTCATTTTATGATAAGCTTAGTTACTGTAACTTTGAGACAAGGGTATTAATAATTTAATATAACCTTCACATCTATTTAAGTAATAGCAATGTAATTATCTAAGCCCAAGATGCTCAAATTTGTTTCATGACAACATCCACTGATCCACATATACATATCCATATTCTCCCTAACTAGAGAAGTGGAAATGCATTCATGCAACACCAAGAGCCTATATAAAACTCAAATGCAAAAAAGTAGATCTGAAAGTGAGGCTTAAAGAAATTGAAAGTGCATTTCTGATATGTTAAAACTATGAACAACAGTAACAATTCAACAATCAATAAATAATTTACATAACTGAAAAGAGAAGAAAATGAGGGATGCAATGAGAAACAAGGATTTCTAGTAATTGATATAAAAATACCTTTTCTTTTCATCTTCATCTTCTTTTTTCAAATTTTCACCCACAATTTTGCAATCTATGGACCCAATACTGGGAGATTTGGGCACAGGAGATAATGTAGGGCTCTTGCTTTTCTGTTGCTTATGACGCCTTGGTGATGTTGAGCGACTTCTGCGTCGTCTAGGAGTTGGTGAACGACTGCGACGACGGCGACGCGGTGGAGATATAGAGCGGCTTTTCCGCCTGTAAAGACAATGATATATGAGCATAGGACAATATTTAAAGCAGCAGATAAGATCATAAAGAACTATAACATCCCACCATCTAGCAGCATAATACAAAAGCTATTACCGTTACCTCTTTTATTGTTAAGTATAAACTGGGAGCTCCATCCTTTATCACAAAAAACCGCTAAAAGTCACAATCGAGCGAGAAAATAACGTGAATCAGCCCCATCACTGGCTCACTTCCCATATGAAGGGAGGTAGCTGTTTTCTTAAGGTGAGTTCAAAAACAGATATATTTGTCTTATTATGTTACTTTTAGCCTGCTCTACCCATTTTTCTTCTACATAACAAATTTAAGGTTTCCAGAGCTCTTCATGGACACAGCCCAACACTATCCTCTCAAGACAACACTTTGACATAGCTTGAGGGTCATCAAAGCAATTATCAGGCTACTCATGAAAAGGGGAAGTCAGACCAGCAACATATCATATGAGAAATACCGAGGGATAAACAATTGATTGTTGAGGCATCTGGCACAATATCTAACAACAAATAAGTCAAATGATGAGCAATTCCACATAAAGCAAATCTGAATATTTATGTCGAATAACGGACTTAAAAGATGCCCACAAAATCATCGATGACTTGGTCTAGACTGTGGAAACCAAGAAGCTTGCAAAAATCTCAGGTACTTGAAACTTATAGCTCCATTCCTGGAATTCGTCTGACTCTTACTGACATAGACAGAAACAGAGCATAGCATGCTTTGAGACCAACAAGAATCTGGATTTGTTATGTCCATTTTTGTCCATTCAAAAGGTTAAGTTTCTGCCAGGTCCGGTGATTAGACGTATGTGTTTCATGAAAAACTTGTAGCTCTGAAAAAACTAGTAGCTACAGAGCAAACCTCAATGGATCACAAACAAAGATAATCTAACTGCGAATGAACCTACTGCTTATAGCTAATCACACACAATCAGAAATCCAAAGCACTTATATCATATTAATATCTGTAATTTGGAATTTTTACCGCTAATATACGAAAAGCTAAACATATTTGTAAATGATAAAAAACAAAATCAAATACTTGTGTTCACTGAACCAAAAAATACAAAAAAACGATCCTAAAAGTATAACCAGGTATCAATCACCTGCTATAAGAATAAGGAGATCGGCTGCTTCGATCTCTTCGACTTCGATCTCTTCGACTATTATACCTCTGCACTACAGGCGACGGTGACCGCGAATACCTCCGCCGTTTATACGACGGCGACCGAGATATATCCCTATCTCTAGCCATACCTCCTATCGAATCCTTATCTACAAATACAAACAATATTTATAGCACCTGAAAATTAACAAAAATACCGAAAATTAATCCAATCGCTTTATCTTCCGTTAAGTATATTGTAAAATTCATATATATAACAATCAGAGCTAGGTGTCACCGTAATTTGATGATCGGCGGATTCAGTAGTTAACGATAAGCGTTGAAACCCTAGAACAGGGGAAATTAGGGTAAAAAGCTGTATCAATGGTGTAATTTTAGGCAAACGATAGTGTTAATCATCACATAACCTGAATTGGATTTTAATTCTATCAATCACTCCGTGTTTTTGCTGCATCTGTAAATCTTCGGTTTTTATGTATGTGCGGGTTCTAGATTTTGTGGCACGATTATCATAAAGGGAAAAGATAAAGGACTGAGTGGAGAAAATATAATTGTTGCTGTCATATTTTCACTTTTGTCCTTCAGAAAGTTTCATTCACTTATTTGCCACGTATCTTTGTGAAAATCTTTTACTTCTTCCTTTTTTTTTTCTTTTTCATGTATAAGAGACGTGTTTGATGTTTTTGTTTACTTTCTGAATTCATAACGAGGTACTAAGTGTCATCACAATTGCCAAGTGTCCCAAGTTCTACTACGCTTCCCGATTATAAGATCTCATACGAAAGAAGAGCCTCTAGGGTCATTCATTATCATCGACAGCTTGAACAGACTCCTTAACGACTTGGATAGCCCCTGAAGTAATAACCTAATGCGTACTCAACGTTGAGTAAGGGGGCGGAGCTTGAAGAGAGAAGCGGGCTCCCTGCTCCGTCAGTGCAACAACTGTCTGAATTATTTGAAGCTTCTTCTCACTTGGTAGCCCCTCGACTTCTACTTCAGATTCGGGGAGCTGCGGTGTCAAGAACATAAGAAAAGAGATCTTAAATTGCCTTATTTTTTAATCAACAAGTGGTGTTTTCCAATGTTTTTAGGCCATAACCTCGAGTTAGTTTAAAGGTAATCCGACTAAGATGACTAGGAGCTTAGCTTGCTGGAGAGAATGAGTGAGTGATATAACAAACGTTGTTAAAGATAAAAGTATCAGTTTTAAAATTTTAAAACGTATAAATTCATATAAAAATGCGGAATATATTCTTTTTGCAAATTGAATGATAAATATTTTTGTTATATGATTAATTATAAATTTATTTGTATGAACTTTATCTGACTTTAGTTCTTATTTCCTAATTTTCTTTTAATGGTAAACATGAGTCGAAAATTTATTGAGAAAAATGAAAAATATATTTTGTTAGTTGGTTAATGTTACATGATGATTTTTTTTTTATAACCTTTGAAAATTTTTGAATGTCCTAAGTTAAAAGATAACCAAAGAACAAAAGTCCTACAAATATGTAATCGGAAAAATAGATGTGAGTGTCTTTGTAAAAAGTTTAAAAAGAAAGATAAATAAAAAGTAACTAAGAATGTTACTGGAGAAGGATGTAAAAAACAATACTACGATACCATTGAGTTATTGAGTATATCATGAGGAAATAAAATATCATGTGTATGATAAATTGGAGAAAATTTCTTTAAATTATCATGATAAATTGAAGATATAGTCGGTTAATTGAATATAAGTAGTAATAGTAATAGTAATAGCAATAATTAGTATATCATTTATTCGTATTGCCCAAATTGATTTTGAGGCGATCTTCAAAATTAGAGGTCAAAAATAATAATTATTGAGATTGAGAAAATAAATAAAGCTTAAAATTGTACGATTAAAAAAAAAAAGCAACACGAAAAATTTCACTATTTTAAAATATTGACAAGGAAATATCTTCAACTTTGATTAAGCTTGAATAAAAAATTAACAAACTTAAATTAAGTGCTCAAAAATTACACTACACATGCACATAGAAAGCTACTAGGGGCTTGATTGGGCCTAGAACTGGGAGGCCTCTTTAACAACGGCCTGTTAAAAATATGCTGGGCTAAAAGGCCTGCTAAGGAAATTCGCATCATTGGTCCAAATACTGTTGGAACTTAATTTCAATTCAGAGGAAGTTTTATTCACAACTGATTTCTAATAAGTAAAATAAAATAAAATATAATAATAATTAAGATTAAGATCAGTATTATTGACAAAGCCTAGCTACCTCACTTATTTAAAGTGTCGTATCAAAATTTCGTACGAATATATCATATATACATCCTCTTCTTAAATGGAGATATAATGCAAAAATTCTTCAAATGAGTAATTGTGTCACAACTCACAAGTGAACAAGATATAACTAATTCGTAGCAAATCAAATGGCAACGTTACGATGATGGGTCACCGTTCAAAGCATCGTTCGACCTTCATTCTGAATGTTCTAAGGTTACCGTGCTACACCATGAGAAAGAAATTTGTTCAACACTTCAACATATAACAGGCTAGCAAAATGTTATAAAAACATAATGTATTTGACCATTTGGGTTGTATAGAAAATGTACGTGAAGACATTTGTACTTGCATGGCCCCTTTTGATTTTATTGAATATTAATCCAGATATTAATGTGGTGTGTATAAAAATTCATACAAATCCCTTCAAATCTCATTCAAATATTGTAGGACATATGTATAAGGTCATGATTTCCTTTTAAATCTTCGACCTATGTTGGATGAGTCCAAACACCTTATTGATAAAGCCATAAAGGCTAATATTTACACCACATACATAACGTTCTCATAACAAGTTTCAAGTTCGAATATCACTAGTCGCATATTTTGGGGTAATCAAGCAAATGGTCGGAAATAGTCACATATATACACTCACTTCGGGTTGTTTAATATTCGGTTTGAAACCGTTTAAATCGAAAATCGAACCGAATAAAGAAGGAAAAAACGAATCGAATTCGAATTCAGTTTTCGATTCAATTTTGAATTTTGAATTTTTGAATTCGGTTAAACCGAAAACCGAGATCAAAACCAAATTCAAATTAATAATATATTAAACTATTAATATATGTATTATATGTGTGATATTTAAATGTCCTAAACAACTCTATTCATATTTCAACCCTAAATTGACTTAATGTCTTTTACTTTTCACACTAATGAAACCTTAACATAATAGCAATTACAAGCTGAAATCGATTTTTGTAGTTATTTGGTTAAATTCGAAAAAAAAAAATCGGTTTTTCAATTTTAACCAAAACCGAACCGAATTTAGATTCTATTTTCAGTTCGATTTAAAACTTTGTATTCGATTTTCAATTTTGCTATCATAATTTTCAAAACTCATTACTTGTAAAGCTTAAAAAAAAAAAAAATTCCACCACCAAAGTACCCAACTAGAGCCTTTTTTATTCCGTAAATTGCCAAATGAACATGGAGAATATGATATTCATATAAAAATCACAGCTCAACAAACCCAACCAACAATTAGCAAATGTACAATCAACCTCCAAGTGGTTGACCCATCGCCCATATGATTTTCAAGCATGTCCAACTTTTGTTTCTCATAAAAGAATGGGTTTTTATTTTTCATATTTTCTCATCTTTTAGTGTGATATCATGTCTCTCTCAATTTATCAACCTAATGTAAAACATCATTTTCAAATAAAACGACCAACTTCTCTCTTTTTGAAACCTAATATTTAATTTAAGGTACTTTCTTTTTATCGAAAATTCCAATTCCAATGCATGTTGGAATATGATAACTTCGAAGTTTCTTAGTGATAAACGGAGATCGGGATGGGTTTGGGGAAGCACCGACAAAACTGTAACCACGTACAAAAGTAACGACTAACGAAATACATACGATGATAATATTTCTACTAAAGAGCTAGAACAATTCAACACTTTTTTGGTCCGGGAATACATTTAAAAAAGAAAAGAATTAGAAACCAATTGGTTTTCTTGATAAGTTTTATTACAATTAACATAATTTTAAATCGGTTTTGAAACGTTAAGCATTACAGTAATATTTATAAAGAAATGGGTAAAAATAAAATAAATATAAAATGCAAGCTATTGCAACACCATTACTAATAAGTAATATTACGGGGATTATTATTTTACAAGGAAGAATTTGCCCCCACTTCGTAGGGGGTTAAATTATTATTTAAATCATATTTGGTTTTTTCATTATCCTTTCTAATATTGAGCTTACGAAAATTTTACATCTCCATTTTTTTTTATAGTTATACTAGTTTTAAACTTGCATGTATAAACAGGTAATTTAATGTTAATATAATATCATAATATGTTTCGATCATTTTTTAAAGATATTATAGTGCGTGAGAATCTACTTAACTTTAGCGCAAACTCTATAATGTGTTTTCAATTTCATTTTGGTCACTTTATTGTATGTATTCAATTTCAAATGACAATATTATATGTCATTTGTTGAACGTGTTAAGTGAATAATTAAGTTGATAAATAGGTCCATAGATTGTAATCCGAACCTAAATAGGATTAAATATATGATAACATCATTTACTTAATTGAAAATAAAATATAATTGTGTTTTATTTTACTTTTATGTAAGATTAACGACAATGTAAAATTATGAGATATAAATACAAATTTTAAATTAAAGATTATTATGTTTTGCTTAAGATAATTGCAATAGTTTAGTGAAGTTCAAAATCAAGATTTATGATGTCATATTTTTCTTAAATTAAGTTAATTTAACAAATTCGAACAATCATGTTGGTTAATTGATTTTTTATGACATCATTAACTGTTTCTTATATTATATTAGTTAGAGAGCAAAACTACTACAATTTTCTTCCATAAACACATTAGCCTTTTAAAGTTATTTTTGCAACAAATGCATTATTTTCAAGTAATCTTTTAATTTTAATTTGCTTTTTACTATTTGAACTTTTTTTTTGTTAGGTTTAGTTTCACTTTAGAGAGTAAAAGAAGAGATAAAAAAGAGATGTCTAGTTAGATGACAAAAGAAATTTAAAAAGAGATATAAATAAATATCACAATTACTATGTTTTCATATTGAGATAGACATATTATTATTATTATTGTTATTATTATTATTATTATTATTATTACGGTTTCACCTTGGGATAAACATTGAACCTCTTGAGAATGTGGTGAAATATCATGATATCTCAATTTACTCAATTTGGTGATAATATCAAGATAACTTAATTAAAATATCATGAGAAATAAGCTATTTAGTTTGTGGATTGAGATTAAGATATAATTTATGCAATTATGAGAAAAAGAAAAAGAAAAAAAAATAACCATATTAAAGATTAGGTTAATTATGGATTATAATAATGGTAATGATTGTCAATTCTTTGGTGTAATCAAGTTACAAAAAGAGCATTAGAATCTTTAATCAAAAAGCCAATATCTTGAAAATCACTACTTCAATATTTTTATGATTTTTATTATTACTTTCTTTTGCTTGTTCATCATCATACCCAAAAGCAAACTCACACTAACACATTGAGTGAAGCCCAAGTTTGGAGTAAATTGTGGATAGCAATACAAACTATTTGACTTAATGGGTTCGTGTAAAAGCTTAAATTATAAAGAGACGACCAATTAAGGGTCGATCTGAGCGGTTGATTATCAACCTTTTGTTAAAAAGAAGAAGAAGTCAAATAGTATATTTTAACGTGTCTTTGGTTAAAGTTTTACTCATCAAATGTAAACTACATACATATAAACCATTGTCCAAGAAATACTTATGTTTAACATCTATAATTACGTAGTTTTAATTAAAAGAAGTTAATTATGAGGTTGAGTAGAATGCATACATGTGCATGAAAAGTGTGATGGACGCATATGAATGGTTTTATATTCTATTAATAACTTCTAGCATGTTGAATTGATTTTTTTTTTTTAATATTCTATAAAATTAAATTGTTAAAGTATTATTTAGTTACCCTTAGTCAATTTTTTATGATAAACTAGTAATGAAAGACTAAAACTAATTATCAAAGCCAACAAATCAATCAAATTATAAATTTATTAAAATATGTTGTGCAAAATTTTTATACAAACTAAATCAAAAACCAATAATTTATTTACAAAAAATAACAAGATTAAATAAAAAATAAACATGTGTAGGGAAGACATATACAGAGACACAACTTGATGTATACAGATTTTAGGTGGGCATTTATCTCCTTATTTATTTTGTTTTTGGTAGAGTTAATGGAATTGATTTAATTTTAAAAAATGGGATAACGACGACAATCACTTCTTTCCGTTTTTGTCCTTTCACTTTTATTTCGTTTCAAAAAGAACCCCCTTTTCTCCACCAATCCATTGCATTCCCTTTCGCCTTTGCTTCTCCTCAACGTTCGGTAGCCAAATCACCACTCTCTTTTACACTATCACCCCCTAATATTATACAATATTACAGTTTTATCCTCGTAGTTTTCACAAATAACATTAGCTATGCTACGTTCAACTTTTTGATATATCATTGCTTCTATCATTGTATAACTAAACAAAAGTCAATTACGTTTATCATTGTATAATTAACCAAAAGTTAATTATTAGGAGGACAAGCCTCTTAAACACTAGATCGATACTTACAAACATGTATACAACAACAAAGCGATAAACAACATTAGCATAACAATTAGGATTACATGAACAATATTAAATTACATAGTTCTCAATGTGCCTACTCGGCTACTCCATATACCTTCTTACACACCTTTTGTTTATTTTATGTCTCACAATTATCACATATTACTTTTAACGTGGACCAATAAAATTTAAATTTTAGGAGAGTGTACATGATATCTTTATAAGAATTTTGTGGATTTTATACAACATACTTAGTTGAGCAAATATATACCACTTTTTTTTATATAAATCAAAACCCGATTATATAAACGGGTTTATTATTGTAAGCCAACTCGGGACTTGACCCAAATAACCCATTTTATCAGGTCAACAAGTTGACGGGTCAATTTTTGGTTGGCATGTCAGTTTCGGGTTAAATGAGTCAATCTTACTAGCAATAATAGCTAATTATTAATAAGCATAAAATGACATAAAATGCCAAAAATTATCATAATACCTATTACATATATTTAAATTTAATACCAAAACATAAAGGTATGAAACAATTCTAAATTGAAATTTAAGAATTCAAATGCATTATAAAATTAAATAGCACAAGCTTTGGGGTAGGTTATTAGGACTTACTATTTGATCATCCAATAAATCTATAAGGTTAGTGGACTTAGGGATTGTAAATTTGTGAGAACTGAAAACGGCGATTAAAGTAAAGCAGAAGTGTGAGAGCTAATTTGGAGTGAAAAGAGAAGCCCATAGGATGTAGGTTTTGGGGTGTGGGTCATACGTTAGTCAAAGAAACTGGTTCAAAACTTGTGTCATACTAAAATTAAATAAAAATTTAAACTAATATTAAAATTTATTCAGGTTGTCGAGTTGACCCGAATACTCATCGAGTGATCCGAACGCAACCCCAAAAAGGTAGCAGGTTGACGGGTTTCACGTTCGCGGGTTAGTTTCATGTCGAATTTCGAGACATGTTTAAAATTGTCAGCCCTTCTATAAATAAATCAAAACTAACGGAAACCAAACTGATAAAAATCTCAGGGTAATGATTCCAATTAGCACAAAAAACACGGGTACTTTTTGTAACTTCACCGATTCCAAGTACAATCCCACGTGGAAGAAATATTTGAAAATATTTTTAAAAGTTTAAAAAATAATTAAAAAAACCCAAAAATAATTGTAGTGGTACATATCAGATGCTTCCTCCTGAGTGCTAGTTACAGTTGTCCCAAACATACATTTAACATTAACATTAACCATCAACATTACATACAGACAGAATGTAAGTATACCCATCAATAGTTTTAAGTTAGTCTCTCATCATCATCTTTACTTCACACCTTCAAATTCAATCAATTTCCCATCTTTAAAACGGAAAAAGATTGAAACTTAATTGAGTTAGGAGTGCACAGATGCTTTGCAAATGGGGAAATCTGAACCCCAATTACCAATTCACAATCACCAACAAGAACAGAATCATGATGAGTGTTTTTTGTTTGATTTGGGTTTCTCAAGAATCACTCAATTGTTCAGTTTCAAGTGTGTTTTTGTTTTGCTTCTCAGTGTTGCTGTACTACTCACAGCTGTTTTTTCAATCTTTCATTTGCAACATAAACAAATTGGGTTTGATGCAAAAGATTCAATCAAGAACAGTGGTATGCATGTATTTCTGAATTCTTTTGTTACCTTGATATCATATATATTATGAATATATGAATTTATGATTACTGTTTGATATATGATGATTTTGAGATAGTGGATTTAAGATTAATGTATTTAGCTAAATTAAGTAAATGGGTTAGTTTAAAACTTTAAATTATAATAAACTGCTATAGTTGTTTGGAGATTGGATCTACCTTTCACAAAGTTAATTTTAATTTTATTTTATATTTTAGTAATTTCTAAATTAATATATCTTGCTGGAATTGGTAGATGAGTATTAATAGTTGTTGTTTTTCTATAAATATAATACGGAGTAATATTTAGTTTGTGATTTGATGGTTAGGTGATGATCTGGAACTGTCTATTATGACATTTGAAGTATTAAGAGTTTTAAGCAAATTATTTAGTTAGATATCTAGGCATTTGTTTAAGTAACTGTGGGTGATTAGTACTATGTAGGTTATGGATCGAAAAGCATGTTCTGTAACTAATTTCCTGATCTTGTCTTCCCATATAATTCTCTAACACAAAAAACTAGATCTTTGTTGGTTTGATGCTAATGATAGTATGTTACCACAACCCAGTCATTATACTATCGAAACACTTGAGTTCTAACATGTGAATATTCGAGGAAAAACATGTTTTTTTTTATGATAAATTAATAAGAAGGTTAATTGTGTAGATTTACTGATATATGATTTTAATAAGGAACAAAAAATGATGTAAAACTAAATTTCGCTCAACACGTTTACAAATCCAGAAAACTAATTTAAATTGGTCAAAACAAAAAAGTGGGCATTCTTTATGGGATAATCTTATTCGGATTTTGGTATTATTATAACATCCATCTTGATACTTGAGCGTTCGGTTCTAGTTTTTAAAATCTTAGCTCAAATCATTATGAAATCGTTATAATTCATATTTTAGTTGAGTTTTTTCCGGGAGATAATTAGTGTTCTTTTGGATTTTGATTTTGTTTACAAAAATTTAGTGATAAGAACCATCGAGACTTTTTTCTCCAAGTTAAATGAGCCACCTTTATTTTGTTTTTCATCTTAAGCAATATCTACATCTTTCTTTTAGAATACTCAATACGAATATGGAAGTACTAAAGCACGGTTTGTTATCTCAGCCACAATACAAGCATACTTCAGATTACAGAAGCCTGTTTTGTATCTTCTTCCTCAAATGGCGAGACTAGAGTATGATATTTATGCGGAAATTGGGGTTCCTTACACAAAGGTTTGTTGATAAAATCTGGTTCCACTTTTCATATATTGTTTCCTATAGGTGGCAAAGGGCCGGGTTGGTAACAGGTCAAAACAGGTATTTTTGGAATGGGTCGAACAGGGACGGATTTGGCCAAAATTCTGACATTTCTTACAAATTACCAGTGTTTCAAATATGGTTACAAAAACTATTATTTATCATCTATTCTTTTACAGGAAAGAAAATGATTTAGGAAGTTTTATGCATTAAAAATACACATTGTGTGACTTCCAGCCCATTTGACCCGTTTCCTTGTAAGCTAAATTTATTTTCTTTACATGTTTGACCCGTTAGATATAAAAAATAACCTGTTTCCTTCTAATATAATCCTTCAAAATATGTATTTGAATGCATTATAAGTGCACTTGAAGGAAAATCATCTTAAATGGTCATCATGTTTTACAGGTTGCTATCTTATCCATGCACAAAGCAAGTGCATCTAATTGGACCCATGTGGTGTTTGGTGTTCTTTCAGATCCCATGAATTCTACAATAAATCCCGTGTCTTTAAGTATGTTACGAGCATCTTTAGTTGATCTGTTCAATCAAAGGTCAAACTTGACTTTGACTACATCCATTTTTGGGCAGCCCTCTTCTTTTGATATTCTTAAGTTTCCTGGTGGAATCACAGTCATCCCTAAGCAATCTCCATCCTTGTGGATGCTAAAACAAGCCCTTTTCAATTTTACCCTCCCTAATTCTGTGCACGAAATAGAAGAAAACTTCGGTGAGTTGAAGGAACAGCTCAAATCAGGATTGCACCTAAAGCCTTACGAGGTACAATTATTGTTCAACCGTTATGTTCATTTTGATCGGGATATTAGTTGGTGTCTTTATCAATAATTGGTTCTAGAAATGATTTGGCGACACACTATGATGTTTGTTAGATATTCTGATCATGCTAGCTTGTAGTGTGGTTTGACGTGGCAAATGGGTGGTTTGGGTAACAGATTAAAATGAATTAGTGTCAAAATGAGTATATTTAAGTGATGGTTGAAGTGATCAGGTTGATGATCCAAATTCCAAAACACTTTTTGTCCAATCAGTTATAATGTTGTAGTAATATTTTTTTCTTATAACTGTTTCTTTCAACTCTCTTTATACCAGAGTGTATATATTCAAGTAACCAACAAAGCTGGTTCAACAAGAGATGCCCCAGTTACGGTCCAGGCATCAATCGTGTCAGATTTAGGCAACCTCGTGCCACTAAGATTAAAGCAATTAGCCCAAACAATTACACGATCACCCGATACAAGAAATCTTGGCCTTGATCATTCAGTTTTTGGCAAAGTTAAGGAAATCAGTTTATCTTCTTATCTATATCATACGCTCGATGCACCTACCCCTTCTCCTGCTCCATCTCCGGAACTAGACGATTATGCGGGACCCATTATTTCACCCTCTCCGGCAATTTCGCCACCTCAGCACTCATCACACTTGTCTCACAAAAATGGGCATGAACAATCTTTACCACCTCCTCCAAATGCCCCCCCACCTTCCTGTGGCGGGTTCAAAATCTTACCCGGCCCACCACCAACGTACCTGCCTCTGCCACATCATCATTTAAATAGCCCACCACCCATGTATCAGAAGTCAGCAATGCCCCCTGATCTTCCTCCTTTACCGGTTGTATCCTATGGCTCGCTTCCTGACCGAGAGAAAGGGGATCAGAAAGGTTCAGCACCTTCACCAGTTTCGGTCTCATCATACGTGTCTTGTAAGTTACTTCTATGATCTTTCTCACTCTGGTTCTTCTAATTTCGAACTTATTGGCTAGGATGTTAGTTTTCTGTAGTCACCTCGTAACGGGTATAACTAACAAAGGAAACTTTTTTTAAACATTGCCATAATAGTGGAGGAGGCAAAATGGGTCTGGTCCGGTTGGGCCGACTATAGTTTTTTATTATCCATCTTTTAAGTTTCATAATCGGTTAAATATGATGCCACAAAAACTGTACTATTAGAATAATACTTCCAACTTTTTTTCATCAAGGTAAATTAAGAGGTTTAATTGCATTTGAATACACTCTGGATGACTTTTGACCCCTTTGACCTGTTCTTAGTTAAATTTAACCCATTTGAGTCTTTGACCCGTTAGAAATTAAGGATTCTTTTAATTGCTAGTTTATCTAAAGTCTGGGACCCTTATGTTATCCCGATTCTTAAGACTAAAACATGGATTAGTGGTGGAATGTGCTTTCTAGTTTCCACAAGAGTGGCACATGACTAGAAAATGTTATCTTTGTTTCTACATCATGATCATGTGATTAAAGTCAACTAGTGTGGTAAAGAAAGTTCCACCATTCATGGCTGAAAAACCAAACCTTTTTGACCTGTCCAAGTCAATTGGTTATCTTTCAAATTTCTTCACCACTTCCTCTTTATATCTTTTTTGTTACGACTAAAGGTTATGCACTTTAGAATGTACATTACCAACCATGTTTATCACTTAGGTTCCAAAATGTTAGGCATGTTTTAACGTTTTCAAACTTTTTGAATATTAATCTAATAAACATATTTTACCTAATAAACCAGTTTATGAGGCTGTCAACATTGGTGTACACTTTGGGGCTATAAATAGATTTTAAGTAAATGGGTCAAAAATGTCACCTCTAAGTTTTAGGTAAATTTTGTTAAAATTGAGGCTGTAAGGCTGCAACAGTGTTGTTGCAGCCTGCAACTTTAGGTCTGGGCATATATTCAAAGTTTTACAACTTTATTGGTTGTGTTGGTGTTGATACTTAATAGCATAAGCCTTAAAACCTGTGGTTGTGTTGTGAATGTTGTGGTTTGGTTTTATTAATGTATTGATAGTTTGGTGGATCCTAATGTTTTTTTCCTACTTATTTTTGCAGCTTCAGCAACGGGTTCTTTCAACCACATATACCGGCCTCTTTTTTTCTTGACACTCATGGCACTCCAAACTTTATAGCAAGCAGATGCATGCACTGACTCACACACAAACACATATCGATATACACACACACACACACACACATTGTACATAAAGGTCAAAGCCAAACGGTGGCAGGCCGTTTTCTGTTTCACGTTGTGAGGAATGTTTCCCGAAGGGAATAGTTTCTTTAAGATGGCAGGTAATCGAGACGTTTAACGTGTCCATACCATGCTATCGAACCATAACAGAAAGTGTAACTTAAATTTGGTTGCTATTGAGCTAAAGAAACTAAATCACAACTTCATGTTGAGAAACCATTGTCGAAAAGTGAGATACCTAAATTTACTACATGAAACTCAATGCAGTTTATGGTTTATTACTTCACTTTGCATATATGATACTTGGATTCGTTCTTCGCTTGTAATCATGCTATCGATATTTCAATTCAAAGTGTCGAGTACAGAAAACTACAAGAACACACAAAGTTAAATTTTCCACATATAGAAACAATTAACTGAGATGGTATTTAAATTAATAACAAGGAAATTCATAATATTCTCATGTATAAGGTTATTCAAGTCAGTAACTTACAATGAGCCATTAACTTATTGTTTGTTTAATAACATATGTTGCATATGAAACACCTTAATATATGTTGTCTCTAAAAGGTGATACCAAATTAAATAAGAATTCATAAACCGAACCAAGTGTCTCACCAATTCTATCTGCAAACATACATAAGAGTGTTAGATGATAAACTAATGAGGAGAACTAATACAATTCAAAGAGAATTATAGAAAACAAAATTTAAGATTTATATGGACAGACCTAAGAGAGAACTTGGATTATTGTTGTGATGAAAATAATCTTGTCGAAGTGTCGAGTTTGAGAAAGCTCTAAAAGGCCATAATGAGATTAATTGTTCTAGACCGCGATTCATGTCAATATTGTCTCCATAATCCTGTCTTTGAAAAGCATCTTCAAAAGGTGTTTGGTCATTAGTGTTTGAGAGGCCTTGTATCTCATATCGACATACTGGGCACGTATTATGTACGTTTAACCATGGAATGATACAATTAGAATGGTAGAAATGTTTACAAGGTAGCTCCTTTACTTCTTCCCCGACCTCAAACTCATCTTTGCAAATAGGACAATGAGAGTCGTTAACCAAATGAGATGGAGTCAGACTCACAAGCGGTAAGGCTTCAATTACTGAATTTGGCAGTTCTTCGGTGAAAACATTATTTGGTTCCTCGGAAGCAACATTTTGATGATCAAGAGGTTCAGTGCCTAGAAATGCAGGTTGAGAGCCAGTAACTTGGAAAATAAAATTTGAATCTAGACCTTGTTCAGTTTCAGGATTAAGAACTTGTGGTCCAATGAATTGTGGTGGTGATTCGGGCGGGTCGAACAAAAGAGCCAAGTTTTCTATTAGTTGTGTAGCTAAAGATGGCTCTATGTTTGCGATATTGGATATAAGTCTTGGTCGTTGCATGTCAAGTTCATCTGGAAGAATACCTAAACATCGTGGACAAACAGTTTCAGGTAGGTTATTCGAATTGGTTCTAAATGTTCTTTGACAACGCCGACACCAATAATAATGATACGTTCTTGTCCTTTGGTTCCCATTAACGATAACACGACGACGAGGTAGCAATGACATGCTTGGAAGGGTGAAATATCAAACGGCAAGAAGTGTGTAGATAAAGATGTGAAAAGAGAGAGAAATGTGAAGGAAATGTATATATAGGGTCTGTTTTTAAAAATTGAGAAAAAATAGGGATGGCTTTGGTAAGTTGAAAAAGTCTAGGGATTCTTAACTTATGATGGTTTTCTTTTGCTTAATATGTATGGCATGTGGCCTTCTCAATAAAGTTAAGTATGTGTGAGCAAGTCACAGTTGGTCTTCTGGAAAACAAGTATAATATAAATGAGAGGTTTGGTACACAAAACTATATTTTATCAAACTTAAAAATAATTAAATTTAAATACAGCTTCTATTGATACCTTGGATCATTACCTTAATACGCTTGAGGAACACTGTACTAGTTCAACTGTGCCATTGTACATGGAACAAAGGATTATAAATAACAATGAAGACTAGCAGATATTGTCCAGTATTTGAGAGGATGTTGTTTTTATAAATATTAGTCGAGTAACTTGAAACATACCTCTATAACCGTATAGTAATACATGCAATATGTATATTTTTTTTATAGATATAGATAGACATGGATAGATATAAGGTATATTTGACGACAATTAGATGGAGCTGGAGCTGGCGGCTGGAATACCTGAAACAGTGAAACTGCATGATGAAGTACCCTGAGATAAATGCTATTGAAGAAAGTTTACATGAACAACTGTTATTTTCCAGATTTATACAAGTATAATCGTTTTAAGTACGAGCTTATATACACTTGCCATCAAATACATAATTTAATTGTACGTCTCCTTCCTCATTTACAATTTATCAACACCACTTTACAAACAGTAAACAAGAACGGTAGAATCTAGCAAAATACGGTATAAAACATTGCTAGCTAGTAATCAGCATTTCAAACCACTGCAGCTGACACTAGCTTCCTACAATCCAACATACTTACAAAAATGCAAACACGGAACCATTTGAAAAAAACGAAAATAGTGCAAAACACCGTAATTAATGAAAATTTGACTGTTGAGTTTACTAACTGTTTGCATTTTAGCAAGTATGTTGGTTGTAAACGAATGAAATGTCAACTATAAATATTTGAAATGCTGGACGCTCGATTTTTATCGTAGCAAGCATTTAATACCCTTAACCTGGAACCTAGGTAATCGGTATCTGTAGCTCGAGGTCTAGTCTTGGATCGCCACAATCAAAAGCAACCAGAATAATTATCTAACCAATGGTGTGTCATCTTGAACCAAATCCTCGACTGGGTTTAATGCACCCCAGACAGCTGCATCCATATATCCAAGCTCAAAGAGATTATCGAGAATGGAATCGGATGCTGGCTCCAATGCCCAATTGAAAAGCTGTATTAACGAAACCAAGGTTTAACCATGTCTTCATGAAAACAAAGACTATCGTTTCCAAGTAAAGGAGACAAAAGGGTAATTTTTGTTCAGGTCGATACAGGTGCGGTTGGGTGGACCAAACACTCGGCAGGAAAAGGGTATTTTCCCAAAATTAGTAACTTTTACTACCAAACAATGTGTCAAATATGATCATAAAATAATATTAGTAATGCTTACTACCAAAGAATGTGATACTAAAATACATTTAACACGTTACGATTTAAAAGTTATGAATTCAGGAGGTTTTATGCATTAAAATACACTTAAATTGATTTCTATCTACTTGACACGTTAGCGATTTTAAAATATTTCCCATTTGACTCGTGATAGATAAAACATGCCAGAATGGACACATTTATAAGAAAATTAGTGGAAATTGCCACCTCTACTTCCATGTCGATAATTTTTTTTACCTCTCTGGCACTGGCCCTATTTTCAGGATTACAATCAGGGCTGATCCCAATGTCTTCCAATCCCAAACGCTCGGCAGGAAAAGCACATACACGGACCTGTAACGCAAAATATATCATAAAAATGTTGAAACGCCAACGATTATTTGTAGAGTACATCATTCAAGCAATTATTCCGAATTATGCACAATCCAGTTCTATCTTTACATATATATACACATTATGGAAATTCTATTTCATATATTGAAATGAACTGCTTGTGTACACGCTTAAACGTCTGCCTAGATTAAACGCTAGAGGTAATCCAAGCTACAAGCAAATACAGATATAGAGATGGTACTAAATTAATATCTATATACTTTAAGTAGTAATAATAATAAATAAAAAGATTCTAATAACACAGAAAAACAAATCAATACTGTTCGAGCAGCAGATGTTGGTGGCATAAACAAAGTCAAACCACCGTCTACACAGAGTCGGTTTCTGAATATGATTGCTGGTCTCGGTGCAAGATATCTGCACAAGATATGAACTTTAAGTCATTAATGATGTCATAATAGTAGGGAGTAGTAAACTGGTGGCAGAAACGATTACCCTGGGATGAATGAAGAAGTAATTACTGCATTAATAAGATCTTCCCTGGAATCGAACTGATCGACGAGTAAACCTCTAGGTCTCCAGAGAATTTTTGTTACAGCAACTATATTCATAATAGAAATTAATAGAAAGCTGCATAAACATGTCATGATAACTAACTGTAATGGAACTTCTGTAAATTTCTAGTAGGAATGAATACTTTATGCATTCAACTGGTGCTTTGATCTGATTAACAGACTGTATCTAAGACAGGACACACAAGTTCTATTATCATCTTTACAAAAAAATAAATATATAAAGTAAGTAAATAGCTTCAATTAGCGGTTTATTTGTTCCCTTAGATTAGATTTTTTGTTTCACTTTCATTGAAAAACACACGGGTCAAAATTGCCACTTTAGCAAGTTAACAAGAGGGTATAACTATGCTCACCTCGAACCCTCCCATTAGATCTTATATGAGCATCATGTGGCAAGAATTGTTCAAGAACGTCTCTGAGAACAGCCTGGTCAAAGAAACATTAAACGTGTCAGGAGAAACTCCGATATACCTAATAAATTGTTTAAAAAAACAAAGAGAAAACAATTTGATTTTCTCAGTCCAATGTTTTCAGTATTTGATTGATCCAACAATGAGATAATATACGAATAGAGAAATATACCCCAAGACGAAATGCAGTCCCTCTACTTCTACAATCTTCAGCCAAAACTTTTGTAGCTTCTAAGGCCTCCTCCATACTTGCTCCTGATGCAACCACTGCACATACGATGGCACCAGCTGATGAACCAGCCAAGGGCGTTGTATCCTGATTTCATCAACTGTCACCATTAATTACAAAAGATTGTATTGTATAACTTCCATAATCAGACCATGTCACGAAATAAAATAAAGAAAGACAAAAGAAAAAACGAACAGATGTTGATAACAAACAAAGTGAACATGTATCGATGACTTATAAGCTTGTGATTCATACTCAATATACCGCACAAGAGGAATTTTACAAACTAATAATTCAATTGCTAACATTCTCAACAAAGAAAATACTGATCTTTTCACACAGTTCTTAACCAACAGAGCTACGGACCTAAGGTCCCGGCTTTTCGAGATTCCCAACCGATTATAACATATAAAAAAACATTAAAAAGGAAAAGAAAAACTATAACACAACATAATACAGTAATAATAGCATTAGTTAGTATACCTTTATATAACCTTTTTCAATTAAAAACTTAGCAACACCAAGATGATAAGGAAACAAAAGTCCAGCAGCTGAAAAACTAAAACCAGGGCTAGTAACTGCCTTTCGTTCTCTCTCAGCTTCAACATCTTTCAACCGTTGTTCCCACATCACATCTCCGTCATCAACCACCGCCGCAATCTCCTCCTCCGCCACCTCTTCCCGTTTCCTAAACCTCTTCCAAAAATCATTATCCTTTTTACCATTCAACTCATAACCAAAAAATCTAATCTTTTCCTCAGAATCCGACCGTTGATCCCTCGCATTGCTGCTCTTGATAAGCCGCGACGCAATTCCGAGAAAAAGTTCGCCGGTGGCCACCGCAATTGACCGTTTCTCCGACGGCGTCGGAGGTAACGGCGGTTGGTCGGAGGCGGTGACGTTATTGTGGTTATTTGATGATGATTTTATGGAGAATTGGAGAGATTGATGGTGGCGAAAGACGGTGGTGGTAGAGAAATTAGGGTTAGGGTTTGGACGGTGGAAGAAGGTTGAATTGGAAAGTGAAGTTGTCATCGGAAACGAAGGAGACGGTGGAATACGGCGGTAGTAGTTATGAATTAGTTTTTGGACGGAACTTTTTTTATGTACAAGCATTATTTTTATTAAATTAAAATTAAAATAGGTTTATGTAAAACAAAATAAATATTTATGTTTACACTTTAGACTTTAGATGGTGATTTAATCGGTTTAAAATATGTTTTTTGCAGTGTGATGTCCATATGTTTAGGAATAAATTACGATCGTTGATTTAAATTGTATTTTATTTAAGGGTAATTACTAAAAACATACATGTAGTTGTTCATTTTCTTAAAAAACATCATCCAACTTCATTAATAATAGAAATCATACCTAAGGTTGTCACTTTTGTCTCAATAACATCCTTCCTTCCAACTTTGTTACGTTTTCATCGTTAAGTCTATACATGTGTCACACGCGTGGGGGTATTTTTGTCCTTTTTTTCCACTCATTTAATCGACCATTCTCTTTGCATTTTATACCCATTTAATTGCATTTTATAGCCATTTAAAATGAACTTACTGTTAAATGGGTCGATTAAATGAGTATATAAAATGCAAATGAAAATGTCGATTAAATGAGTGGGAAAAAGAAAAGGACAAAAATACCCTCACGTGTTTGGCACATGTATAGACTTAACGACAAAAACGTAACAAAGTTGGACGGAGGGATGACTTTGGGACAAAAGTGACAACCTTGGGTATGTTTTCTGTTATTAATGAAGTTGAGAGATATTTTTTGAAAAAATGAACAATCAAATGTATGTTTTTTGTAATTTATCATTTATTTAATAAAAACAAAAGTAAAGGTATTTGATGGATGATGAAATTTAAAAATTAATTACAGTATAAATCATTAAATATTTGAACATGTTTAAAAAGATTCCATTGCCGGGAATCGAACCCGGGTCTCCTGGGTGAAAGCCAGATATCCTAACCGCTGGACGACAATGGATGCTTGTTTCATTTTAATGAATTAATATATTATATTATTGTTAAACTTAATAATTAATTATAAATAAAGAGATGAATATCTGGATTTGCGTAACTAACCTCTGAAATGTATCATGTGATGATATATTGATCATAACACTGAACATTGTTTAACTATAATTTGAAAACGTCATAAATAAGATATCAAAAAACCCCAATAAATGACACAATTCGTGATGTTACGTAACTTTGAAACTTAGAAATAAGTTGAAAAGGCCAAACATATTAAAAATTGTCCGAAAAGTAACTCAATTAGGGGCTTGTTTGGCCCATCTTAAGAGTAAGGGAGTGTTTAAGTTAACTTTTTTATTTTATTGCATTAATCTAAATGCAATAAGTTGTTTCTGATAATCAAAGAATTTATGACATTTTAGCTTATTCCGGTTAGAAAAAGTGATTTTGTGAAGCGAGAGTTTATCAACCTTATTCGTTTGACCCATCTTATTAGTGATTATATAAGCTAAAAAAGCAAAAACCCCTTCATATAAACTAATAACCAAACACCCCCTAAATACACTATATCAGTTTATCACCTCAAATCCATTATTTCTTGTTTTTTTATTTCAAAAAGATGAATAAGCCCACACTTTGAATGCCACCCCAATTTCAAACCAAAAAATCCATAGTATTATGAGTAAACTTAATTTAATCAACTCACTTGAACAAAAGTTAGTTAATATATATTCCGCAATACAATTCCTTAACTTGAAGCCAAATACAGTTCCTAGTGAATCTTTACTAATAGTCTTATACCATACAACACCAACAACCACACGAAACTCGCAACAATACAAATACGACGAGACATACGACAAGTACTATTGAATCTACGATTCAAGTTTATTCTTAGTTTTATATTTTTGTTGTTGTTTAAGAAGCCATGACTTGAATCTTCATGCCCGCACCACAATGACCAGGAAGAGTGCAAATGAAGTTGTTAAGACCCTTGACCAGCCTAATTCGGTCAACTCCACTTGTGTACACCTTTGCATTCCTTGGGCTAGCATTGCATCCATCATACCCTGCTTTGTTCACTGCTACCACATTGTGTGCTCCTTTTGCGTAGTTGAACACTAATCATCACATAATATGATTTATTACATAAGAGTAATGTTATATGGAGCTAAAAATTGTGTTGCATAATTCATCTTCCTACTTTTTGACGTCTTGTAATCATGAAAATATCATTCGACTCAACTTTGTTGATGTGACGGGCAAAATCAGTATTTTTGACATAAAGTGATACATCCAGTAAAATCATACTCTATGTGTCACTTTATTTAGAGCATACAAAATGCTACAAAGTTTTAAAGGTCAAAAGAACTAATTTAGCATCTTTGGACCTATTATCATACTTTTAAATCTATTTTTGTTTTGTCATATCATATGAAACCCCTAAAATCAGAAAATTATATTACAAGTGGTCGGCAGAATAAGTCATATGTTTCCTATATACAATTCGAGTTAAGTTGACCCGTGAACATTTTTTGTTAGGTGGTGTTTGGATCAGCTTATTTCAAGAGCTTATCGCTAGCTTATAAGCCGAAATAAGCTTCAAAATTCAAAATTATATTTCTTGGCTCATTTCTTTGTAACACTCTATTACGCTCATTAATAGCTTAAGCTATAAGCTCGTATTACCAGTTTTAAAGCTAGATATGGTTGAACAAATGTACTATTTAAAATAACAGCAACCAAATTTGTCTAAAACTACGATTTAGGAGGTTGTAAGCATTCGAAAGATACCAAGAACGTCACCAGCCTTGAACTTCTTGCCTCTGGGCCAACCGGTGAGGTTAAACGTCCAACCACTTTTACCACCAACGACATAAGTGGCGGCCTGAGCTACCTCGCATTGAAGTGCCGCCACGAGTAGGCAGAGAACCACCGTTGCCACCAATGCACTGCCTCTTCCCTCAGCCATATGGTATTTTAGTACAGTCAAAGAAGTTATGGGAGTGTCTGGTGTGAGTTAATGACTTTTTGTCTTTTGTTTGTGGGATGGTATCGGTGGATATACATGCTATCTATTTATAGCAAAAATATTCACTCTCTACATTTAAAATTTTGAAATTGCTTTCATCTTTTTGGAAAAAAACAACACCTGTTCAAATAAAGAAAATGACAGACATGTCTCTTTTTGGGATTATTATTCAAATATTTTCAAAGATTTTTTCAAATTTGACTGATGATCTCAAAATTAGTTTTTATATTTCGAGTTTGTTAACGACAACTTTAGAGGTCGCTAAAATGTTCAAGAATTTGTTATTTATTAATTAGTGGCATAGAATTTGTTATTTATTAATTAATGGCATAGAATTTATTATGATCTAAGTATAAACGTACCATTGAAAACATAATAACGTTAACATATATTGTATTACTTCTAGTTACATTTAATTATTTCACATGTTATTTAAATTTGAATATTAGTTAGAGATAAGTACCAGCTTTCCACATTTGTTGTAATCAGATCCATACAATTCGGATCTCTCCTTGTATATGTACACATTCATAGTTCAAATGATGATTAAGCTTTTGTTGATTCACTTATATGGTATCAGAGCAGGAACCTTTCTTCTTCTTAAATCACCCGATTATTACCCATGGCAACTGCAGCCAATTCATCTTCCTCGGTTGTCAATTCAATCCCGTTAACATCACCTTCATTTACACTCGTTCAATTTCCACCTTCACTTAAATTATCAACCACGAATTACATGAGTTGGAAAACTCAAATTGAAGCACTACTTTACGGCTTGGATTTATTTAAATTCATTGACGGCACTCACTTACCTCCTCAACCTACTGTTACCGATGGTGTTTCTACTCCTCATGCAGATTACTCTGCATGGTTTCGCCAAGATCGTCTTCTTTTTGGTGCCATTGTAGGCACTCTTTCACCTACGATCATTCCGCTAATAACAAGTGCTACCACTTCCTTTGAAGCATGGAAAATCCTCTCCAACACTTATGCTAAATGTGACACCTGGCGAATTAGGCCGTCATTAGTAATAAATTTTTGGTTATTACCACTTGTAATTAGTGTGAAATAGGACTAATTACGGAACATTTTGTATATTATAATATACACTCATACGTAATTTAATTTTTAATTACGCAATTTCAATCGGATGGAGTCCGACTCGATTTATATGGACGTTGGTGAAAACCCTTTTCCATAAATAACGTGAATCTATTTTATAATTAAATAGTAGTTGTTTACATTATATTATTATTATGTAATAATATACGAACACTTTACGTTTTATGCGAAATGTACAATACGTAACGCAAACTCGCGCAAAAACATAAAGAAAACACAAATTTAAAATGTAACAATATAATTGAGCAAACAAATAAATCAAAAGGGACAAGTGAAGAGAATCAGGTGGAACCCACCTTAGATAAAAGTTCTGCACAGCCTAGGACTTCCTAGACCGGCCATACATCCCCCCAATGTAAAGTCATCATTTTAGCTACTTACACACACAACTCAACTTTTCGTTGATCAAAATCTCAGAAGACTTTACCCAAAACTCTCTCTCTCTCATTCCTCCCCTCACAGCAAACACAAACAGAAAACATTTTCTTTCACTTTTACTCTCAAATCTCATCTCAAATCGCAAGAAGATTAACGAAGAACTAGGAGTCAAGCTTCACGATTTTTCATTCACAACTTGTTCATCACACATTTTCGGGTAAGAACACGTTTTCTCAACCTTCCTTTGTTATTCGTAAGATTTTATGGATTTAACATGCTAGTAAGTTCACTCACAAAGTATAAACTGGAAACTCACTCGAAGTTACCCTAAAACGAACATTTTAAATCTACCAGAGAATCGTTGGCATTTCTTTCCCAAAAATCGAACACTTTCGGGCTTACCAAAATATATGAAAACTTACTTTTTAAGAGTGTAAAAATATTAATATGTAGTTTATAATAGTTTGGGGACCAAAGCAAACTCATTTAATCGAAACCCTTGAACAAAAGCGAAGCTAGAAACAAACAGTGGAAACATACTAGCAGTGGTAACCGAGGAAATGTGCTAACAGTAGTAATAAAGGAAAACGTGCTAACAGTGGTAACCAGGTAAAATGCACCAACAGTGGAAACTAGGTAAAATGAATTAGGAGTGGAAACTAAGGAAATACACTAACAGTAGTAACCGAGTAAAATGAACTAGCAGTACTAATAATGTAAGCAACTTAGCGGTACTAATAATGTAAATGAACTAGCAGTACTAATAATGGCAATGAACTAGCAGTAGTAATAAAAGAAGAACCAACAGTAGAAACCACGCGAGCAGTAGAAACTAAGAGAACAGTGGAAACTAAGCAAGCAGTAGAAACTAAGAGAGCAGTAGAAACTAAGAGAGCAGTAGAAACTAAGAAACAAAACGACCAGTAGAAACTAGGTGAAATCTTCGGTCTGTGGAATTAGCGACACAATCCTTATGTCGCTACCGTTGAAACCAGCAGTATTAACCCAACAGTATTAACCTGCGACATAACCTTTGTGTCGCAACAATTATAACCAACAGTATTAACTAGCGACACAAAGACCAACAGTATTAACTAGCGACACATTAGTCAACAGTATTAACCATAGAACACCAAACCAAACAGTATTAACTTGGAACCCGAATAATACAACCAACAGTGTTAACTGGTGTCGCAAGTCCTTGCGACACTAACACTTGTGTCGCTAAAACAAAATCGAAATCACCACTTGCGACACTAATCCTGGTGTCGCATAAATCTCAACTTTTGAGGCAGTTGCGACACTAACCTAGTGTCGCAATATGCCTTGGTGTCGCCCCTAGTGTCGCATAAAAAAGAGTTGGAACATGTTTCACCAACTATTAAATACGCGTAATAACGAACGTTCACATATCACACTATACGTACATGAAACTCATATACTCTATTAAGTATACAATGAAACAAACATAATAATAAAGTCTTCGAGAATTATTATTACGAAACATCACCAACGGGCCATACATATTTTCTAAACGCAAACGATGAACAAACACTTGGACATAACTAGTTGAGTGGACAACTAGCATGAATGATCTTTTGAGACATTCACTCATACATAACCTTGTGCGTTTAGGGCGCCAGAAGGTTACACTTTGGATAAACGTTTATTGACTTAAACGCACGCTTCAAGACTCAGGTGAGTCTCATAGCCCCACTTTTACTGTTTTATACTATGGGGTGAGATTACATACACTGTTTATTATAATCACAAGTAACTGAAACAACTCTTATACGGATTGCATGAGACCTTTAATCCACTAAAAGTCCTCACTTTATCATAGTTCGTTAATCGTATGAGCGCGAGTATTATTGGATAGATCTATCGGGGATTGACATCCCCGTCCGGGCTAGTCGCTCTAGCCGACCCACGGACGCATTAATTTTTGACTGTTACAGGTGTATTGGATTATGCATCTGCCCGAGGCACAAACTAGGTTAAGCGTCGAACTGTGAGACTCATGGCAATAGTATACACTTATTTGGCACTTGTGCAACACTGATTAAATCTTGTGATTATTACCAACTTTTGATAACTGTTTCAAACCTATGAACTCACCAACATTATGTTGACCGTTTTAGTATGTATTCTCAGGTTCACAACAGGAGTAGGACTACCCCAGGACACGATAGCTCGAGTCGCATGCTTACAAACATCAGAGATTTTCTTGCATTATTATTTTGTAACATTGGTCATGTAATAAAATCTCTTGAACTATTCGCGAACTCAAGTCTTAATGTAAACAGTTGAATTACTAATGTAATTATTGGGTATTATTTTCAAAACGTCTCATATAGAGTCGTTTGCCTTAACTTTGTGTAATGATCCACGATTAGTCGCGCCCCGACCCGACTTCCGCTGCATCATAATTTGGGGGTGCGACACTAAACCTTCCCGTGGTCATATCAAACAACTACAACATCGTCTCAAACAAACCATCAAAACCACGGATCAATCCATTACGGATTACATGCAATCAATTAAAACGATTGTCGATGAGTTAGGCATCTTAGGAAAGAAAATGGATCAAGAGGATGTTACTGACGCAATTTTAAATGGTTTAGATTCAACATCCTACAAACCCGTTATAGAAGCCATCCATGCTCGTGACACACCCATATCCTTTCATGAATTACACGAAAAACTTATCAACCATGAACTATTTTTGGTTCAACTCTCCTCTTCTACTACTTCCGTTCATCAACCCACTACTGCATTTGTGGTAAATAAAAAACCACAACAACGTCACTGGAATACCCGAAGCAATGCACCACTTTTACCCACCCCTACAAACACACAAAATACTCCTAATACTTCAACCCGTAAATTTCTTGGTAAGTGTCAATACTGCTTTACTCAAGGCCACTCGCTTACCTGTTGCCATGCTTTCAAAAACAAATATCCTCATGTTAACCTGCCAACACTTCCACACAACAACTACAACAACAATTCACCTCAGGCTCACGTCACGACATCTCCAAGCACTCCAAATCACGATTGGCTTTTTGATAGCGGCGCATCTCACCACCTTACAAATGATCTCAATGCTCTATCTCTACATTCTCCTTATGATGGCACCGATGAACTCGTTATCGGTGATGGTTCGTCTCTTACTATCACTCATATTGGAACTTTATTTCTTACTTTTTCTAACACTAAATTTACTCTAAAGAATGTACTTTGCGTTCCATCCATTTCTCGTAATATCATATCTATTTCCCGATTATGCATTGATAATCAAATACTAATCCAATTCTATTCTTTCTATTTTGTTGTCAAGGAATTCCAAACTCAAAAGACTCTACTCCGAGGAATGGCTAGTAGAGGGATCTACGAGCTACGTTCCAAAACTTCACCAATTGCGTTTTCATCTACCAAATCTCTTCCTTGGCATCACCGACTTGGACATCCGCATCGTCGTGTTTTACAGCACCTAGCTTTTACCATTCCAGAAATTACTTTATTGCATAATAATTGTAACTCTTGTTGCATCAATAAAAGTCATAAGCTTCCATTTCATTTAACATCTATTACATCTACAAGACCACTTGAACTTCTCTTTTCAGACGTATGGACATCTCCAATACAATCATTTGATGGATATAAATACTATATTATCTTTGTAGACCATTTCACCAAGTATACATGGCTCTACCCATTACAACATAAATCTGATTCTCTTAACACTTTTGTACGATTTCAAAAACTAGTAGAAAACTTTTTCCAACTTAAAATCAAACAATTCTTTTCTGATAATGGAGGTGAGTTCATCAAATTAACCTCTCATTTTGCTTCTCACGACATCTCTCATTTAACTTCTCCTCCTCACACCCCGGAACATAACGGATATGCTGAAAGACGACATCGTCATATCGTTGAAACAGCATTATCACTTTTATCACACGCACACATTCCGTTAAAGTTCTGGACATTTGCTGTTACAACCGCAACATACTTGATAAATCGTTTACCAACACAATCACTTAACAATACTTCTCCTTATTTCAAACTATTCAACAAATTACCCAACTATTCTAAGTTACGTAGTTTCGAATGTCTTGCTTATCCATGGCTACGTCCTTACACACGTCACAAATTGGAACAACGTTCTAAACCATGCATCTTCGTTAACTACTCCTCTTCTCAAAGCGCTTATCATCTTCTAGATCCACTTACTAACAAAATTTACACATCACGACATGTTTATTTTGTTGAATCTGAGTTTCCATATTCCAAACTCACCAACACAACTATCTCCCCAACTCCTGAACCTGACTCTTGGCTACAACTTGATTTCATTCATATACCAACTTCCTCAAATACATATTCAAAAACCACTAATTCTACGCCTCACTCCTCTAGTACAATACCTTCCAACCTAACACCAAACGATTCAAACGAATCAAATATTCCACGATCCTCTTCTAATCCACCTTCCTCACCATCTATCAATCCCGAACCCACTCCTTCCGCACCCATTTCAACTACACAGCCACCTACTTCAACTACATCACATATAAACACATGCAAAAATCCCAAACAAAACTCTAAATATCACAATCATAACTTCATTCTTTATCAATCTATCACTTCCTCCCCTCATGAACCTCACACTATCACTCAAGCATTAAAACAACCTGCTTGGCGTAATACAATGCAATCTGAGTACGACGCCCTCATTCGTAACCAAACATGGACCCTTGTTCCTCATGATTTAGCTCCTAATGTTGTTGGTTGCAAATGGGTGTATCGTACCAAATATAAACCTGACGGCACCATTGATCGCTTCAAAGCTCGACTTGTTGCCAAAGGATTTCATCAACGACCCGGACTTGATTACACAGAAACATTTAGCCCCGTAATCAAGCCATCCACTCTTCGTCTCATCCTTTCTTTAGCCACCTCTCATAAATGGTGTTTACGTCAACTAGACGTTAACAACGCATTTTTACAAGGTAATCTTCAAGAGTCCGTAGATATGTCTCAACCTCCGGGATTTATCGACTCCTCATTTCCTCATCACGTCTGTAAATTGAACAAGGCAATCTATGGCCTTCGTCAAGCATCACGTGCTTGGTACAACGAACTCAAGTCATTTTTAATCTCTTCCAACTTCAAACCAACAATTTCTGATTCCTCTCTTTTCGTCCACAAATCCACTAATTCTCCTATCTATATTCTTGTATACGTCGATGATATTATTATTACCGGCCCAAATTCTTCTCACGTTAATTCATTCATCACTCTTTTAGCTAACAGATTTTCTATCAAAGACTTAGGACATCTCTCATACTTTCTTGGAGTTGAGGTTATTCCTCATTCTCACGGCTTATTTCTTTCCCAAACAAAGTACATTCTTGATCTTCTTCATAAAGCTAATATGAGTGAATGTAAGCCAACAACTACACCAATGTCGAGTACATCATGTCTTACTGTAGATGCTGGAACACCTATATCTAATTCTACGGAATATAGATCTTTAGTTGGAGGACTACAATATTTATCTCTTACTCGTCCAGATGTTGCATTTGCTGTTAATAAATTATCACAGTTTATGCACAAACCTACTGATCTACATTGGGCATCTCTCAAAAGACTACTGCGCTACTTACATGGAACATTACATCATGGTCTTCTTCTACGTAATACTTCACCACTTAATCTACATGCTTTCACAGATGCTGATTGGGCAGGCGATAAACAAACATATCGAAGCACTACTGGTTACATTGTTTACTTAGGATCAAATCCCATTTCATGGTGCTCTAAAAGACAACCAACTTTAGCTAGATCCTCCACCGAAGCTGAGTTTTGCGCAGTTGCTTCCACCACGATTGAAGTGCAATGGTTAATATCGTTATTGTCTGAGCTTGGTTTTACATCCAAAACGTTACCCACTATTTTCTGTGATAATCTAAGTGCCACAAATTACTCGGCCAACCCAGTGTTTCATTCTCGTATGAAACATCTAGCACTTGATTTTCATTTTGTTCGAGAAAAAGTCCAACAAGGTTCGCTTCGTGTAACTCATATTAATGGTGACGATCAACTTGCCGATGCTTTAACGAAGCCTCTCATCAAGCACAGGTTCAACACTCTTGTTTCCAAGATTGGACTTCTCTCTCGGTCGTCCATCTTGAGGGAGCATATAAACGTACCATTGAAAACATAATAACGTTAACATATATTGTATTACTTCTAGTTACATTTAATTATTTCACATGTTATTTAAATTTGAATATTAGTTAGAGATAAGTACTAGCTTTCCACATTTGTTGTAATCAGATCCATACAATTCGAATCTCTCCTTGTATATGTACACATTCATAGTTCAAATGATGATTAAGCTTTTGTTGATTCACTTATACTAAGTATAATGTATTAAATATATTTTGACATTTTATGACAGTCATTAAGACTTTCGTTATCAGTTTTATTTTTCCTTTTTCTGTTAGATTATATGTCATCTCGATTATGCGGTAAATATTACGAAAGTGTATACGCGCTATTAAGTAGATACTTAAACTAACTTATATTATCATCCAAAATCAATAGCTAGTTTCAGAAAAATGTTTTTGAATCATAAAAAGGTGAAAAGAATACGAGTTCCTTCTCTGCTTGTAGCTCAATATATATCATGAAACTACAATAAATTTCAAGGTTTATTTAATTATATATATTAAAATTAAATTAATATTATATTATATTACTAGTTAATTAGTACAAATTATCATCTATAATCCATTATTCATGCAATATTAATTTTCCTATATAAGCATGTGTCATATAACATTCGAATTTCATGATGAATTCTGTTATATAAACATTATTATTCATAAGAATACGTACAATCTGATAAGATAGGAACAAAATACACATTTAACTTCACATACTATATTAATTACGGGTTACACGATTTACTTCTCTCATATTAACCGTGAGACCGGTCAGTAGAAGACCATCAGAGTGCGATTTTACCCTTCTTCTTTTTTTATTTTGTTTTTATTTTTATTTTCTAATGATGCTAATGCTTATAATATATGACTCGTTTCTATTATTTCATCACTTTAATATTAATATTACTTACCATTTTATTTGTTATTTGTTGAGTGCCATTAAAAAACTTTAGTGCCTATAGCAATATCTTTAAGTATATTATAACTTAATGTCAATTAAATGATTAATACTTTAGCAAACGATGTTAAACTTCTTTCTTTCATTTGGCTATCAAGTAGAAATAGAAAAAAATCGATTAGATGGATTGCTTGGGTTTGCAACTCAAATTCAATCCTAAATATGTAACTCGTTCTTTATTTTCGCTTCTAGTGTCTTACTAGTAAGCTAATAAAATTTTACCGTTGAAAAAAAAATGACAACTACTCATTCTCTATGTTTTTAGTATATCATTGATGGGCACAAATTCCTTGTTCAATTACTTTAGAATCATGTTTGGCGTGTGTATGTGATTGAATTATCACTTCTCATGTGTAATTATTATTATTAACTTTTATTGTATGCTTGGTATATGTCTACTTATGGCCATCATTATTTGTAGGTATACCACTCATTTTATTAAGCACACATTTACTTATATAAATTTTCTTATGTGTGAGTATCACATTAGAGGGAATAAAAATACTTAAAAACACACACATCAATAAAATGTATATCTAATGAGTGAATTGCCCTAGTTTAGTTTGTATATATTTTTCTTTTAATAAAGTTTTGCCGGACATAATCCCTTTATCCAACAATAAATAAATAAATGTATATCTAATGAGTGAAATGCCCTTATTCATTTGTGGTGTGATGGGTCTAGGTGACATATTATCCAATTTTGTATCCACGGGTAATTGGTGTAGTATTTCAAAGTCGGTTGGTTTGGATTCAAGGTATATAAAGATTCTCGATCGAATTCAAGGTGTATGGTCATTTTGATTGGAATCAAGGTATAGTATACGGTCATTTTGGTTGAGATCAAAGTCTAAGAAGTTTTGGTTGAAATCAAAGTGTAGAATCGTTTTGATTAAAATGAGTAGGGTCGTTTTGATTACGGTCGATCTGGTTGCATTTTAGTAGTTTATTTTTTATTAATATAACACTTGACTTAAGAAAAATATATATCTAATTATCATGCATATGTATTGACAAAATTCCTAAAATTAAGGTTCAATTCCCACAATCAGGATTTTCATTAAAAAATTGTGGACTTGGTCAAGACATGTGGTCCCAAGTACTTTCAAATTCTCCTAACCGGAGTTAATGGGTTGGTACATCTCATTACATTTTTACATGCACAACTTTTGAAAATAGATATAAATGAAATTGTGCGCTTGAATTTATTACTGTAATTCACTTGGTTACGTTCTTTCGTATGATGGCAACTTTCAAGAAGGGTATTTTGGTCATTTATAATGTATTTAACGGTTGAATTGTTAATAAACTTAATGAATGAGTGTCTGACGGTGTAACAACGTATTAATTTTTAGACTGTTAATGCAACAAAAAATAAAAAATAAAAAGTATAAAAATTAACGATGCGAACTTGTGAAAACCACAAGGACCAACCATACAATTAACTCTATATTTAAGTCGAGAAAGCTATAGGACGATATCAATGGTCTCATGATCAACTTACAAAATATCGAAGAGGCAAGTTAATCTCGAACATATTGTTAGCATGGACGTCAACTCGCATTGGTTCTTAGATTATACCTCCCACATTTAGAACCAACTTAATATGTATTCGAATCCAAGCGTACTCGAAAGAGTACAAACTTGCCAAAACTCAACTTGCATGTATTCAAAGCCTACTCGACTCGAGTCAAATGTATATCATCAAAAGATACGATACTAGCTATATTCAAATCAGTTCTGTACAGTATACGACCCATTTGCTGCCTACAATGTTGAAAAATATCCCCATCACTAAATTGTAGCATTAAAAAAGTAGGTTCGACAATATTAAAGAAGTTACATACAACAAAAATTAAAAAACATGAACACCAGCAACACCAACACCAACCCATTATGATTTAAGGCTCCCATTATATCGAGTTTGACTATTATGGGCTCTTTAATTCTTCTGACTCTTTAGACTTTCATCACACCATCATTATTTCTGACAAATGTTTCTAAAAATATCGACACCTTATATATATATATATATATATATATATATATATATATATATATATATATATATTTCTTTTCAAAAAGGTTAATTTTTATTTACTGAAACGATAATGGTCAATGAGATTAATAATTTTCATACATAAACTCATTGTATTGTACTATTGTATTTTACAATTATATGTCATTATTAACTTATTATTAATTATTTGGCATTTATTGTACCACTATTAATGCATAAAATCTATAATTTTAAGTCTATCATATGAAGAAAAAGTAGGAAGTGTTGTTTGGTTATGTGCTCAATTTTACAATCATTACAATTATATGCGTCCAACTTTCATACACTTTATTGTATGAGGTAAACCTTCTAAAAACTCTTTTGTATGATCCCAACTTTCATACTCTCTATTGTATGAGGTGAACCTTTTAAAAACTCTAAAATAATATGATATAAACTAGACATTCAAAAACTCTATTAAAAAAGTTCATCTCATACAATAGAGTTATAGATGGTATGAAAGTTGTGAGAATATAATAGAATTTTTAGAAGGTTTACCTCATACAATAGAGGGTATAAAAATTTGGAACATACAATAGTAATTAGTGTAACGTTGAGCACATAACCAAATAATAATTCCGAAAAAGTATATTGGAGTTACAATGATACTAGAGAAGTGCTATATATTTAAACATATTGAATAATGTGATGATTTTGTATATTGTTAATTTTTATCTTTATACTATTGAACATGTTTTATGATGTTATATATTACAACATTATAAAACATATTTAGTGGTGTACGGATAAAAAATAATAGACAGAGTGTCATATATTATGTTATTATCGTAATAAAGTATTCAAGTGTTTCATTAATAAACCTAGATTTTGAATGAAATATAGTAAATTTTTATCTATCTTTATCAAGTATAGTAGTCTTCATCAATCTTTCAAATAAAGTAGGCCATCTTTTGAAAGTTTGGGCGAACATCAAACAAAGTGAAGTGTTGAAACTCGGAGTGGAGCATATTTTTAATGTTATAACCTCCAAATGTTTAGTTAAAAAGTCAATGATACATGATACTCCCGTTTCTAAAATAAATATCTACGTTACTATTTATATTTGTCTCGAAATAATTGTTCACTTGTAAAAAATAACTATTAAAAATTATTAAACTCTAAATTTTACCATCATTTATTACTCTTAATCATTTATTTCTTAAATAAATTTAGTCAATCTTATTTTGAATAAGGACAAAACTGACATTTAATCGACATATAACAAAAATTATTGTGAGACTATCTGTGGGACGTAAGGACGTAAGGAGTAATATTAAACACTTGAGAATTTTGCAATGAACGATGTCTAAATTAAGTTTGTTTAATATTATTTTAGAAGGATAAGACATTATATCACTCCTTTTTATAATTTAATTAACGGCTTACAATTGGAGCTTAAAAAAGGCTCGTAACTTACAATTGTGCTAAGATGAGCTCGAACTCAATCCGATAGTTCAATAATCAGACTTCAAGTAGAATATGCTGAAAATATACATCAAAACTATGTTTGATAAATTATATGTTGATCATGTTCAGTCGAAATAACGCTTTCAGAGTTTTTTTTAATTATATTTAAGGAGTTACATATTTTTAAAACTCAAAAACATAGAAAAAAAAGTGTAGCCCAACTGAACACAACTCAACCACTTTAATCACAACCCATTTTACCCTGTACCCAAAAAAGTGTAGACCAAAATTTTACAATCTTGGCATACGTATCACTCGAATATCATGATAATCCATATCCATAGTGCACCAAATGTGATCACAATTAATAATACAAATTCAATAGTCGATGATGAATAATAAATTTGGTCATACTAAACTTGAAATTTGTTGAATAGAATAATGTGTTTACAAAATAAATATATATATATAGTGCGATGGTGTAGCGGTTATATGTTAAAACTAATTTTTCATAACGCATGTGTTCGAAGTTGGAGAGTCTATTCTTATTGAGCCTTTTTATATTATGAAAATATTTGACTATAGATGCGTTGAAATTAAATCCTACTCATGTTACCTTCTTCCTTTCGATAATAGTTTCTTTTTTCATTTCAAAATAATTGAAAATGTTATTTTGTTTGATGTATTGTTGTATTTGGTTTTAGTTTTCAGACGTCATAACTTTTGATGGAATATATTATTGTTAATGAATTTCTTTTGGTTAGTTCTAATAAACATAATGGTTTTTAACGTTTTTTAAATATCTCATAAAGAATTGATTTATGTGCTTGGAGGACAAAACTTATTTCTTTTTTCAAAAATAAATAGTGGTTTCTAATGACATATAAAGATTTATGTCATAAATAATGGTTCCTTAGACATTCAAAGGACAATTAACTTGAAGTATAAGACTAATTTTTTATAAGTCACCTGAAAAGCATCTGCATGCTAGAGAAGAAGAAGCGCTAAGTTAGGGTGTGTTTGGCGCGAGGTTTTTGAAGGGCTTAAACTTCTAATTTTAATAGGCACCAGTCATAAATCTTGTTTGACAAAACAATAAAATTGAGCTTCTTGAAAAAATAAGCCACCGTAAGCCCTTAAATGAGAAGCTTTTTGAAGTGGCTTATAAATAGAAGCTCAAGTCCCAGCTCCATCCATAAACTCCAACTCCAGCTCCAGCCCGTTGTTACGAACACACCCTTAGACTAAAAATTTCAAAAGTAAGGTGGTACCACAGCAACATCAATAGTAGTTGGAAGTAATGGTTGAAATGGCTTAAAAGATACATTATAATCAATTACATATAGAGAAATTGATCGATTTGTCCCTCTCAGAAAAACTAATATATCGATTTGCCTCCGAAAAGAAAAATTTGACGATTCGCCCTACTCGGTCACAAGTCGCAAACCTGCTACTTGCGACATCGTAGTTTGTGACTTGCAACCGGACACTGTGAACAAGTCGGAACTAACCATGACCGAGAACGTGATTGTGTCCGGGTCCGGAAGCAAGTGGCAAATTTGCGACTTGCGACCGGACACCGTGAACGAGTTGGAACTAGTCATAACCAAGAACGTGATTGTGTCCGGGTCCGGAATCAAATCGCAAATTTGCTACTTGTGATCGGCTTCTTGCGACTTGCGACCGGACACTGTAAACGAGTTGGAACTAGCCATGACTGAGAACGTGATTGTATCCCGGTCCGGAAGCAAGTCACAAATTTGCGACTTGTGACCAGTTTCTTGAGACTTGCCACCCGTAGTTTGTGATTTGTGACCGGACACCGTGAACGAGTCGAAACTAGCTATAATCGAGAATGTGATTGTGTCCGGGTCCGGAAGCAAGTCGCAAATTTGCGACTTGTGATCGACTTCTTGCGACTTGCGACCCAACACCTGCGACTTGCGATCCTATCAACGTGTAAACCGTGAACGAGTCGGAACTACCCATGACCGAGAACGTGATTGTGTCTAGGTCCGGAAGCAAGTCGCAAATTTGCGACTTGTGACCGGCTTCTTGTGATCGCCTTCTTGTGACTTGCGACCCAGCTACGTATTCGGGAACGTGTTTGAATACGCGGTGTCGTGGCCTGATTTGCTGATCACGGTGTCCGGTCGCAAGTCACAAATCACGGGTCGCAAGTCGCAGGTTTGTGACTTGTTACCGGGTAGGGAAAATCGTCAAGTTTTTTTTCGAGGGCAAATCGATATGTTAGTATTTTTTTTTTTGGGTGCAAATCAATAAATTTCCCTTACATATATAGGTATATAGTTTTCATTAGTTGGGTGATATTTTCATTCAAAGATGCATTTGTAAACTTTAAAATACTATTAAATTGTTCAATAAATTACATGAGAATGTTACATAATGTATAAAACGAGTTTTTTTAACGGCACGTTGCGGCGGATTTTTAAAAAATTATTAATTTTTTGGATAAATAAATTAATAATTAAATGTCAAGAAATAAAACAATCCAAGTATTATTATACAAAGATGATATTCAAGTTATTTCAATATAGACAGTGGAGCGAAAGTTATATAACACAACATTATAATAATACATATAACATAGTGGAATGACAAAAATTCAAAACTATTTTTTATATTATATATATAGTTGTAATTTTAAATAAAATATATTAACTTTTTTTCCATCATTATCACATATTTATGATAACGTCTCATTAATTAATCGCGACACCATACATTCGTCATAGTTTAGATTATACATGTCTTTCGAATATAAAATAAGTACTCGGGTCATAAGAGCCGCAATTATTGCAATAAAACAATTAAAATAAATTATCGATTTTAACATTTACAATTAAAAAAAATACTATTTTTATAATGTTATTCACAGTGAGTTAATGTACATCTTAATGATTGTTATTTAAACATATAAAATTATCACCAAATTTATAAGTATTATCATAATTTACATATATATTTGATCATGTATGTATATATATATATATATATATATATATATATATATATATATATATATATATATATATATAATTAGAGACTCTACTATGATATAAAAGTTACGTTAAATAATTTACCTTGTTGATATAAATACAATTTCGAATTGAATATTTTACAAACATATCTAATCTTATATTCTCATTAAATATAAAAATTAGCCAGTTTGAATAATTTACGTTGATACAATTTTGGATTAATTTTTTATAAATAGTTATATATGAGATTAAATAAATATATAAATGATTATGCAAGATTGGTATAGAGAATTATATGAACTATACTATTATAAATTACATATATATTTGATCATGGTACATACATATATATATATATATATAGATCATCTTAGATTTTCCTTTGATATGAAAGTTAGATTTAATAATTTTTATTATTTATTAAAATATAACTTTAGTATATTTTATAAGTAGTTATATGAAATTAAATAAATACATAAGTAATTATATTAGATGTATCTCTATTTTTTATTAGAATATAAAATAAAGTGAGTTGATATAGTGTATTGAGTTTAAATAGGTTAAAAATAGTATATAAATTACTTTGTTGATTGTATGTGCTAGAATATGCTTAAGTTGAATGGCATTGTGAATTATGATTACTTTACTTTATAAAGAAGCATGATGATGGTAACTATTATTCTTTGGTAAAATGGTAAGAGTAGAGCAATGAAATTCATATTTTATGTCAAGATTCTTTTCTTTTCTTTTTCCTTTATGTATTTGATTGATGAATTATACTCTTAGGGCTCTTTCTATATTTCTTATCTACTGTAAATTTAAAATATAAAAATATGGATAGTGCTCTGTTATATATATATATATATATATATATATATATATATATATATATATATATATATATATATATATATATATATTCAAAGGATCCGTTGATAACCCGTGAGAACTATCAATTTTTATTTCCAGAACCATCAATTTGACAACCCTCAACCTCCATTTCAGTAATCCCCAATCTCCGACGACCCTAGACATTAAATCACCACCACCATCAATTTTGACCACATCCACCGTAATTGTTTGGTGGTTTTGACGCAAAATCCGACGAAGCAAACAATGACAAAGAGAGTCAAGGTGTTGAGTTTTGCATATATTTTATTTTTCTTCTTTGATGTACGATGACAATTGCATAGTAAACCACTTCATGTTATTAAAATTGAAGAACTGGTGAGGATGATTTTACACCTACCTGCAATTCTGTACATATCCGTGTTCTGCACTACCTGCGATTATGCACCTATTAATGGTTTTGTGACTACTAACTCTCTATGTTCATTTGGGGATAAAATCTAAATTTAGTGATACAATATGTTTCATAAAAAACATCTGAAGCTGTAAGTAATATTGAAATAGGTGGAGGTATTTCCTTCTTTGTAAAGGTGATTGTTTAGAGAGAAGGATCATGTTTTAAAAGCGGATAATCAAATCCTTTAGTTCTCACTAATATTGAGTTCTCACCCGATTTTCACCCTATTAATATATATAGTCATTGTTTCAAATAAGAAGACTAATTTTCGTGAGAATGTAGGAAGTTAACTAGGAATGACTTCAAAATCACTTTTTAAATATCTAAAATACGTTATTTTATAAAAAAATTTCTTCGTAGCTCCTTACTCAAATAAATTTTAGAAGCTATTTTTTCAATAAATAAAATTTCGTCTGTTTTTTTATCTTTTTAATTATTTTTTATTAATTTTTTTTGCAAAAAAATCACATTTATAACTTAATAATCACATGAATAATATGTGATTGTCATATTTTGTGATTATGTCGAACACATGATAATCACATTATGTTAGAGAATAATCACAAGTGATTATAATGCTATATTTTGTGATTATCTTAAATAATAACAGTAAGAACTGTAAAAAAAAGTTCAATTTTTTTTTTAATATTTTTATTTATATTTATATCATAACTTCAAAAAATTATTTTAGTAATAATAATAATTTTGTAGACGTATAGTTTGTAGCTAAAATATAAGTCACCTAAAAAACATATGCTTGCTAGAGAAGTAGAAGTCGCAAGTTAGAATTAAAAATTTCAAATGTAAGGTGGCACAGCAGCAGCAATAGTAGTTGGAGGTAACGGTTGAAAATGGCTTAAAAGATGCATTTTAATAGTTAGACTATTCTCAATGGGTTTTATCAGTTGGAACTGATGAAATCTTGACAAACTGATGCCATTGGCACATTTCTTCTGTTGCCGTCATCGGTTTCTTTCGTCAGTTTGGCGATGAAAGGAAGTAAGGTTTGGGATGGGGCCCATGTGATTATATCCGTTTTTCAATGGGTATATATCTGTTTTTTCCAAATATATATATATATATATATATATAATTTTTTAACCTTTTTATCTTACCCCAATTACACTATAAATATACACACGACCAAAATTCAATTCACACAAATCAATTAATTGCCAAATGGAATAAAATAAAAAGAGAGTTTATCTAATGTTTGTGTTCGCAATCGTAATGTGTTATTTTCGTATAGTAATTTTTTTTAATTATTGTAATATATTTTTTTATTATTGTAATGTTTTTATTTTAATTAATATAATATTTTTTTAATTTTAATGAAAGAGTTTTAATTTAATTTGTGTTTTAAAACTTAAATTAATAGTCAGTGGGTCTCAGAAATCAAAGTGATGAAAGGACTGTTGTCAGTGTTTAATCAGTCTTTCATCAGTTTTGAGTGTGCTGACGTGACGCTGAGCTGGCAAAACTGAAGAAGCAAATGAAGAAGAAACTGTTGAGAATGGTCTTAGAAATCAAAGTGATGAAAGGACTGTTGTCAGTATTTAATTAGTTTTTCATCAATTTTGAGTGTGCTGACGTGACGCTGGGCTGACAAAACTGAAGAAGTAAATGAAGAAGAAACTGTCGAGAATGATCTTACATATATGGGTATATTGTTTCATTAGTTGGGTGATAATCTTCATTCAAAGATGCATTTTTAAACTTTAAAATACTATTAAATTGTTCAATAAATTACACGAGCATGTTACATAATCTATAAAATATGCTTCGAAGAATTGAAGTTTAATGACATTGTGAACTATGATCACTTAACTTTATATAGAAGCATGATGATAGTAACTATTCTTCTTTCAACCATATAACGGGTAATATTAGAGCAATGAAATTCATATATTAGGTCAAGATTCTTTTTTTTTTTTCTTTCTGTATTTGATGAATTATACTCTTACGGCTCTTTATGATATTTCATATATGTCGGAGATTTAAAAATAAAAATATGAATAGTTCTCTATATGCATTAGTTTCACTAACATGATGTTTCTTCGAATGTGGTTATATTAATGATAATGCATCCGGATTACTTGATTTTTATATGATAACTTTCAAAACGGTATTTATCGAAAATGTAATTCTTTTAATCCTACAGCAACGTGCGGGTTAAAATACCCTCATTTTATACAATATGAAACTGAAAATAGGTGGACCCACACCAAAAACATATTTACCATTACTAGTTACTTAAATCATCCTATCCACCAATTTTGTCATCTCCTGATACATGTGACAATAGTATTATGTCTCATAAACTTATTCAAAGAAACCGAATACATGGAGAAAATACCATATAAAAGCGAAAAGCTAAAAGGTGTACGTCGACACTTCCTACGTATAAACGAGGGTTTATTGTTTCGTTACACGCTAAACTTTGAACTTGATACTATTGTATGCGCTCAACTTTTAAACTCTATTGTATGATGTAAATCTTCTAAAACCTCTTATTGTATGCATTTAACTTCTATTGTATGTATAGAACTTACACAAAACGAGTCAATTTATGTAGCCAAAAATACGCAAAAAACATACAATAGAGGTTTTAAAAGGTTAATCTCATACAATAGATGTTCCAAAAGTTAATCATATATAATAGTAACAAGTTCAAAGTTGAGCGTATAACGAAACAATAACCCTATAAATAAACATGTTTCAATTTCTTACCTTATGTTCAGAATACAATTCAATTATCTTACAATGACAGTTTTCATGACAAACGATGATCTTTTACCGCAAATCCTATGTAAGACTATGATCTTCAAATTAGGGGTTTATAGAGTTTTGTAAGACTATTTTATCAATCTTTAGAGAATGCTCTTCCTAGCTAAGTAGCTTCTTCAAAAGAGATGACTGACCGCAATTGCAGGAATAGGTCGACTTTCTTTCATTTTGGCTCGGTGAGAAATGTCGGGTCTAGCACCCCTGCCTCATCCTCGCCAAGAAGCACGGATAACATTTATATAAACATCAACTTCTTGTATTCATTTCTCATGACTCTAATGTTTTATTTTGATATATAAGTTATAATAAGTTTATAGGGTCAGATTCAAATGAGAATGAGAAAAATGTTGAGAATAGGGGAACCAATAGAAATGCATCACGTGTCACAGAACCCACTTTCTCCCATCTTTTTAAAAATTAAATATCTCACAAACGACAAGTCGAAAAATTATGAAAATTGCACCATAAAATTCAGCGTTTTCTCCTCTTCGATTTAAGATTTCACAAGCTATACTTTCGACGAGGTTTTTTTTTTCATTTTTTGGTGGGTTTTACAAATTAGTAACACATGTGTTAGTGTTGCGTTTAGGGTTTAGTATCAAATATTGAAAAAGATTTATTAGATGGTATTAGCAATGAGTCATTTATCAACCATTTTCAAGATATGAAACTTCGTCGAGGACAATTGTAACAACATTTCACCTTTTAATATTATTAATGAATTGCCGTTTATGTTTAGTATTAACGATCCGACCCCTTTATATTTTCATTATTAGTTTGTTGCCTCTACCGTGTTATTGAGCAAGGTATTAAAGAACTATGTGAAATTATGGTCTAGATCCACCACTCATCTAAATCCACCACTCATCTAAAGTAACAATCATATACATAAAAAATACAAAATGGTTAATGTGTCCGCATGTCAACCCAACCCAACCCATTTTGACCCACAGCTTAAGGTGACCAATCAACAGACATGTTTTTAATCGTTAGTTTTATGATATCTAGGATCGTAAGATGAAAAGGACAAGATTTCATATTGAACGGCTCATTTTCAGGCAACCACATGCAAATCTTTACATCACAAGTTTGGATTAAAAAAGGCTTATTGTCGAATTAACCTTTTAAAGCTTCAAGTTGGCCCTCTTTTAAAGACCGGCTCGAAATAGTTGTTTTCAACATTTGTAGTGCCTCCGACACGCCATCCTGAATTTGCCAATGAAAAATTGTCAATCTTGTAGCATTTCGAGCTTTGGGAGAGCATAAAATATAGACGTGGCAATTTTTAGACATTCACATGTAAACGAGTTGTTTCGAGTAGTGTTTACTGGTAATGGGTCACCTTTGTAAACTAGCAGGAAAAATTAGCTATCAAGGAAGTAGGTCAAATGAATAGAAAATTGTCCAAATGCTTTCGTGTGCTTAAAACTTAAATCCATTAGTTTAGTAATGATCAGTTTGATAATATAACTCTTTGACTTGTATTTGAGGATTTACATATTTCTTAAATTCAAAAATCATGGACAAAAAAATGTAGCCCAAACCAATCACTTGTGAACCAAAATCGATGCTAAAAATATTTTGTAACAACCAACGATGGGCAAAAATGTTTTTTTTCTTAGAAACTCCATGAGCAATCATTACCTCAGATGACAACCTTTGACCCATTTCTGAGGCATTTTCTTTGACTACAGAAGATAAAGCATAATCAATTGCCCTGACAAGAGCGTTTGCAGCTTCCTGTATGCTAGCCTCATCATCTTCATTTGGAAGCAGTTGGTTTCTCTTCAGGGGTTCTGGCGAAACACCAAGCCAAAACATCCTCTCTGCCCAATAAAACTGATCCAGCATAAACGGGCACAATATCTGCAAGCGTGATCAACAGTTATATATTCATTGAGTTTCCCTTTTTCTAATACTAGAAAAGCATAAAATTTGTCGTTCAGTTAACAAAAATATTCAATGTCTCAGACCCCTTTAATATGTAAAAAACCGCTTTTCGAATGGAGAGAGAATAACTATAATGTTAGTTCTTATATCTCAGTTTAATATGTAGATCCATATTCATTCCGAGACCTAACAACTTTAGTCAATTGTCAAAAGAAAAGTACCACTAGAACTTTGTAGTCAAACAAACATGAAATTGACCCAGCTGAGAATGAAGAAAGGTTAGTTATATTGAAATAAACCTGTGGAATTCCCGCATGCAAAGCTGCTGCTGTTGATCCACTAGTCGAGCCAGATTATATGTCAAACAGTTGATTAGTACAAGGGTGAAAACGACACAAAAGAAAGATTTTTACAACTCAAAAGGATAATTAAAGGAATAAAATAGAAACAAAAGGGAAAGGTAAAAATGAGTTTACCTGCCCCCGTGATGAATAGCAGCAGCACATTTTGGAAAAAGCCACTTGTAAGGTACAGAACTAATTACAAAATGAGAAAGGCATCAGACATCTGATAAAATATTTCCCGGTTCTAAAGAACATGAATGAAATTAAAATATCAAAATATATGTATAAAAAGAACCCGAAAATACATATTGTAAATGTGAATTTCAATACACATCTGCTTGTCAGAAAAATAGAACAAATTAAAATAAATTCAAACAAATATGCTTACCCTGAGAAACAGAAAAGGCGGCCACTGAAAAGAGAAATTCCATCCTTAACGCATTCTCCTTTTTCTGACAGTGATGATGTTTTTGCAGCAAGCACTCTTGTTGCATCATCCAGAGGTCCATATCCGGATGAGAAAAGAATAAAACGGTACTTGGTTGCATCTATAACACTTTGAAGAACACGAAGAAGCACATGAGGTTTTTTCATAAAGCCCATGCTGCGCACAAAAAGGTATCATGTTTCAGTCTTTCAGAATAGATAACTGGGTAAAATAATAAAGATGTAAAATAACTAGGTATCATGTTTCAGTCGTTTAGCAATTACTACCCAATTACTTGTGAATGGGTGGATTTGGATTATGTTTTATCTTTCCATGGATGAAATAGGTTAATAAAAATGTAGCTATAAAAGGAAACTAGTCAAATGGGTCGAACAAGTCAGAAGTGGTCCAATGTGTGTTTATTAGTAATACATAAAGTCACAAACCTTCTAAACGAGTATAAGTGTAATATCATATTTTTTGTAATCATATTTATTACACCAACTATATGTCAAAAAAATTATGAAATTGAACAAAAAGAATTTGCGGGTCAACCCCGATCTGTTTCGAACCACACAATAAAATTGCGTGTGTTGACCAGATAGCCCATCCACAAAACCTGCCCTTTTTGCGACCTATAGTATAACTATAAAAAAGTATGCTATAGAAAGTTGAAACAGATGGCAAACATCTGGTGTCTAAGTCTTCATGTATTAGTTGTTATTCTGCAAATCTGAAAAAAAAACTTGCCTTCCAACAGAACTCAAACCAATAAAAATTGGTGATAGTGATGTTGGAGCATTTAAAAAGTGTTCCAGCTCAGTGTGAGGTGAGCACAACTTAGATTTCATCTTCAAATTATTTGAAGAGGCCAAGACTGAAATTTCTGCACATTCTTTGCATGAGAACTGCCACTCCATAGGAAGACTCCAGAAGCCACAAACATGAACATTTGACGGCCAATAACCTGGCACAGATGAGAGTAAATAAATAATAAAAAGGAGGTAAAACGGATAAATGGAGGAGGTTTTCCCTGCTCAGGTTACCCGGGGAGGGCGAGTATGTTTATTCAGATTATGGTTACACGCATGCACATATAATGGGTTAATTCGAGAAATAAACAAATTTTCAGTTAGATTACGTAAATAACAAGATGGGTGGGCTAGACCATTTGAGTAAAGTGTCAAAGCGGGCTAGGGCCGAAACAGGTCATTTTTGGTATGTGTCAGGTGGTGTTGACCCAAAAACACATTTTCTTCATTTTTAATAAATGATTTATGCATTAATAGCAATTTAATTACAATAAGAGGTTATGGGTTAAAGCCTCACTTGAGGCAATGTGTATGTAATATTCGTGGTTGCACATGGTACGTGGATTAGGTTGTAGGTTTTCGTTCTGAAAAGATAAAAATAAGAAATAATAATTAAGTCTTCGAATAAAGCGATCACGCCCTAAAAACACGTTGGCAACTTCCAATATGTTTGACTCATCCCCTTTCCATTTGACCCGCTCTAAATTTAAGATAATCCAAATAGACTCATAAGTAAAATGGGTCTAAATTGCCACCTCTAGTTCTCCTTTTTCAGGATGCATATGTAAGATTTACCCTCTTTGCAGGTCTTTCATTAATAGTGGAATTCTGCCATGATGTGAGTCATGGAAGAAGCAAAACTCCTATAATATAATGTAATCTTGCATAAGTGTAGTCAGGACCCATAACTGAGGAGTTTGATCAAGAGAAATTACCATACCGGGGCATTCTACAACTTCCTTGCTAAAACCATACCTGTTATGAAGTGATGAAAATTAATATAATATACTCATGTGTTGTATCTTTCTCGGAAAGTGAACATGAAGAGGTAACATGTAAATAAGCATTATAGACATGTGCTGAAACCCAGTCTCACACTTCTACATAGAATGTACATGAAGTTGACCTTGTAAATTAACTGGCAAACCGGTATTGATCTTACAGTAGCAAAGGAGATGCAGGCCTACTGTGCCACAATGGACAACTTGTAACTGGATCCTGGATGCATTAAGAGACAATACAATCATTTTACTCAAAATAAAGAAAAACACTGGGCAGCATTACTGCAATGGTTTGAGTCATAAATCCACAACCACGAGTCTTTGACGGAACTACGAACATGATTTAAATTGTGATATCTTAGACTCGTATTATTTAGGGTTAAAGGAAATTTTTAGCTTATTATTTACAACTTAAAAAGTGCCCTTAGGGCACATGTTAGACAACCGCATTTTATATTGAATTTGTTATTTTTGTTACTTCCAGTAGAACATCATTCAGGTTCTATCAGTTACTGACTAGTTTTTTAATGAAATACAGTGAAGAAGAAAATGGATAGAAAAGTGACATACAGTGAAAGGCAAGGGACTTAGCTTTAACTCTGTAGCTCTCCACGTTCCCCAGTCCTCAGCAAACAGAGGCCACATCCAGTGGATAACATCTTTCCAACATATCTTGTTTAAGACAACGATAAAGATCATACATCGGTTAGTGAAGTCGTTTATATCAATTATAAAAAGAAAATCTAGGTGGGCATGAATGAATGATTAATAGATGAGAAGATTATAATACCCAGTCAGTGTGGAAATATCCTACACAAACAGTTCAAATAGTTACATGTGGCCGGTGTTCGAAACTGAAAAACCATCGAACCGTACTGAGTATTAGGTTAACCGAACCGATTTTTAATTTGCTTTTCAGTTTGGTTAACCAAACCGGCATTTATTTCGGTTTTCGGTTTCGGTTACGGTTCCTGATTTTGGGACGGATGGTTAACTGAGAAACCGACAAAAGTTAAGTACTATTTTTAATATGTGCGTATATATATTGTATATACTTAAAGATAGATATTTACATTTTTACTTGAACTAAGTCATTAGTCTGTTTATACTTCTCTTTAACCAAAATTTCAATGTAGTTCACTAGCTTTATCTTGTTATAGTAAAGTAACTATTGCTATTTGATTTTCATTATCTTACATTTTACAAGATGCTTATCATTTGATGCTGGAACGATCAAAGTGATAAAAATGTAATGAATGCTTATCAATGAATGTTTATGTGTTATTTAACTATTTAGATGATTATTGATTAAGAAACAGTTAATTGGTTAGCCGAATAACTGGATTTTTCGGTTTAAGTTCAAGGAAATGCTGAACCAATCGTTCAGTTAACCGGCTTTCGGCTACCCAATTTTGCAGTTAACCATCCATGAACACACCTAGTGCCATCCATGATTCAATTAAAAAACTGAATTATCTAAATTAACATGTCACACTGCAAAAAGGAAAAAGTGAAATTGACAGTGCACCAAAATGATCTTTTTTATCGACAGACACAATTATATTTATCATTCAACTTATATATTTAGAGAAATGCATGTGTCAAACATCAAAACGAAAAATAAAGTAAATAATGAAAATGGGAATAGAGAGAGAAAAAAAACTATAAAATTTTAGAAAGGAGATGTGCATAATAATAGAGGGATTTAAATATACCTTCTCACTTGGAGCTGCTTGAAGATATTCATATAGAAGTGGAAGCTCTTTACTAAATTTCCGTTCAAACGATGAAGGAGCACTACCCCAGGTATAGTAACCAAAACACACACACACAAGCGCAAGCCAAGAACACATAGGTGAGTTGCTTTATCATAGATAAAAGAAAAAAGGTATAAAATACAGTACTAGTATAAAGACCTCTATGTCTCTATCTCTGTGTGTTTGTGTGTGTGTGTAATTCGCCTGTCCTAACAAAAATGATTCTGTCTCATTTTTTGACCATTATAGTAAAATTAGATCATATAACTATAACACGCACAATGGAGAACCATTGTAAGATGCCAGTCCTAGTAAATGGGAAAAGAAGTTGAATTATATCATATTGATAAACAAACTCAACTTCTTTTTTGAGCAAAAAACAAAGTCAACAGTACCTATAAGGAACAACATAAGGAGCTGTTACCACACAGCAAACATTAAACAGCTCAGCAAGGCTCCAACCTTCCTGCAGAATTGAAACAGGAGTTTTCGTTGGTTAGGGTCATGCTTGTAAAAAAGTTCAGACATTTCTGAATATGATACTATTACCAAGATACTGGAAAATAAAAAACTCGATACACACTTCAATAACTTATCTTCCTTCCTTTTTACTTCATTTCATTTCTCTTATATCATCTATTTTCTTTTCCTCTCAAACTTATACTTGAGAACACAATACAGTAGATAACATGTAAAGATTACCAAAGCAAAAAAGTTTATTATGACTAGATCACCCTCCATCCCCAGGGAATCACCAAAGATACTTTCAAATATCACAACACATTCTTGTCTGTGTTCTCTTGTTAATTTCCGTTTCTCTTCATTAAAGGAGAACTTCACAGAACCTGGAAACTCCAAACAAACACAAATACCTGGTCAACGCATAGAACTGCAAACTATTTGCTTATTTTGTCAAATAAAAACAGCCTTCTGTAAAATAAACTAAATGAGCAAAAATGACAATAAAAGAAGCTTTTCTGCCAAGACCTGAATCTTCACAGGGAGAAAGAGCAGGTGGAGATGAAACAGAAAAACATGAAACTTTTTTCATGCTTAGATGATCTCTTAAGTCCTGCCAAATACAAAGTAATTCATATCATGCTATATAGATGGAAATGTAGTCTCAAAAAGTTTGTTCTTAAGGAATGTTTTTTTTCTTTCGTATGTGTGGGTAGGTGTGGGTATAGAACATTGCATTTAGAGTTTTCACTTGTAACTATTTGCACGTACATAGATGTCCTATGTGTCAGTTTCAATGATCAAAGTAATAGTAACGTAAGTAGCTGGGAACAGGCTAAACAAGATCCTGGTTTATTAATTGATATATAGTCTTTCTATTCCCGGATATTGGAAATCAGATTATATCTAAGAATCTTCTAGACGAAAAGCAGTAACAGTGTATACCAAGCAAATTCCTATACATAAAGCAAGTAACTCTTTTGATCTTCCGTGAAGGTCTTGTTGTACAACCTTTTAATAGTTAGATTAGTATAAACAGTTCATTTGCTTTTACAATAAAATAAGGATGAAAATGGTAACTGGTAAAGAGACCAAATTATCACGGTTCATCTACTGTGCAACAAATAGTCAGTACCTTTAAATTTACACTTCTAGAACCAAGTACATAACAAAGAGACATAAGATCAAGTGTAATTTGGAAATATATCTGAAAACCACCAGCAAGTATTAAACAAACCTCATGTGCAGAGTGTGTTATAAAAACCACGTGGTACTGCACCTGGTCACAAGCTAAAGCTGCTGCAATTGCCTACAGATAAATGCCAAGACATATATCATGTAACTAAAATAATAATGTTAATATTACAAAGTGTAGGTAATTGAATAGAAAATTAGTGAAGGATAAAAAGAACTCAAAGTGAAAGTAGGATAGGAACATCATTGAGCATAACGAAATAAATAAAATCATGAATCTGTCAGCTAAATTCTTGCAAAAACTCCAATCATGCCAAGCAGGCAGGCAATACATGCAAACTAATGAACATGTAACACAGTAACACTGAGGAAGTGAATGGACGGACTCTACTAAATTCTCAATCATCATAACAGTAAACTTTTCGGGAATTAAAAATAAAATCTCCTACGCTTAATGCATATGATTGTAAGGTAACATTTGTGAAAAAATAAAGAAATAAATGACGAGTCCCTTTGTTCCAAATATCAGACCACTGCTAAATTACTCAAGTTTGTTAACCTCTCTAGTTGTATATCACTGTTTGTCAGATGATCAACGTGTGTTTACATCAACTATGACTTTAGGCATCAATATCAAGTGAAATGCAGAGAATAACAGGTATTTTTCTCTGAATTTGATTAAAACGTTTGCTAAAATAAATAAATAAAGTGATGTGATTCTAAACAAAAAATTATATAGATAAGTCACATTCAGTTTTTAAACATTTCATATCGAATATATGAAACCAAAGAAGAAATTGTATGATTTTAATTTTGTAACAGAGGGAGTATGATAAAGACTTTTCAAAAAGCTTAAATTGAAGATCAGAAGACGGGGAGTTACAGCTATCGGATACACATCGCCCTTTGTCCCAAAGGCCATGAAAACAGCCTTCGGCTGCCTTCTTTTGGAAGCCATTCTGCTCACTTTCTCTCCTTCCAGTTAATGAATGTAACTGAAAAGGAGCACCAATCCAACGGGTCAGTGACAATTCATAAATTAAATTATTCATTGAGTTAATTGCCGGAAAAAAGATTTATCAGATGTCTTGTATCTAACATATATCAGTTATTTTAAAATAAATAAATAATCCCAGCAACCTGTGACAGAACTTACACTTTTGTTTAGTTATGTGCTAGCAAGTGTTGGAATGCTGAAAATTTATTCAATTCAAATAGCCTGCAAATGCAATCAAAGCTTAAAAGGAGATCAACAAATGGCTCCTTAATCTTGTAGCAAGAAAGCTGAGTTTTTACACGATATCTAAATTTGAATAATCCTGATATTGACTATCAATCATTTTTAGAAGTATAATTAAAGATGATAACTTAATTTCTTAGCAAAAATAGGGATTTCTCTTCAAAAAACATGAACCACATCACTATCTATTAGGAATGTTATATTTGTCCCTTATTAAAAAATAAAATATTAAGATATTAATTGTATATAAATAGTGAAATCATTTAACATTTAGAATTCAAGCATACTAACATTATGTAAGCCTCACTGTGAGAAACATAACTTATATGTATTTATCAATGCATGACATGCAAGCAAGTTTTTAATTAATTTTCTTTGATGTTCAAAATAATAATAATAATAAATTAAAGCTACATATTGTATTACTCGCAAAGAGCTGCATTAAAGAAACTCTCAAGTCCAGTTATGTGAAAGAGATAAGTTTTAAAATATCATCAACAATAACCCCAAAAGAAATAGACTGTGTAAACAACGTACTTGGTTTAAAATGTAAAGGGAGGAACAGATAAACAGATTTTTTAAACCTTGAATGTATTTAATTTCCAGATTTAAGCTAATCCCTTATAGTATCATAAATTGACATGAAATCTTATCCATTAGTCAAAAGCCCTACAGTGTCTAAGTGAAAAGGGGGCGATTTCAGAACTCACTAACTTTTGTAACTTAAGGCCCCAAAGGTACTTTGATAACTTAACTACAAATAAGGACTCTATACAGTCATGGTCCAAGGAGCATTAAGAAAATAAACATTGACCTAGAAGTGTTGTCTTCTCCCCTGCTTCCAAAGCTGCTTAAAACTTAACCTCTGTGAAAACACCAAAAATTAAAACTAATTCAGATGTAAAAAGCGCACACTGTCTGCAGGGGCGGACCTATATTATTGTCAGCGGTGTCACGTGACACCAGTCAATTAAGCTGACTTAGTGTAAAATTAGTTGAAAAGTTATTGGTTCTTTAAAAGTGCTATCACTCATATTTTGACGGTGCACCTCATAGTTAAATAAACTTAATAAACTACCAACTGAAGTGGGCTTCAAATTTTTTGTGCTACTGGTGACTAAGTTTTCTGGGTCCGCCACACTAATATGCTGCCAAAAATCAACTCACTTCATAATTAAAAATAAAGGCCTCTCAGAGCCATCCAAACATTAGATGTGAGAAAGCATTGCTCCAACTATTCCTTGAAGTAGTCTTTTAACTAAGGATATCTAGACCTGGTCCATTATTGTATTAGATTTTCCAGCTCCAGAATTTCTGTTATGAAACTCCTTTTGGTAGTTGTGAATACAATGTATCAAAGCAAGGTTGCTAAGGTCCCGATCATGATCTTAAAATCTTACCATTTTACAATCTCCATGAACGGAAACAATCCCGATCTTGCATAAGATCTTAAAATCATAAGATCTGTTTAGGATCTCGATCCTATGTCGATTCTGAGCATAGGATCTTACGATTTTGATCCTATCCGCTCTTACTCAGCATAAAGTAATGACTTAACAAAATATAAATAAGTTGATTTTGTCTAAGAAAAGGTTAAGGTTAATAGGATTATCATTTAATCAATTACTACACGTAAAACTAATCAATTCTTCAAATAAAATAGTTTAACACGTGAAAATCTATATCTTTAATAACAAATATAGTAATCTAAATCGTTATGAGTAATATTGAATTAATGTTCTAGTGTTTAAACTATAAAAATTGAATTAATTTGTCATGCATTTGGTCTTTTAGACATATTATAACACACATGCATGAGACTATAGTATATGAGTGGGATCTTAAGATCTCGATTCGATCTTACGATCCCAATCTTAACTACCTTGTATCAAAGTTCTATTCACACCGACACACTCAAACCAGTTCTTATTAGTTTTGAATTAACAGGGTTCGGTTCTATGATGTACCAAAGAACTGATTGCAACATTTTCGATCGGTTCTATATAAAAGTAAACACATAGTATCACTATATTAGATAAAATACGTCGCACAAACAAAATATAAATGTATAAAACATCAAGCAACCAAACAAATATTCAAAACATCATTAAATCAAATAATAACAATATTCCACCATAAACACAATTAGCGTTTGTTTTGTTCCATGTATGCTACTTGCATTTATTTTAAATATGGAGGATTAAAATATGACAAGTCCTAAAAACTCGTTAATATAGTAGATATAAACTCGTTAATCAGTCTTTAAAAAACCAATGACTAAATAACATAGCGGTAAGGGCAGCCCATGACTTCCTTGAGGTCATGGGTTCGAAACCTGCCATGGGTATTATTTATCATAAAGGTACCTACCACCAATGAAGCGCATCGCCCACAACATTAAGGCTTAATCCGCGCGAGTTCTGGCTCGGGCGTTGTGGTATATGTGATGGAGGTGATTTGCCCGGCAATGTTAGACCTTGCGGGGGGTTCGGTCGTGCTCCATTGAAATATGGAGCGGCTCCAGTGGGGTGGCCCAAATACCCATTTTTTTAATCAGTCTTTAAAACTCAACCAATCGTCTATATCATGTAATTCTAATACATATCTAAAAAGTAATTCGAAATACACTAACCGTGAATTATTACCTTTTATATGTGATCGTAACATGGTTCGAACTCGTAATCCCATGTTAACGTAGAGTGCTTCTCAAGTTTAGGGTATTTATATAGGATAGCTTGTATAGTGAACGTATGTATATATATAGTTTGTATATATAGATTCATATTTATGTTATGTCATTTAAGCTCATTGTATTATAACTATATATACGTATATGATAGTTCATAATTCATTGGGATATAAGAATTTCATGTATAATCTTGCATCTAAGCCCTCCATTTTATTTTTGACGGTTACCATGGTTTTTCCGGTTTAGAACCGAACCGTACCGCGAACCGTGAATGGCTAAAACTAATAACCGAGAACTGAACCGCCATATGAATACTTGGTCTGTGCCGGTTCGGTTTCGGTACGGTTTACCGATTCTCACGATTCGAACCGTTTCTTGCACACCCCTGTTCAAATCAACTAAGTGGGATTAGCATCATTTAATGACTAAAATCCATCATTTCCCATATTGTCAAACAGTACTAGATCATAAAGGTTTATCTTATTAATAGTACCGTAACAAAAACTGAAATTCGGATATTAGACGTCATCAAGTCGTATTACCTATAAGTTTAGTTTCGCTATTTCATTTCATGTTATGATAATAACAACTAACAAAACCTTGTACGTAATCTTATTCAAGCCGTATTATTACCTAATTTGAAATTACATTAATAATATATTTTGAATTATTATTTCGAATGTAAAAATATGGTTGTTTAATGAGGTTATAAGAAACCTGTTAATAAAAATCATATATAAATTTTCAAAATAATATAATCTCTTAGTTAATATCATCTTCATTGAACAATATCAATAATTTTATTGTGATTATATGTCATTTATAATTTAGAATATATTTCTATGTTAAATGTTTTGCAACTATGTGAGTTAATAAAAATATAACAATAATAATGGTATAAAACAAAAGTTCATTAATGAAAAGGTTAAAGTAATACATTTAGAATATTTGTATGATTAATAGTATTACACCAAATTTGGTGTAACTTGGCAAGCTAGTATTATTACTCTACATTTAGTGTAACGTTAGTGTATTCTTAAGGATGGGTTTTTGCACATTTACACTATATTTTGTATTTTGGTCCTAACATAAGAAATTCGTTTATGAATTGAGAGTAAGATTAACCTCCTTTTCATATTAGAAAAGAGAGTATTAAATCCTTACATATATGCTAAACAAAAATCACAAGATTCAGATGATGACCTCTAGAATATATGATTATAACAAAAAAGTGGGAATGCAGCCACATTACAGAGCAACAAAATAAAGCCTTAACCTCTCGATCTAGCCTTAATCGGTACTTACATGCTTTACATATAAGAATAAAAAAAATGACCTGATATATTTATTATAAGATCTTCAAAAAATATTATCAACATATATAATAAGATCAACTGCTCATAATTGGAAGAAAAATAAATTTACAGCCTGGAGACTTTCATAAGTCTTTCTTTTTAACTCCTAAAGGAAAATGAGTAATTATTTTACTAAGGTGATATAAATAAAACTTTAATGCAGCAAGTGCCTCTATTCTAAGTCCTTAAAAAGAGATTGTAAAATGTAAATGACAAAAGGCAGGACTCAGGAATCTATGGAAAATATTGAAAACAAAATTAATGTTTTTTTCCAAAAAGATCATTAATGATTTTTAAAAAAGTGTAGTGCTATAAATGACTAAGAGCTATACCTATCATTTCATTCGTTATTACTTGAACACTACTGAAGCCAAAAAGAGAACCATTAAGGACGGAGAGCAAGAGCCCAAAGGTACATGTATCACAATTTGCACTATCACCAGCCCTAGTTCTTTCTGTGTTTATTTTGGTTACTTGTGTTATCCTAAATTTTAATTATTAGTTGATAGTGCCAGAGTTTCACAAAGGATCGCAATCATGGTGAAAGAAGGACCTTGCTGCCATTGCGGAATTGAAAGTAAGACTTTCCCTAAGATTGTTGTATGAGCAGTTCAATTTCTATTTTTATGATATTAATCTTCTTATTGAACGTGTGGTTGAATACTATTGAAGATGATTACATAATAATGTACATAATCTGATTGCTATTTTGAAGATGAATACATTATTACTATTGAAGATAAATATGTAATAATGTATATAATATGATTACATATAAATATAAATATGTGTGTATATAACGATATACATAAAAGAGGGTTACGGACAAATATCGCAAGAAAGGGCGCTAACACACTACTCTTGTATTTACATTTAATTAGCAGATTCACAAAATTCGTACATCAGAGTTACACAAAAGCTATCCCTCATAGAACAATCTAAGTTCCTCATAGAGCAGTAGTTTAGATCAGACTAAACAGGAACACAAAAACTCCCTAGTTGTATAACTAGCGGTGGATTTGTGGAATTATCTATTATTTATTATAGAATAGAGTAATAGTATTTTTTTAAAGAAATAACTCTAAGCTTATTTCCTAGTGACCGTAATGCCAGATACCAAATCTGCCTATAGACAGAGCGGAATTAGATTCAAGCAAACGACCAATCATACTAGAACTAATTAGGCCAACATATTTGAAATTCTACAATCTTAAATCCTAATTTCCATATTGATTTCTCATATACGCATCTCTAACTACATTATATACGCACACATAACAAGTGAATTCTCATTGACACTGATCGATTAAAATGTTGAACAGACACTCCACTGTGGAGAAATGGACCGCCGGAAAAACCGGTGTTGTGCAACGCTTGTGGTTCACGGTGGAGAGTAAGAGGAACCTTAGATGATTACATTCCAAAACATGCACTGTTTGCTAAGGAAGAATCTGATAACTCAGGTTCACACTCTCCATCAACCGGAATCGTTATCGATGTCGAAAACACAGGGGGTAATAATTTAAAACCCTAATCATTTATTTATTGTTAGCTATAAACATTTCTACAGGAAGGAAATAAATGACCTAAAATCACTAGAAGTAGCTAGTGTAACAACAAACTATTATCAAAAACGATTACAGTATTTTACATGATGTAATACTAACTTTGAAATATAACAGAGCAATAGATATATAGATATAGATATAAATTACCTTTGCTATTGTAATCTCTGTAAACCGATGAGCATCGCCTTCTGCTGATTGAAATTGAGGTTCTCATCATTGAGAATTTGGGAGAAACAGAACAAGTATATAGGGTGTATATATTAATATTTTAATATTAATAATAATAATAATAAATAAATATTATTATAAAATTATTATATTATATTTATATTTTTAATATTATATTATACAGGTACGGATCCAGAGGGAAGCACTATTTTTAAGAGAAATATGGAAGGTTCACATTCATCAATGATGAATGTTAGAGAATTCCCTTAATATTCATCATATGATATTATAAGTTATAAAAAATAGTTTATTAATAAACATTAGTAGTTATAATATTGGTTTTAATTAATATTTATTAGTAAAACTATATTTTTTAACGTTTTGATTACCATTCATCGTGAATGAATGTTAAAGAATAATTTTTCAAATAAATAATTATAAACTGATAATATCCACTTTAGTTAACATTCATCAATAAAGAATGTTAATAAATTCGCTTAATATTTCATCATATGATGTTATAAGTTATAGAAACTAGTTTTTCGATTAATGTTAGTAGTTATAAAATCAGTTATGATTAATATTTATTGGTAAAAATATATTTTTTACGTTTGATAATCATTCATCGTGAATGAATGCGAAGCTTCCATACTTCTCCAAAATATTATCCCTACTTTATACTATATTATATTATTAGATTATTAATTAACTAGTTTAAGACCCGCGACAATGCGGGAAATTTAAATTGAATTTATAAAATGAGTTGTTTTTTTAATGTATGTTAATGTTAACCTTAAGTTATTATTAATGAAAATGCATTAAATGAGTCAAGGATAATTTAGACATTTTCTTGTGAATTTGATTTTTTGTTTTACGTGGGTGAGAGATTTTAGGGATATCTTTTTACTTTTCGGAAACAAAATATTAGTATTAGTTATCAAAGGATTTTTTTCTTTTTAAGTAAATCTGAAAATTTTAATTTTAATTAAAATAATTAAGTATTAGGAATTAATCTAGGTGGTCGGATCGATTTGGGAAAATATAATTAATGGTCAGGATTCCTCCATTGTATTCTGGTTTAAGTATATATATATATATATATATATATATATATATATATATATATATATTACAGAAGATTATAGATTATAGATAGATAGATTATAGATAGGTTAAGAAAAACTCATAATATATAATCTACCAAATTTGTAGTTGATCAATAAAATAACCTGTTGAAACGCTCTAATCTTGCGTTAAAAAAAACTCATTCTGCAATATATTATCTATCAAATTATTTATATTTATATCTACTATTTATTATTGATTATTAATTATAATTAACTTTAACTTTATCTCTACCTCTATATATACTTAAAAAGTGATATATATATTTTTTTTCAAATTCAACCAACAATAAATATTTTAATGAATACAAAATTTCATTTTACTCTTTCTAAACATTCACTAACACCTCTTTTTGATATACAAAATTAACAAATAAAATTATAAAAGCACACACAATACATATATGTAACTTTTTGTGTAGTTACTTTGATGTAGTATGTATATATTTTTATACATAAGCAACAAAACACAAGAAATGATTATATCTTTAAAGTTGACAGTGGCATATTTTGCATCTAAAACACTAATTCTTTTAATAAATTATGATAAATTTACTCCTAATAATAAACGGTTATGATTTAAAATCAATTTATGTTAACTAATTATATTACTTTTGTAAATTGATTAACACAATTATTTATTTTTATAGATCAAAGTGGGACAACCTTTGATAATGTTCCTAGGCGAAAAAGGTCACCCATTGATCAAGTCATTTTATCATCTATAGAACGGTTTCACAAACAACTTTATGACATTGCTCATGCACATCCAGAAGTGTTTTTGAAGAAACCAGTAACTGAAGACATACTCATTGAGCAAATAAACACTATGATGTCCACTCCATACGAGACACTTCTTGGTGCAAAACTCCTAATGTTACCACCTAAACCAGTTGAACCGATCAAATCGGAGTCATCATCTGCATGAGATATTATTGATCCGACATAATTTGTAATAAACTTCTTTTTAAGCTTTGGACTTACTTTGTCGCCTTTTTATATGTCTCTTGGTATTTCATCTCTCATATTGTGGTAGAACTTGATGAACGAGTGTGTTTTAAAACAACTTGAACCTTATTTCATGATTCAATCATTTATTTGAAACTTTTTCCGAATGCCATTAAAGAGTTTTTATGACAATAATCCATTGTCTTCTAGTTTATCTCATATATAAATATAAATGTATGTGTTGTTGTATATATGCATACACTTTCTTATGAGAAATGTGTGTTATTTCAATAACACAACATATACTTATCTGAAAAATAAATGTTTGGAATGCCTCGGGATGCATGTTTACATAGTTATTTGTATGTGGATTTTCGTTGGCAATTACTTTTGGTTTGTATGCTCATAGCTAAAATAAAAGTGTATATATGTGATTATTATAATGCAGATACGTTAGATAGCCATAAATAAATATATAATGTAGACATACACACAATACTAATGGTCCTAAAATAAAGTTATATGTTAGACAAATTTTGCAACAAATTTTTGTTAATAACTAGCATAAATGGCGATCTTTATTATCTAACAGATAATACACCTTAACATGCCTATTACAATGACCAACTTTTGGGAAACTATTAGAAAACATATTAGGTTTTATCGTCAAAAGTTGAGATCAACTGAGAATGAGAATGATATTATATAATAATTGATGATATAATAACATAAGTAAATATGTTTATTGATGTTTTAATATATGAATAAACTCAAATTAATTTCATTGCAAATTGAAACAAAATTTCACAAATTTATACAGAAAAAGGAAGTATAAACGGCTTCCTAATAATAATAATAATAATAATATATATATATATATATATATATATATATATATATATATATATATATATATATAATATAATAGATCTAGGGATTTTTTTTTTAATTTTAATACAATGAATAATAATGGAGGTTAGTTTTAATTCCACTCACAATTTAATCAAGTTATTACTATTTATAACTAAAGGTTGAAATATACCTGAATGATAATACCCATTAAGAGAATATATTATATTGGATCATGAAATCATATCAAAATGATATGTTTAGTGAAATTATTTTTCAACTTACGTGTTTAGTGAAATTTAATAAGTTAGAAAGAATAAATTTCATCAATTTATTCTATTAGCTAAATTACATAAATCACAATATTAATATTAATTAATAATTAAGTTTATAACATCATAAACTAAACTGAATTATCAATTATCAATTATCAATTATCAATTATCAATTATCAATTATCAATTATCAATGTTTTAGAATTTTAACCAACCCATTTGGCCCAAATTACTTGGCCCAACAACATATCGTCATAAACCCTTACCGGAAAGAAGTAAAAATAAATAAAAATAAAAATTACACACAATAATCCCTTTATTGTCCCCAATCTTCCCTCTCATTCTCGCGCCTTCAAAACCCTCAAACAAATCTTTTTACAAATAACCTCAAATTCAGATCAAAATCAACCATAATTATGGGGAAAGATGAAGATGATATGCGAGGTGAAATGGAAGAACGGTTAATTAACGAAGAATACAAAGTTTGGAAGAAAAACACACCGTTTTTATATGATTTGGTGATTACACATGCGCTCGAGTGGCCGTCGTTGACCGTTGAGTGGTTACCGGACCGTGAGGAGCCTGCCGGAAAAGATTATTCCGTACAGAAGATGATACTTGGGACCCACACTTCTGAAAACGAACCTAATTACCTAATGTTAGCTCAGGTTCAGTTACCGCTTGAAGATGCTGAGTATGATGCTCGTCATTATGATGATGATCGCTCTGATTTTGGTGGATTTGGTGGTGCTAATGGCAAGGTTTGTATATACGTGTATATTTGATGTTATGTAGTTGTTTAGGTTAATGTTTTTGTTGATTTTATTATTTCTGTCTGTTTGACAAGTAAAAATAGGGTTAGGGTTTCCAAGTTCACGACTTGTTACTTTTTGGGTTAAAATTGATATTGTATTAGGTTTCTAAGAATATAAATTTGGGTGGATGTTGACTAGTACTAAAAAAGAATCAACCTTTTTATATAAAAAAGGTTCAAAATATTATGTTTAGTAAATTTACTAAGTCACTGTATTATAACATATATTAAAAAAGCAATCTGCAATGTGCATTGGGGGTTCGGTGGTATGGCATGTGAAGAAATCAGTGCATTTGCAGGTGCAGACTGATCTTAAAAACTTTTATAGGGATGTAGCTTAGAAAGCTAAAAATCATATAGTCTCAAATTGTTCTCTCAAAAGTCATATTCGGGCATTATTTTTGTAAAATTATGTAAAATTTGGAAGCTTGATCTGTTTTGAGTCTAATGTGACAATTGGTGTAACATGTGATGAAATGGGGTACCTTTTAAAGATTCGACATTCAGATCCGAGTTTCTTTTTTTTTCTTTTTTTTTTTTTTTTGTATTACCTCATGGAATATATGTCATGGTTCGTGTGTGCCCACATATTAATTGAATATTATGGTGTTCTATATGATAGAACTTCAATTCAAATTCATAATTAAGTCTAAAAATATATTGTATGTGTAGACAATTTGACCATATTAATCACTGGTGGGTGTTTCTTAGAGGTCTAGATCGATAACTAATATTAGTCTTTATACGAGCTGCATCTGGATTAGCTTCTGAAATTTGTGTTAGGTCATTATTTAGTGCTGTTTTAGATATTAAGGCAAAGGTAATAAGTGTTCGTTTGGTATAGGAATTAATCATGAGTAGATTTTTTATTCATCATTTTCTTTGGGATTTAGTTATAAATCTTGCCCCTGTGATGAAACCTAAATTATGAGTTAGATGTTGCAATCTCTTTCCAAAATATATTGTATTCCACAATCAACTTCAATTTTTACGATTTTGACCACCCGTTAAGTGTCTTCACATAATCACATGCATGGTGGACGATAGACCTTTTAGGATTTTTTGAGAGAGGAACTTAGGTCATTAAAACCAAAGAAATGCAGTCTTGATAAAAGAGCTCAGGGGCGAGACTTATTTGGTTTTATTTAAAAGCTCAGGTACTCTATTATGTTTAAAAGCTCAGAGATTGTTTTTTTTTAATCTTTGTATGATTGGTTTTTCTCTTGCAGGTGCAAATAATTCAGCAAATAAATCATGATGGAGAGGTGAACAGGGCTCGCTATATGCCTCAAAACACTTTCATTATTGCCACAAAAACAGTCAGCGCAGAAGTCTATGTATTTGATTATAGCAAACACCCATCTAAGCCTCCTCTAGATGGAGCGTGCAGCCCTGATTTAAGATTACGGGGACACAACACTGAGGGATATGGCTTATCATGGAGTAAGTTTAAACAAGGTCATTTGCTGAGTGGTTCTGATGATGCTCAAATTTGCTTATGGGACATCAATGGAACTCCGAAAAATAGATCGCTCGATGCTATGCAAATATTCAAGGTATATCTACTTATTTAAGTCGAGAATTAAGCTTTCAGTTACTACATTTCCCTGTAAAAACATCTGTATCTCTATTGAACCTTAAAATGCTTCATCAGAGTTCAAATTATCATATACTCTAACGGTATCTTATATTCTATGTTAGCTTTCATAAGAAGACATGCAAGCATGCCATATCCTACCTCTATTAATCTTTATTTTATTTTTATTTTTTTCTATTTTCAAATGTCTAGGTTCATGATGGTGTAGTAGAAGATGTAGCATGGCATTTGAGGCATGAATATTTATTTGGTTCATGCGGGGATGACCAATACTTGCATGTATGGGATCTTCGGTCTCCATCAGTTACCAAGCCTGTCCAGAGTGTAATGGCTCATCAAAGTGAGGTGCGGACACAGACAAAAATCATCTTACATTATTTTAATATCTATTAATCTTAGAACAATATGAATCTTAGAACAATAATCAACAATTCATAATGGCGCCAATGATTGTTCACTGGTGTATCTCTTATGTGGGTTTCAGGTAAATTGTGCCTAATGTCTTTTAAACCTGTGGCATATATAGTTGATTGCAATAGAGGGGGCGACGGAAGAATTAAGTGTGTGACCTAACACTTGGTTTAAAGCCGAGGACATTCCTTGGGAAGGATCTACTTGAGGGGGTTTGGATGTGCGTTTTGAAAGTGGTATTAAATAAGCAGAATTAGATGATCAAATTAACCGCAATAAGATGGGAAGTAGAAAACTCATTAGTGTTTGAATGTGCTTCAGCTGTATGAAGTTGTCATAATTAGATAATCAGATATTCAAGTGTTTCGCAAATTCTTTTTATATAATGAATTAGTTGCTAGATAGCTAGAGTAACCAGAAAGGACTGTTTTTTGGTGAAAGGAGAGAGTGAGACCTTTTTTTTTGTCATGAGAGTATATGTTTCTCAAATTAGTTCTAAAAAATGGTTAAACTGTTAGAGATGAAAAGTTTTAGTTAATCTTTATATAATCAGTTTTGAATTAGATGCGGCTGGTGTGGAACAGATAATCTGAAACTGGTTTTCTGACCCTTATATAATTAGTTTATTTGAACACCGAAAACTGATCAGTGCAACTTCAAGCCTCGTTAATCAGATAATTAGTTTCAAAACATAAATCAGAACGCAACTCTAGTAGGATGGGGATTTCTTTTTAGGATACTTAAGTTGGTTATACACTTGCTGCATGGATAATCACACATTTTATATGAGAATTCATGATCTGCTCATGTTTCTGTGCTAGGTTAACTGCTTGGCATTTAATCCTTTTAATGAGTGGGTCTTGGCGACGGGGTCAACAGACAAGACTGTTAAGTTGTTTGATTTAAGAAAAATCAACACTGCCCTTCATACCTTTGATTGTCACAAGTAAGATTCTTGCATACTTTTTTTTTACATACTTTTCTTTTACTCCGTATTAAATTTCTTACGGCCAATTAAATCGTTGTACTATGTTACTCAGGGAGGAGGTGTTCCAGGTTGGATGGAATCCACAAAATGAGACAATTTTAGCTTCTTGTTGTCTTGGTAGGAGACTCATGGTGTGGGATCTTAGTAGGTATGCACTGTTGTTGTTGATTAATATTGCTGTACTTTATGGTCACGTAATATTTGGAAAAGATGCATGTAATATGAACGTATACTAAGTCGGTCTCTATTTTTAGGGACATACTTTTGAAAATAAATTTTCAGGGGGTTATGTTATGAGCTCATAATTTTCTAGAGATCCTGCCAGGTCTTGTATGGTCTCTTGTCTGATTATGAATCTGTAAAGAAGGCCCTTAAACCTTGACTACGTCCCGTAAGATGGAAATTAACTGAAAGTATTTTCTTTTGCGTGCAATTTGCTCTTTACATAATGGATTAAAATACTGCTGCGTGAATTTTTTTCTGCATCATTCTACAAACACAGAGATAAGTGTTTTTGTATATTTTTTGTCCACTTGACCCAAGATGTGATACAAGATCATCTACAGGAGGCTTTGCCCGTTGTGTTTATAAGTCAAAGTGTCAAACATAGATTTTATTAATGGTGGTTTAAAGCTGATGTAGTTTGTGATGAATGCCAAACTTCATCCTGCTCACATTTTTATAGAGCTCTCCTAAACATGTTTCCAAATTTTAGATCTCCGATACCGATTGTTTGCTTCCACACACTCAACTTATCATTCGTTAATGGATGTCATTAAAGAGTCGACTTGATTTCCTACATAGAAGGAACTACCAGATAAGATCAAACAAATTTAGCATCCTAGATAAAATATAACTGCTGGTATAATCTTTGGTTCAGACTAAATAAAAACAAGTTAGAGCTCTCTGCAGCCAGTTAGTTCTTTGTAAAGTCTTTCTGAGTCTACTATGATAAACAAAATTAGCATCCTAGATAAAATATAACTGCTGGTATAATCTTTGGTTCAGACCAAATAAAAACAAGTTAGAGCTCTCTGCAGCCAGTTAGTTCTTTGTAAAGTCTTTCTTAGTCTACTATGATGCCTTGTATATGTGATAAAATGTGTAACATGTAAATTAATAGATGAGATGCCGTTGTCACCTCAAGTTACAAGGATGCATTTAGCTTTAGTCAAACGACTTACAATCTTAAGTCTAGTGAGGCTAATGACCATCAGTAATTTAGATTGAATAATTTCCTTTTGCAGTAAGCTGGTGATTTTTTGGTTCTGCTTTGTACTTTATGCCATAAGTGGTCACAGTTTGCTTACTTGTCACTATTCATGTTATAAATACACAGGATTGACCAAGAACAAACACCGGAGGATGCTGAAGATGGTCCACCAGAATTGCTCTTTATTCATGGTGGACATACAAGTAAAGTTTCAGATTTCTCGTGGAACCCATGTGAAGACTGGATCGTTGCTAGTGTTGCAGAGGATAACATACTTCAAATCTGGCAGATGGCTGAAAATATATACCATGATGAAGATGATATGCCTGCAGAGGAGTCCCGAGGTGCCTAAATGTGAAAAAATCTCTAAACCATCAACATAACTATATGAACTTGTAGGAATGGTTTCCCTTCAATTGATGACATTTTACTTTTTGTCCAATGGTTTTATGTTGTCCAACTATGTTGTGTAATTTAAGATAAGATACCCATAATTAGTTGTTAGAATTGGAGTTGGTTATTGATAGCTTGCAGTTGTCTTTGTAAAATCTGAATTTGATCAAATTTGGTTTTGAAAAAGTGAATGCCTTTATGTGATCTAGGGAGTATATGAGCCGAGCACAAACGTGGAAGCTCGAATAAACACTATTATGAAGACGTAAATGAGATTGCAATGTCTTCTCTTAAATCTATTCAAAAACTTTTCAGTCTTGTTCACTGTAAATGAAATTTAACTTGAACAAAAGCTAATTTGACAATCCACATAGCACAACAAATTAGTTTATATGAAAGTGAGATACTCAAATGGTTAACTTTGGAACAAGCTTTGATTCGTCTCTTAGAAATAACGACAATGGAAGTGAGTGTCTTCAACAAACCAATTTGAGTATTCTAAACATCACAAATTTGAAATAGGCTAAACAAGACCAACTAAAATGAAACCGCATCATATCAAAACTAAAAATTTGAGACTAGAGTGCTAAGTACCAAAATAGTACTGGTTTGAGTGTTTGACACTGGTAGTGTAAAGGTGTGGGATCAATATGATCCCATACTATATCATCATATCATGGACCATTAGGTTATTTAATTTCAAGTAAATGAAGTCGTTTAGACATTCATCAGAGATTCAACGATTTTATCTGAGTTTTACGGCTTTACGCACAACTATCACAAAAGAAGCAGTTTCCGTCCAAAGATAAAATGCGAAGATTTATTCTGGGCACCCTCAACAAATAATTTTGCATGCATTCAAGTGCAAATGAAATTTAAGTGTGTCGAAGTAAAAAATTTCTTTTTTTTAACAATATATATGTATGTTTTTCCAATTGCATCTTCCATTTTATTACAGCATTTAATAATAATATTATGACATAAAAAATGAAAAACTTTATTTACAAAAGAGTTTGTTATGATAAGGTATGAAGTAATAAATCAACAATATTAAGAAAAATACCTTCTTTTTTTCTTTTCTTTTGTAGCTTTACATTTCTCTAAAAAAAATATAGTTGTCTGGCTGGCTGTGGCATCTTTTGAGTAAGGTTGATGATGGCAACCAAAGAGGTAGTTGAGATTAGCAAAACCCTAAAAGAAGGTGAAAGAATACTTGGTCCGACCCGAAGGCCCGATGGTACTCTACGCAAACCTATTCGAATTAGGGCTGGTTATGTTCCTCAAGATGAAGTCGCCGTTTACAAATCCAAAGGATCTCAGGTTCATTCTGTTCTTCTTTTCTCTCGCATTACCATATACATACATACATATATGCAATTACTAGTTTTACAAGTGAATTTGATGTTTGAAAAAGTATTTAATGATGAACATTGGCAGTTGAAGACTGAAACAGTGCCACCTGGTTATGATCCTGAAGACTTTGTTGTTGTCAGTAAGTTAAAGACAAAAGCAGCTAAGCGAAACGAAAGAAAGAAAGAAAAGCGTTTATCGCAGGTATAGTTTTTATGCAAGTTTGATTATGTTAATGCTGTTGTGTTATATAAAAATGAGAACTTGAATGGTTTTTGGTTCATATACTTGATTTATATGGTGACATGAAAAAATGTCAGCTGAAAAGTATTCAGATTATAAAGCGTCTTCTTATGTTGAATGTTTGTCCGTAAAATCAAGTTGTAGCTGATAATTGTAAGTATTTTTGGTGTGACAACATTAACCGAAAGTAATAAGCTAGACCTGATAACTTTGGATCTCAATTAAATGACCATGTTGAATCTGAGATATTTTGATTCCATAAGGAACATGATATAGAATATGTTGTCCCTAATAAGTTCCAAGGTAGTATTTGAAGAGTATGTTTTCCTTATAAGGTTATACCTGACTGTATATTTTATGCATATCTGTTTGTTAAGCTTGTAGTCCTAGAAAAAGTTAACTTTGGCGTGATTTTTGAGTTTTTCCATTACATAATAGTGAACTAAAGAAGTCAAAGATCGTTCTCTATATAAATAGATTATACTACAAATAAGACCATTGTTATAACCTACACGCCTACACTTTTCTCTTCAGTATCATATGTTTTGTTTATTTGGATGCCTTGTGGGCTGTTATGGCTAGATTAAAAGAAGTTGGGATTTATCTACTTTGTTTTTCCATTTGTGCCAACGTGTGCTGTATCCATTATGATGGCTATGTTTTTTATATACTTATTCTTGAAGCAGGCTGCCTCCGATAAGGAGCATAATGAAAGTTCACTTACTGGAAATGTAGAACAAGAATCAGGACCTGTTGAGTCGATTGTGTCCCAGATAAATGAGATTACTATTTCTGGAAATTCAACGGAGTGTTCAGCTACAGGAGACCATGTTCCTGATATCGATAAAAGAATTCGAGCACTGAAAAAGAAGGTAAACTTTTATAGCTACACGATTAATCACTCGAAAGAGACTTCATTAGTTTCGTTATTGAGAGGATTTGGACTTTGTGGACTGGACTACTTTGCAAATTGTTGGTATTATAGTTGATTAGTTTTAACAATGTGGTTAGTTCTAGAAGTTATAGCCAAACAAACAAATGACTGGTTCATTGATTTTCTATGCAATATTTTGTTGCAGATCCGACTGACAGAAGCTCAACAGCAAAAAACAGGGCAGGATCTGAACCCTGAACAACTGGAAAAGTTAGCGAAATTGGAAGATTGGCGTATGGAGTTAAAGCTTTTGCAGGAAGCTTCTTTGACATCTCTATAAGTTTGACATCTCTATAAGGGCTCGTTCAGTAGGATCATAACCATGTGTGGCCAATTCACTTTTTTTTTTTTTTATTATTATTTTCGATTTTTTAAATTGTGTGTACTATTAATATAAACATAATTTAGGTGTGTGACCATTACAAATGCTTTTTACACAACAAAAAATTACAAAAAGAAGGTTTAGGGGACATATTACGAACCACTTTTATAGATCTGCCCTGTGCGTAGGTCCCTTTTTAGAGACTGCTTTGCTCAAGTATAGTCATAGTCTTCGAAAAGGGACAAACTGTTATTTGGAATCTTCACAATTCTTCTGGTAGGATTGTTGGTTATCGAACGTTTCAAATTTCAATCCCTATGCAATATGCAAGTTCTAATATAGTGCAACTCTGGCCCTTGAACTTGACTCGAGCTTGTTTGTTGAATTTTATATCATGTTCATGTAGCTCATAATTGACTAGCTTGTTTGAGATGAGCATTTTGTTATTTTGTTGGGATTGACCCCGATCTCATACCGCTCGTTGGGATCGATCTACATCACAATAAATCACATAACTTTGTATAAACCAATAATTAAATACGCACAAAACAGAAAAATAGGACACACACACTTCTTGCGTGGAAAACCGCTCAAATGAGAGTAAAAACCACGGGACATATAGGCCACTTAACACTCACTATATGAAAGATATTACAAAATTGGAGACATTCAACTTTCGACACTTTTGAATATCCTCACACAACTCTCAACGGTTGATTACAATAACAGAATTTGCGCCGTCGTTATTGAATCACTGAGACCACCACACAGGATGGAGGGAGACGACTCTCATATGTGTTATCTCTTTCTCATTTTAAACGTTGTCATATCACAATTTTGTCTCTGATTATTCCATGTATTCTTATGGTCCTCACAAACGCTATTTCATGGTATAAAGTACATAATCATTCCAAGGACTTGATGTAAAATAAGAAGCAAAGGAAGAAATGTTAATAGTTGATGCATGTAGGGGTGTCAAAAAGGTCGGGTTGACAACCTGAACCTGACATGACCTTTTAGAGTCGGGTTAATTCGGGTTATATAACGTTTCGGTCGGGTCCGATAAACCATACATTCTTATAGGGTTTTGTCGGGGTTAATTAGACATCTTTATCGGGTCAACCCGATAAGAACCTAAAAAGAATTAAAAGCCCACTAATCTATGTCCATTAGCCACGCGTGTAAATTTAAAGCCTATTCTTTATTTTATTTTTATGTCAATCCATATACTTATTAATCAATGTTACTGAATATTGACACATATATCTTATTGTAGTTTACGTTCATCTAGTTCTAGACAATGTGTCTGCTGCTCTTGTTTTAGTCTCCCTAAGGGGCTTACGGGAGACGGGCCGATCTCCACATCGACGCATCTTTCATTTTAATTTGAATGCCGGGTAGTAAAGCAGCTTCAAATATCGGTAAAGCAAGTGGGCTTCTTTTGCTATTAAGTCACTTCCTTATCATGCTAACTATAATCACTAGTTGCTTATCCTCAATGCAAGTATATCGGGCTTCTGTCTATATATTTCCCCAAACTGGCATTACAGAAATAGAAAAGTTTCTTAAAGGGTTTCTATGGTGTCAAGGCACATTAACTAGAGGCAAAGCAAAAATAGCTTGGAAGGCAGTGTGTAAACCTAAAGATCAGGGAGGATTAGGAATTAAATCTTTGAAGCATCGGAATGAAGTCCTCTTGGTAAAACAATTATGGAATATAATAGCTAAAAAGGATTCTTTATGGGTCAAATGGGTCAATGTGGTAAAGTTGAAAGGAAAAAGTTTTTGAGAAATTGAAGAAGGTTCTAGTGATAGCTGAGGATGGAAATAACTGCTTGAGCTTAGAGAAAAGGTCAAAGACCATATATTCCATGTGTTAGGAAATGGCAAAACAACATCTATGTGATATGATAAATGGCGTGAGATTGGCCCTTTAAAAGCTTTTATATCTCAAAGAGCAATATATGATGCAGATGATTTACATGTTGCTGATATGAACTTTGAAAGTCAATGGAAATGGCCAAGTGAATGGGTGACAAGATTCCAGTTTATCCAGAATTTAAATGTCCCAAGTCTGATTAATGATAAGAGTGATTCTGTAGTATGGGTTACTAGAGCTAATAAACGGGTGCAGTTTTCACCCAAATAACCTTGGAGTGACTTGAGGGAAGAATGACCTACTGTAAATTGGAGTCATATTGTTTGGTTTCCTCAATTTAATCCCAAACATGCTTTTATACTATGACTGGCTATCCAAGAAAGGCTGTCCACACAAGATAGAATGAAAGTTTGGAATTTGTTAGGTGATTATAAATGTGTGTTCTGTAAAAACTGTGCAGATTCACATCAACACTTATTTTTCCAATGTGAATTCTCAAAGGAAGTCCGATTAAATACGAAGGCAAAACTGATATTCAGAGGATTGCAATGTGATCTGCAGTCAATCATTAATAGTTTATCTGTTTATCCATTCGGAAACAACATTTGGAATGTTATAAATAGATTGGTAGTTGCTGTTGTGGTGTATTATGTATGGCAGGGGAGAAATAAAAGGTTATTCAAGCTAGGCTCAAGAAATGCAGAAGAGTTAAGTAATGGAATTCATGATTATATCAAACTCAAACTCATGAGTTTTAAGGTGAAAGATTCGCAAGCTGTAAGGAAAGCTGCAGATTTATGAGATTTAAAATGGAACAAGCAGTCTTTGGTGTGTAATGGATTATGATGAAGGTTTGGAAGGGTTTAAGATTTGTGGAGCTTGTATGGTTAAAATGTTTTGGGTTAGTGACTCATGAAAGATGGGACTACTTCCTCCAAAATATTTGTTTGGTGTTTGTATAGGCGAAGTTTGTGTGTTCATTTGAGTTTGTATTGCATTGGTGGTTTGGTTTAGATGTCTTTCTATGATTGTTTTATTGCTTAGGGCCTGTCCTAATGCAATAGTGAAATCCCTTGTAACTTCATATAATTTGAGGTTAATATAACGTTGTTTTTCTTTGCAAAAAAAAAAACTATAATCACCCGTTTTCTTCTATACCAATTGAGTTGGCTGAAAAAATGTGTGACCCGATAAGTACAATAACCGGACCCAAATTTACCCAAACCCGAAAACTTGATTTCTTATATAGTCGGGTTACTGGCTACTTTTGTTAAACCTTCAACTTGATTCAAACCGACCCAAATGGACCAAGAAAGCGGACAACATACGACCCTATAACATCGCTAGATGCATGAAATTCAAAGGAAAACCAAATTTTATTTCTTTATAGGCTATCTCTGGAAAAAAAATCATACATTGTTTTACTGAATAAGCAGTTAAATTCCGTTAACAGTTCTTGTGATTGTTTAGCTCAAAACAGATAACTTAATCATGTTTTAATAAGATAACCAATCACGTTTTAAGAGTTTGAAGCAACAAATAAACTTCGAGAACTTGATAAATTGCAAACAAGTTAAAATGACTTGACTACTTGTTCTGTCAAAGTGTGTAGGATTTTTTTCAAAGATGACCCTTCTATCAACGGCCCATTTCAGCCATAATCCTACCAAGCTCACTCTATCGTAAATTACATAACATTAAATGAGCCCAAACCATGCGAGCTCCATGGAACTGCAGATCCATGGACAACCCAAAAGTAGTCTGTTTCACATGCAAAGAAGAGGTAATGCATTCAAAACCAGATTTACAACAGCAAAATTTGATTCAAGTGTCGGAGCAATTCAATCTAAAATCTTGTCATATATATGTTGGAATTTTTACACAATCCAACTGTCGGAATAACTTTTTTGATAACAGAGTGTCCAGCACAATCTGACAAAACTGTGTTAATTTAACACGTTACAAATACAAACTTGCTCTAGGGTAACTTGGTATAGCAATATGATTTTTAATCAGATTCAATATCTGAACCTTCCAAACCTTCTTGATAGAGTTCAAAATCTTCAGGGCTCCATCTGCATATCAACCGTAGCTTAAAAGTAGCCATCTTGATTCCCATTAAGCGCTGAGATTATACCAATGTCAAGGTTATCTGTTAGTATACACTGCTGTTTGATACACATACACTCATACAAATGATCATGTGCAGCATTGAGAACAGAGATTGTTCTGTACAGAAATTAGGTACGGATGAAATAATATTTGAGCACAATGCACAGAAACCACAGCCACAACCCCAGTTGTCTGATAATAAGAAAGATATCAACTACAAATGTATTTCAAAAAATATACAGCATAAAAGTCTGAGAACAAACCAGTATGCGAGAAGATTCAGGTGATATGGGCTTTCCCTCTTCGCATACAACGAAGTCTCCAACAAGTTCCACGACTCCTGATCAACAGTAAAAGAACCAAATTAAGAAATGCAAAGAACACCTATAGAAAGGTTTCTTTATGTGTAGGTTAAAAGGCTTAACTTTCTTCCCTAATTTTGTTTCATGTATGCGTGCGTGTGTGTGTGTGTGTGATGTCTTATGTAAGGGAATCAATGAACACCTCTGTTTAAGCGCACTGGCATTCCTTGCTTGCGCAAAAAGGGCTCCATCTCATGTGTGAACTGGTCCAAAGGACCTTCTTTGAGTTCCACCTGGAGAGTCAAATATCGAACGTAAACCCTGAGAAATAAATATAAACGCAACACACCAAGAATCTGAAACACATAATCTACTCCCTCTATCACATTAACACACTAACGATTTTCATATTGTGAAATCTTGTAATAGTCGCTACTTTTTGGGACGTTTTACTCTTAATGATAGTCTATTTGCATCCAGTGATATTATTGCAAAATTAATGTTGCCTTTGTCCCAAATGATGGCCTTACTTTGTAAACAAATGGTTAGTAATAGAACTTATCAATTTTTTCCCAGATGAAAGAATATTTAAGATATTCGTCTGGTAGTAAAAGATCTTAAAATTTGTGTATTTATATAGATAAATGGGTATAAGGACTAGTGCATATACTATTCATGCACATGTGATCTTTTTTTTAGAGGTTTATTAGGAAAAAAAATGATGATAGCAGAATAATCATCAGAAAGAATCAATATAAATTATTAACACTTTAACTAACCGTTTCTGTTGCATTACTTCCCGTTCTAGCAAAATCATAATCTTCATACTCGTTAAAAATTCTGCCAAAGGGAAAATGTTAAAGTTAATATGCATGTAGTAACAGCATGATAGACAAAGCACTAAAAGAAGCAAAAGTAGAATCATGTTATGAAACAGTAGTCCGTGCCTACTGATTTACATAATAATGATATATCTGTCTACCAGAAGATGTTCTTTCAGTGATTATCTTGTCATCCAGGAGTTTACATATAAACAGAGTAATCTTATCAAGATCTTTAAATGCAGCATATTTAAGTGACTAAAAGGCAGGTGTTTAGCGTTAACCTTTGTGCCTCTTCTTTAGGCATATTGGTTACACAAAGCCCAGAATCTCCACGAAGAAGCTGTATGTAAAGAATGAAGAGATGAAAATTAATCAAATGAAGGTACAATAAGTGCCATGGAGTAAAACACATCATACTTCATTCTCCCAGAAGACTACAAAGTACTAAAAAAATTGTGTACCTTGGACACCTTGTGAAGCCCTGATCTTACTTCATCAGAATCAGAGCGGCCTAAAGCAACCTGCATGACTTTGTTTGAACCAAGAAAAAATCTGAAACACCAAAAAAAAAGAAAAAGAACGTGTAAATATTATCAGTTATTGGTGGGCTACAACATGTTATTCATCATATATAGAATTTTATAGAGTGACTCAAGTCGGTTGAAAAGAACGTAAAAGTCTTTTTGTCGTACAAATCTAAATGATGTACACAGATTTGCTGTAATCTGCTACCAACTACACATGCAGATCAATGCTGCACCTATGATTTATTACCCGGGCAAAGAAATATATGAACAAGGACAAAATTTAGCAGGAAATATTAATGTGGGCAGTTGAATAAAAGATGTATAATCGTCAATAAAAGTGTGAATTGCCATCTATTAAAGACTCCTAACTAAATTCTCTCTCTCTGTGCTATTTATGATCTTCACAAACTGACTTGCTTGCTAGGCTAATCTTCATTTTAAGAATCAATATTTGGATTTTGGGACAAACATAGAACCTTGAGGGATAAGGTACAAAGATTGCAACTTCCTATAGCACATCAAACCTAGATGTGTGTAACTTACAAGACTAGCTCAATGTTTGTACCAAAAGGCTAAACTCTTAAGCAATTAAGTTCCCCTGTAAAAAGTACTTCCTATATGGTTTATTGTCTTTTCCAATATCCTCTCTAAGAAAAGGAATACGTTAAGCCTAAAATATTAACCAACTAAAATGTATTCAAATTCAAATATAAAGTACCTGCTTGTGGATTTAAGCTGCTCCCTGAACTGCTTAAACTTAAGATTCCTCATATTCTCAAAGCTAAAAACATATATAGAATTATACTGCTCAACCGCGTCTCGAATCGAGTTCACGATTGTCTCTTTGTGCTCCCTCCCTTTCTTCTTTGTCTTTGACAATGTCACTGCAATTAATTATAAGCAATCAGTCAAAATAAAAACACAAAATCCCAAAAAACTTAAATAAACCACAATATATACACACATACATAAAAGAGAAACTTATGCCGAAATCAATTTAGCAGAGACTTGTACGAATCAGCATAAATGATAGGTTTGGAAGAATAAATCGCATAAAAATTAATATCTCGCATCAAATTAACATTTTGTGCCAGATTTTTACACTCTGCAGATTTCTACATGTCGTACGCGATTTAAATCTAATGCGAGATTATGCATTTTGTGCGAGATTTTTACATTCAGCTACCGAAGTTATTTTCCTTAACTTCAGCTAACTTAAAAACATTACAAGTAAATACACAAAAACTAATTTCAACAAACTATTAGCTGCAATTCATAATCAGTCAGACTGTAAACAATCTGAGTAAAATATGAGAACTTACCCGCACGATCTCTTTTGGATTTCGGCATGGTTTTAAAAATTTTTGTTTGAGTGTTTTGATTTTTTGCAAGAAATCAGACGGTACTAATAAACCCTGGAAACTGAAGATTTTTATTTAGGGTTTATACTTGCACTGTCTATTTTCTTTTATAATTTGGGCTTTCAGTTATATCTGTTAAGTTTGGGCTCAGGCCCATTTCTTCGTGGTTAACGGGTATCCAGTTGATTACTATGAAGAATTGAAATAACACTTTATTCTTGTTAATTTTTTTATTTTATTTTTTTGTTTTTGTTTTTCTAAAGGTACTTCTTCATCTCAAATCTCAAATTACATATATATGAAAACGGAGATAAAACAACAATTGATAACTAACTGATGATTATAGAATGATTCTTTTGATTTGATTAAGAAATAATAAAGATTACAAATAATATATATAAGTCTTGCTTAGCTTGGAAACTAAGCTAGGTTAGCACTAATGGACCAGACCCTAATAAATCTTAAACTTATACAGCTAATTATTCTGACTAATTATTCTAACATCCCCCTCAAGTTGGAGTTACAAATATAACTAACCCAAAACTAATCCATCTTCTCCTAAATCTTTCCCCTAGCAATAATGCAAAACCTTGAACAAACGCAAAGACAATCGATCTCACTTGAGATCGAACTAAAGAAACGAATCAACCTAAACAGGTCTCAATAGATCTCACTTGGATCTAATCATAACAAAGTATGAAGCAACCTTGAAACAGGTCTCGACTAACCAAAGAAACGAAGCAACATAGAAACAGATCTCAGCTAACCAAAGTTACGAAGAAACCTTGAAACATGACGCAACAATACCAAAATTCAAAAAATAGGGTCAAAATCAAATGGTCTCACTAGGGACCGAACTCAAAGTTGATCTCACAAGGATCAGACCAAAGCACCTTAAAAATCATAACCATAGCCAATTACTAAACCAAGGAATAATTAAACACTAATATTTCAAATCAAGCGGCATTATCTTAATAGCACATATCTCGAAAATCCAAAAGTTAAAATTGAACAAACCCTAATCCTATCTGCATAAAAAAACCAAGCATCGTCTAAGAAATTTTTTATAAAAACTTCGAATAACTATATCTCCCTCTAGCGAAATCCAACGCCAAATTCCTTCTGTCTAATCGTAGATGAATGCGTTTAGAAACTACAACCCAAAAATCGTAATGATCCAACGAATAATGAATGAGTTATGCCTATTCTCCCAAATGTGTGCAGAATGCAGTGAACAGAAAACAACTGACTTCGACAAATTACTGTTATTTACTCAAAATTTTGATTGAAAAACTGAGCACTCAAAAGCTAGAACTATGTGTCTAGAACTTACAGTACGAATTTGAGGGCGATCCAACGGTTAACGGATCTCAGATCACGATTCTCTCACATCTACACAAATTAAGATGAACCAGTAACAAAACAACGAAAAATAAAAGAACTCAAACATAAACGGGATCCCTCCGGATTGCAACAACAAGTTGACGTTCAAAGGATGAATAATTCACCGTATCTTGTACCTAAAGCTCTGATACAAAGAAGATATTCTAAGCCATATGTATTAATGTATTAAGCATAACTTAGAGGATACATAGGGGAGACGATCTCAAGTTATGAGATCATTATTTTACATAAAGTAAGACACCTCTAAATATCTATAGATTTCTTTTATTTGTAGAGTCCTCAAGACTTACATTAGGAAATTGAATCATATTAGGAAACTAATATCTCTATTATTCAATGTCGATCTATTTATCTTTAACTTAATCTGCAAGTCTTTTAGAAGACTTAACCACACTAAACTAGTCTAATTTCAGTTTATACTCTGTCTCGTCAAATATATAATATGAGTAAATTAATGACACTTTAATTTTTGCAACGGATACCATAAAAACGGAGATAAAAGAACAATCGATAATTAACTAATGATTATATTGAATTGATTAAGAAATAAAAAAGATTACAAATAATATATATAAGCCTTGCTTGACTTGAAGAGTGAGCTAGGTTAACACTAATTAGTCAAATGTGTACTTTATTTTATTCCAATAAAACATACACTTTTAAAATTACATGTGTGTGAAAATATGTGACCAAGTAGAGGATAGTACGAGAAACTTCTTATATTATTTGGAATTGTACAATGAACACAATAAAATGGAAATATGAATATTTAATTAAAATTGATAATGATGGCACCTAAGGTTCTTAATAAAGATGAGTTTGATGCATAGATGTTTCGTACTTTACGGTTTAATTATTATTATTATATTATTATTATTATTGATGATTTGACAGTTACTATACCACTACTACTACTGCATAAACATAATTTCCCACAAGTTCTCCATAAGAATCAAGTTTATGGATTAGTAATGGTACAAGAACTATCAAACCATCAATGATAATGACATGTATCAGTTGGGTTTATCATGAAATAGCTATTCACACTTCATGACGTGCAATAAATGAACTCGCATCGCGTACACACATATATATACTAGTATGATATGATGATATAATTTTCCATTTTCATCGTGGCTGCTAATTCTTCCTTATTACCATACATACTATTAGTTGGAGGTTTTGTTGCCGTTTTTGAGCGCCGGTTGTCGTTTGGTACTGTTCATAAGGGATATTTTTGTAATTCTTAAGACGCTAAATCTGCCGAACCTATGGCCTATTCAGTATTTTGAGGGCATCTTCGTAATTCTGCCGACATCCACTTGCCGACCCAGTTCTCCAAACCTCTTCTTTTTGTTTTTGTTTTATTCCTTTAAAAATACTTCGATTAAATAAATAGATAGTCATTGAGTTAAAACTGAATAATATTTATGTTAAATTCATTAAAAGAAAAACCTCAAATAGCAAAAAATACACAATTGTTGACCACCAGAACCTCCGAGAAAATCAGTTACGGCCATCGTTGCCACCGTTACATATCGGAATTCATCATCTAAACCGTTTGTCGGTCATCTACGGAACATATTGGAAGAAACTATAAATCTTTTAGAGAAGAAAGAGAGGATGTGATACTTTTTTAACATATTTTGTTATTATTTAAAATGAGATTTTACCCAAACAAAAAGAAAGAACATCTTCATTGTTAGAGTGAGTTAGTTTCGGTTAGAGATATAGAGGAAATCAAATGTGTTGTTGATTTGTGAAGAATATGAACAAAAAGCAAGTGAGAATTTAACATTTCACTTTTGTGAGGAAGAAGAAAATTGAGGTTTGATTAGTGATTATTGCTCTATGGAGAATTGGTAGAATGATAAGAGTGTAAGGTGGGTGAGAGACTAAGATTCAATATATTGGATTGTCAATTTAACCATGGTCAAGTTAATTACATGTGTCAGTTGAAACAAAACAGATGTAAGTTAAAAGGTGTACCATACACGTCATACAATAATTCTTTATTTTTTAATTTTTTTTAATCAAATAAACGGTTGATATGTCATCTTGCGAGAATGATTTTGGAATTTTAGTTTTTTACATTTATTTGTAAAAAATTAGAGAAAAGTACACATATTGAAACAACTCACTTTATCAGAGTGCGTATCTACCATTTAACCTCGATTCAACGGAAGCGTCTACTCTCTAACCTTCTCCAATATCGTCATGCAATTATAGTCTACACTTTTATCTTTCATTACCTAACCTGAGTTGTAAAATTTTTAAATACATTTGGGTAAGCTATAAAACTTTGTGAGAATCACGGTTTTCGCAAAACATTTATAAAGCTTATCTAATACAACATTTAAACAACAATTTTCAAAAACCAATTTGTCACATAAGCAATATAGATCAACCCAACAAACCATTTTAATTTCAATTTCCACTTTTTCCTTTTATCCACAATTTGATGGCAAACCGTATTTTTACACATCTCACACTCTTTCCACTTTTCCACTTTTTGATGGCAAACCGTAGCTTGCTCTTACACATAGCCCACTATTTATTTCTTCGTCTACTGTTTAGCCACTGTTTGTCTTCGTCCACTGTTTAGCCACTGTTTGTCTTCGTCCACTGTTTGTCTTCGTCCACTGTTTGTCTTCGTCCACTGTTTGTCTTCGTCCACTGTTTAGCCACTGTTTGTCTTCGTCCACTGTTCAGCTTTGTCCACTGTTTATAGCCTACTTTTTATGCGATTGTATTATTATTCATATATTGGATAATCAATACACTTAGTGACTATTTTAGGTTTCACATTATCAAGACATTTATTAAGCAATAAACGATTTATAAACACATCGAAACATAAATACTATTGAATAAACGATTTATAGAATAAATGCAACCCAGTAAAAAGTAACGTGAAACTCACATTACGATATCTGATTATCCTTTCACCTCTTGTTCACAAGGTTCTCCTATATAGAACTGCCAGCGAACTGTAACTTGCTTCCTAACGTACGTTACCGAACTTGAATGTAATTCCCTTCGTTTCTCTATTGCTACTACTGCCGTCTCCAACTCTCAACTCAATATCGTGTTCTAGGGTTTTGTGACTTGTTCGTATATTTAATCCCAAATAAACTAACGACGCCTCACCTGCACAGGTACCTTCCTAATGTCGGTCGCACATTCAACATAGTGTTCGGCTTCCTCAAGTCGGGACCCCCCTATGTCTCTTCCCGTCCAACTCACCGGGAATCTCGGGAGTGGATGGTTGACCACCGCCTCCTTGTCCTGGGGGCTCTCCGGCCGGGGAGAGGCTATTGAAGCGTAACATTTAATTTCATGTTGCATTTCTTTGGTTTGCCTCTTTTCTCTTCTCTGAAGTCTACAACAAACAAGTGGGAGAGGCAGGGCATGAGCTCCTCATCCAACTTACTGTCTTCCGATTTCATATCAGTTACATGCTTGTCATTTCAACCCGCCCTACCTTGTAACGGAGACTAATGGGTTGAAGGCGGTGAGGCATGGTCAGAGTGTAGGTTCGAAAGCGCCTTGACACCTTAATATCTACTCACCCCCCTCTTCCACAAGTAGGTGGAGACCAGGAGAGCCTCCCGCCCCCAAAAGCAGAGACCGAAGAACCGCCAGGTTGTCGAGGACACGTCTGAAGAGAAAAACCACCGACATGTCAAGATCAAAATTCGAATTGGTTCCTGGTCCTGGTCAGAGACCCCACACAACCAGCGGGGAGGATGGCACTACTGACAAAGACCGTCTGGCAAAAACGCCCCAGGTGCGAAGCGTGGTAGGATACCCGAGAACCATAATCTTTTCTAAGAAAAGCTTCTACGACGATAGATAATGACTATCGGTGTTGATCTCAACCGAACTATTAACACGTCTAACTCACGTTCCAAATTTAATTTGCATACACATTTACATTTTACCCCTCATGGTTTGGTTTCTTGTCACATGCAACCCTTTTAAATATTAAATATTCAATTATTAACTAGTATCCATATTCTATATAATACATATTAATAATGCAAAATAGCTAACTCATTTTTTTTCGAATGTTAAATGTCCAATGCTCATTAAAAGTCAAATGCATAATATTAAAAGTCAAAACGCAATAAAAAAAACTTAAGAAAAAAGAAGCTAAAATCAGTTGTAAATATATTAAAAAAATAAAAAATATAAAGTCATTTAGTTATTAAATGCTTAAAACAAAACAAGAACAACTAAAAAAGTAAAAAAAAAATTAAAAAAAAATAAATCAAGTTAAAAAATGTTAAAAAGAATTAAAAAAAGTTTAACAAAAAAGTTTAAAAAAAATATTTTTTTTAAATAAGATAATAAAAAATAATAAAAAGATGTATGTGAAAAAGTATCTTTCTACATAAAATCCATTTTGTATTAAATCCAATCCCTTATTTTTTTTTATTTGCCTTTCTTTTTTCTTTAGCAAAACCTTTTGTTTCTTTTTTTGTTTCCATCTTTCTTAATTTTTATTAGATTTATAAATTATAATTTAATAATTTAACTAGGCATTATTTCTGTTACTCTTTTCTTTAAATTTTTTAATTTTGGATTATCAATGGTGAAAACAATTCTAAAGATTGAGAAAATCAAATTTATTTTGCTTGGATCTAACATGCATAACAATTGATCTATATTTATATTAAGAATTTTTTTTTTTTTTTTTGTGTAGAATAATTTTTCTTTTCAATTTTTTTTTCTTCCAAAACCTGACTTAGAAGCACAATTGACAAAATCAGAATCGAGTTATGAGAATTAAATTTTGCGCCATAAATATATATTTTGGAAACCCGTCGCAACAGGCGGTCATCTAATCCTTAATTTCAAAATGTCAATAGGAGTTGCCGGCAACTTATATTATTATGATTATTATTATTATATTATTACAGTAATTATATTATGCCATGTGCCTATATTCGGACGGATTATTCGGTCTTTAGATTATTCGGTTCGGGTTAATAGGATTTTGAACAATCTCAAGTTAACCTTTAATTCAATCCAAATAAGAAATGGATTAATCAGATACGGATTAAACGGTTTTGATTAGTGTTCGGATTAAACGGTTTCATCCGAGTTAGCTCAAGTTGGGCGTGTGATATCGAGTAAGACTAAATCTAACAAATAGTTTACGTTTAAAACAATTATATAAACAAACATAAGATGTAACAATAGATCATATTATAAGATCCAAATTCCAATTCCAACATTCTAACATACAATTTAATCCAAAATATATTCGTAGTTTCTAAATCAAATAAACATCACCTCCAATTATAGATCATGTAATAGATGGTTTTATACTATTAGTAAATAATATAATTTAAGTTTTTATTTGTAATTAATTTGGTAAACATAAATATATTATTAAAAATATATTATTTAATTACTTAATCCTTATTCGAATTATTCGGATTATCCATACATTTTAATTTTAATTCTTTATCATATCCGTGTAATCCATTTAACTAATCCATAATCCGTTTAAGTCATTCGTAATCAGAACAATCATGTCCATTTAACCTAAATCGGATTTGGATCGAATAGATTATGCGGATTCGGATAAAAGTGACACACTTGGCTACCACAATATACTTTAAAACATTCCATGTTTTCATGAATACAACACTTTAACGAACTTTTCAACAATTTAAGAGATTACAAGTATTCAAAAGCATTTTCATCAACTACCCAACCAACAAATAATGAGAAATTGAACTCCATGAATATATACAAACTAGTCAAACTTGCAAACACAGTACATTAAAGTAACAAGAATAAACCATTTCAAGAAATGTAAAACACAGGATTGAATAATGTGAATAATTCTTTACATGGATGTAAATAAAATCCAAAGAATGTTCAAATTCAATGACTTTTCAGTAAGCATAAACAGGTCATGGGCAGGGAATCAGTAAAATTACAAACAGAAATTACAACAATTTGGGTCAGGACTGAAATCTTAATTAAAAGAAGAAGAAAAAAAACAACTTACTTTCTTTCCAATTTGAAGTGGAACCAATGGCAATGGCATATCACCATATGTTGATAGATGAACTTCATCACCATTTCCCTTCTTATCCATCCTAGAAACTAACCTTAAAACATGTTCCTGATTCCCTTTCTTTACATCCCAGTTTTTATATACGTATCTACGTCTGACTACTCTGTCTCCTGCCCGACCTTCCTAATATAACCCTACCCTGGCGGCGGAGCCGATTCACAAGTGACATGCTTCCGCCACCATCACCACCACCATCGTCATCATTACTATCCCCACTATCATCGTTGTCGTTTCTAGCAAATGGGCCCTCGTTTCCACCAGAACCAAATGCATGAAACAGGAGGAATACATTAACAAGACTGTTATCACCTGCCACATCTAAACTGGGATTGCTTGCCCGCCCTAACTCTCCCACATCAAAACCCTCTTCATCATCATCATCTGAATCTGGCCCGTATGAATTCCTTTCGATCACATAATCACCAAAAACCACGGCACCAGGCATTGATGATGTCACGGTACTAATCACATCTTCCCGTTCTCTCTCCCGCTCGAGCCGCCTCCATTTCTGTTCCTGATCGGGGTCCACTTCTCGTGGCTTAGCTGAAGGATGTTCTGACTTCACGTGTTTCTTCAACTCCTTGTAAGCCCCAATAAACGAGCACTTATCGTGCATGCAAGTTCTCTTCTTACAATTGAGATATTCCCTGGCTGAATCCACCACGGTCCACCCTTTGACTTGCCCTCGGCAAAGGGGGCATGCCAGCTCAGCCACTTCTCCATACTTCTCAACGGGCCAACCTGATAAAGGCTCCAAAGCGGGACTGTCATCAGTGGACGTCAAAGGAGGTGGATTATTTTCGGACGAAAATGTAATTTTGGTGTAGGCTTTTTTGTACTGGTCCAGGCAGTTGGAATAGCGGGAGCTAGTACCGCACATGTATGGGCGACAACCCTTATCATGAGAAGAGCACAGGAGAAGAACAGCGTTGTGAGGGTATTCCATGCATACCGAGCAGGTTATATCTTCCAAATCTTTTTTGGGCAGGGCAATGTTGGATTTCTTTTCATTTGGGTTCAACAAGTCCCTGCAACTGAGCATTGGATATGGGGTCGACCTGGAGCGTCTTGAAGCCATTCTACGTCTTCCTCTGGTACCTTTTGCCATTCTTGAGATGAACCTGTTGTGAACACATAAAATAAAGGAATTGAATTGATTTGAAATTAAGTTGTTACATATGATTACAATAACTATATAATAAGTATCAGCTGATATTTTCGTCTAAAACTATTTAAAGGGTGAATCGGAAAGAGAAAAAAAAAACTTCAGGTGGAGTTTAACCCATATCAGTTATCACTCATTCCCTTCCTAGCTATTCTTTGTTTACCTTAGAGATAAAAGATAAAATATAACCTGAATCGCCCCATTCACAAGTAAATGGGTCGAATTGCCACCTATAAATATTTAGCAATGCTACACTATTTCAAAGGCAGTCCACTCAATACGAACATTAATATTATCTGGGCATATAAAAAGTACTCCAAATGTCTCAAGATACATTTCATCCTTAAATGTGAAGCTTAGTATATTCCTATTCAGAATTAGCATGAACTAAGGAAACTGCAATTGTGATAAAAAATAAGCAGCAATGTTGGTGAAGCTGAACGATGGTAGGTCAATATGACATTGAAATCCACAGCAAGCAAATATGGTTCCATTAGGAACTGACCAACATATGTATGCATGGAATGCCCTCACAACGCTGTTCGATTTGGTAAATGTTCTATTCAATCCAGATGAATGGATAACATTGATCTCACAAATTTTGAAAAACTGATCTCCCTAAAATTGTACAAACTAATACAAATCAGAATCAACAAAAGACAACCATGAAATAAAAAAAATTACCAGATTGGATCACATTGATGAAGGGTTGAAATGAAATAGATCACCTCTAGAATGTGATCCAATTTTCAGATAAGAATTAAACAAAGAAAACAATGAAATCTCATCAAAATTTACAACAATTTAATTTAAAATTAATCAAGAAAAACGAAATTGTCCAACCAAACATCAGTACTTACTAAAAACAGTGCTAACACTTCTCAAACTCCAGACTTATATTTAACACACAATGCAATCAATCTTACGATAGGCCTATAATGACAACATTATCCAAAATTGTCACAATTTGGATGCAAGTACCTAACTTGGGCCTAAATTATTGATAATAAACATCCATTAAACCACTTTCATGACCAATTAAAGCCCAACATCATAAAAATATGCAAAATTGCGTCCAAATATTCGGATCAATTCAATTTAAATGCAATAAATCATAATTCAAAAGACTAAATTCAATAGAAATTGAACATACCACTTAAGCTTGAAATCAAATCTGGATCCAAAAACCAATTGAGAGGATAAGAAATATTATGTAAAAATGTTTTCAATAATAATACAACAAAGTCAGACACACATAGATATAGGTAGCTTATTAGCTACACAACGCAACATGCTATATCTAAACAATCACGCGAGCGACAGTTAGGAAATTAATTAATTAATAAAATTCATTCATCAAGCATCAGAATATTAATTATTTTAATATTTATAAAAAACAAAAAAGAAATCAAAAAGCACATGCCTTTGATGTCTAACCAACACCTAATCTGAGATTCGAACTTTAGAAATAAAAAATCGGAAACAAATCTCACAAAATCAATAATTCGGTAAAATTGGAGTACAAGCGGTTAAAAATGATTAATTTGATAAAAATACCTGAAAATTGTTGGTAGGGTTGATGATTATGGATGTAGTGAAACAGATGATGAAATTACTGAAATTAGGGTTGATTTTAGAAATTGGGGAAATGAACGATGAGATCGATGGAGTGCGCGGGCATTTCGATTTGGTAATTTTATGGATTCGATTAGTTGTGTCTACAATATTCCATTTCTAGAGAGAGAAATGAAATGAAAATTAAAAAATAAAAATAAATGAAAAATCCATAAAAATAAGGAAAGAAAGAAAAAAAGTGTACCTACGTAAGATAGAAGTTTGGAATGAAAGTGGATGAGTATCAATACGTCACGCGCTTCTTGTGAGTTTACTCTCACGGGTGTTTTTATTTGAATTTATCTCAAATGTTATATTATTATATTATAACACGTTATATTTGGTTGGTGGCTCAAAATTTGTAGCTAGATCCACGCGATCTATGTTGAGAGTGTGGCTGGTCTAGGAAGGAATCGTCATCAGGAAGTTGTTTGTTTTTTTCTCGAGTAAAATACAGTATTTTATATTACTACTTATTATTTTGTTACATATATATATTTAATATTTATTTATATTTATTTACTTACTAGATTGAATGTTTGGAACTTTACGAACGAATTTAATTTTAAAATTAACTAATATTTTATAGAGTTTTGCTAATCAAAGCCGCAGGAGCCCTATGTAAGAATATTAAATTTGCATTAATTGAAGTTAAACATGTCATTTTAATTTACAATTATATTTAATAAACTTAAAATTTGCATTGAATAAACTCAAAGTTTCCTTTTTAAAAACATGTATTTAGTGATATTTTAAATTATAAAAGGAAACGTAGAGTATAATTAATAGATTTGATATTCTTACAGAAAATCCTTAGGGCTTTGTTTTGCAAAACCCTTAAAACTAAACAAACTTAATTTTCTTGCATTGATATATCTCCTACTTAACATAGAGGGTCAACCAAACCTAAATTTTGCATTAAAATTGTAGCCGGCTATCGATCAATTATAAGACTATTTTGCAAAGTTAATGTAAATAAATGATATAGGTAAAAAAGATACGTAAATGCAGATTAATTTATCATGTGATTATTTGCATTTAATAAATGGAATGTTTAGATTTATAGCATTAGAAAACAATAGTAAGAAAAAAAATGCAAGTTAAAATTGAAGATTTATTTATAACTTCTTAAGAGGCACTATGATAGTGGTACACTACACCAACTTTTATTATATCATCTCCTTTTAGAATTTAAAAATCGCATTAATTAAGGAAAAATGTTATGCGTTTTATTTTTCATATATAAATTATTAAAATTAAAATTCAAGCATAACGTACTATTTGTAAAGGTGTTTTACATAATTAAAAGATTTTAAAACTAAAATTTCAACATTTTTATATTTAAGTTGCATACTTGTATATATTGATGGGTTAGTATTTCCGTTTAAAAAAGTGAAAGGGTATTGATTCGTAATCAATAATCAAACCTATCTATAATATGAAATATTGTAAATAGTAAAATATGCGTGTTTACCGTTATCGTAAATAACATATAAATAGTGAAAATGAAATGTCATTAACAAGTACGAGTTTCTGATTTTGAACTATTGGCTCTCGCTGCTATGCGCCGGTATAGTGCTAGTCTAGGTTATATAAACTTTGGAGTGTTACATTGGAATTAGCTTCTGAACAAAATTTCTTATATAAGCTGATCTATGTATACATTAACAAGTTGATTTATGTTATACTTTAATTGTTATAAGAAGAAAGAAGATTAATTATATAAAAGGACTTACCAACTGAATGCACAGATTTATAATAAAATGACATTTTGAGATGATTTTATAATAATATAACTCCTTTTAGTTATAGTAATAATTTATCTAAATCAAGTTAAGGTAAATTATATGAGACTCTTCAACTATTAAACTCGCCTATTTTACAATACTACCTCTTTATTATAAGAAATTAACGTGACAAACAATAGAAATGAGTACACTATGAACTCAATCCCAAAACTTTATTATAAAACTTAAATTGATCAATTTAATTTACCATTATTAAGCAAATTACATAAAATCATCTAATTAGATAGTCTTGTCAGATCCTATTATCTAACAAAATAGCCTTTTCTTTCACTAAAATTGCACAAATAATATTCTCACAATTGAAAAATATGTATCTGATAAAAAAAAAACTCGATGGTGCTAACTTTATAAGGTCATGTCTTTAAATTACGACAAACAACCAATGAAAAGATGACAGCACACTGAAAAATCGACCAATTTTTCATTTCTATTTTAAATAATTTGTTTAATTTGCAATGCTATGTTAAAAAATTTAATACTCTATTCAATGCATAAATTAAAAGAGATGCAACCGTACATTGAAGGCCTCATGTCTTTCACCGCTCAAATATGACTTTTTGAACTTAATCCAACTTAAAGTTAAAGTCTTAAAGACGTGTGAGTATGTATCTCTCCTTTTAAATGCCGTCAAGCATTCACCCATTTCAACCCCTTTCTATGGAAAACCATAATCTTTTATTGATCAGAAAATGAAATAAAATAATTAATAATAATTCAGAAAAAGTGAATATGATCGATTGAACAAAAGCTTAAAATCCAAACGATTACTTAAAACCCGCTAAAACGAAACGAAAAGGAGTCCAACACAAATTGAATAGAGTACTAAAACCCCAAAAGCCAAAAAACAAAACAAGTCATTCGATTGCTAAACCCACCATATACAATGAATCGAACTTAGTGACTTGATAAGACAATGATGAGAGCCTTTGTTGCACATGACTTTAAACCGCCTACAAGAACCACCATCAATGTTTTAACAACTATCAAAGTACCTCACCAATGCCAAATTTTCGTATAAATTCAAATGAAAATTAGAAATTTCATCAATAAAACCCAAAAGTAAAGTCGAATCAAGTCCCCAAATCTTTTTCATTCATCCACCCAAAAGAGACATTACAGATGTCTTTGGACGTGCATCAACCAACTGTACTAAACATGTGGTCGATGCAGTCCAAGATCATCCACAACAAACTCCCCAATTCATCCAAAAAAAGAACAAGAAAAAAAGACGCATTAAACAAGAACTCCATTTAATAGCACATGGTCCAATCTTTAAAGACTTCAAACTCAAACTTCAAGGGCAATGCAACTCCAACAAATTTCAAAACCAACATTTTTGGGGGTGGGGGAGGTTTAAAGTTGACATATCCTTAGAAAATAAAGACTTAAAAACTTCTTGTCTAAATTCATTGTGCATGTGTTTTATGCTGACATAGCATTCTCTGCAGGCTGATCGGATTCGTCAATGTAGATGTGGTCAGCCATCTGCCAGACTTGGAGGATGTTATCATCAGTAACACTAGCAAAGAGCATGTCTTCAGTTGGGTTCCATGAAAAATCTGGAATTCTATCTGTATGTCCACCATGCATAAAGAGCAACTCTGGAGGGCCATCTTCCGCATCCAATGATGTTTGTGCCTGCCCAACCCTGTGTTTTAAGATTATAATCTAATAAGCATTAGTGAACAACCACTGAACAATCATGGAGTTAACTATCTACGTAAAGGCGATAATTTCCTCTATTTACTTATAAACGGGGCAATTTGGGTAACATTTTCTCTAACGGGTCAAATGGGTAAATATTCTACAAGATATTAAAGAGTCAAACGGGTCAAAAGTTGTCCAAAGTGAATTTTTAATGCATATATAATTTCAGTCAAAACACCTGTGTTCAAACAGTATAACTACTGTAATCCTATTTAACACACTAAATTCTTACGGAGTATATATACATATTTGTAATAGAAGGCATTTCTTATCATCCCAACCCAACCCACCCATCCATAAAGCCACCTCCAGTTTTCTTTCTTTTTTTTTTTTGGTTTTGTTTTGTTGTGTGTACATTCCAAAATTTTGATTTGATCAACATTAGTTTAAAAGGCTCTCGAGTTAAGAGTTTTATGTGCAAGTTCCTATAAATAACTGGCCGCATTAATGCAATCATGAACAAGCAAATGTAACAAACTAGTATTTTGTTTGGGGATGTCCCACTAAAGTCACAAAATTACCTTACTTTTATAAAGTAGCCAAGTTCAAGTAACCCATTTCTCCATTAGTCACCACTACAAACAAGTTAATGACATTGACTTGGTTCACAAGATTCCTTTGTTTGCTTTCATTGAAGGGTATTTCAAACACTTAACAATTAGGAGAAGGGTTTGCTCAAACCCTTTATCAAAAAAAAAAAACATTGCAAGTTTTCTAGGAGGGAGAGAATCTACTAAGTTTAAAAAAATCAAATACAAGTATGTCTAAAACTTCATAAAAAGATGAAAACCCCGGAACATACTTTTGAGATTAACAAATAACAGAGAGTTCATGGACGTACCTACTAGTATCCCACACCAGGACTCTCCTATCATAAGAGCTAGAAGCTAAAATTGTCTCATTGTGTGGACTCCACCCAATCTGACAAACCTCATTCCTGTGATAAGACATTAAAAGTATACTCAAAGATGCAAAGTGCATACGTTTCCAATAATTATTTAAGATGGAACTATAATTATTTAAGATGGAAATGGGAAAGGGAAATGAGCATGAACACTTACCTGTGACGAAAGTCATGAAGAGGAGAGGTAAATTTTCGCATATCAAAGATCTTCACTGTCATGTCTGTTGACCCCGTTGCCACGAGCCACTCATTATAAGGATTGAATGACAGGCAGTGAATCTACCACAAAAGCACGTACCATCAATGAATGACAGAAAAAATTACAGGTGGAAAATGAGTGGGTCATTTGAGGTAAAGGTTTTTGTAATGATCATATTTGCAAAGATTTATGTGTATTCCTTGTGAAACAATCACCTCAAAATATTATTATACAAAACTAGACATTAAGAGGAAGAATCACACTAAGTGACCGCCTTTAACAGCCTAGGATTACGCTATGCAACACACACACACACATGCCTATATGTATGATGTTTTTCATCCCTAAGAATTTGGAACTTTCTTTTCTGTTTTAGTTTTTGAATTATTTTTCGCAAGTTTCACTCCCAGTCTCTATTCATTCGTTTGTAGGTTTGGAACTATATTTTTAAGTTTCTAAAAGTGTGTGTACATATATTTATATGATTTACTTGCATAAAATCAAAAAAGTATCTATGATATCATTAAAAAAAATATTATAAAGTGACACAGTGATTTATGGGTTCATCTGATCACGTTTTCCTACAAAATTGAAACAATTTTTTGGCCTACAAGGTTCTTCGAATTTGCCAAATATAATCTGTACATCTGACCAATAGACAAACAACATAATTGCAAAATTCTTTAGATAGAGGGAGTATAACTTAATTAAGGTGGATCATCAAATATGGCGTGCGCTCATGAGACATGGATAATTTAGCTTTAACCCAAGCTATATGTCAGTCCACAAACATTAGCACATTACGAGCTATACATCTACTATAGATTGATACATAAAAGACAGAAGTATGAAATAAAATATTACCTCGTTTTTGTGAGCCATTAACTGTTGGATAGGTTTTTTGACACATGGAGACCGGAAATCATGTATGTGCAAGTATCGGTCAGAACCACACGAACCAAATAAGCAGTCATGCTTCAAATGCCATGCTACATCTTCTACCTCACTTTTATGAACCTATAAAGCATATATACAATAAGTCACCATATACATATAATACACAGATTATTTTACTTGTGTGTAATACGAATATAGATCACATCATAATCTACACATATTCCTCTTCTATTAAACTGGTTGGCTAAGGGAAAACTTATATTCTTTGACTTGCTACCAGAAGAGTTTGCTCTCATTCCATCAAAAATATTTTCAAGTCCTTTGTGGGTTTGAGTGTACTCCTTATTTCTAAACCTTAAAACGGTTTATGGTGGTGGGACCTTTCTCCTTTAATTTATCATTTCTTTGTAGTGATTCCATTTTCCAATTTACACTTGAATCAACAACTAGAGACGCAGCAGTTCGACATTGCATTCACAGCCTCCTTATGCACCACTTATTGTAATATAATTTTATGGAAGTGTACAATGTAAGAAAATCAGCCCAACTACTATTCTGATTTATATAGCCTATTAACTAAAAGACTAGCAAAAACAGAGTAGTAGCAGTATTTTCTTTGTTCACTAATTAACTGACATCCTAAAAACAAGCTACAGTAAATTCAAAACTTGACGAGATTATAAAAGATGTATAGCAAAAGAAATTGTAGAAAGTCAATATATCTCTAGCCAGTAATGTACCTTGAAACTTTGCAAAGCACACAACCTTTTATTCACTGGGACCTGATTAATGTCCCACAAGCAGATTGTTGAATCGTCATCGCTGCTCAATAAGATACCTTGTTTAAACTTACTCCACGATAAGCCAAATCCTTCAGTGTTGTGGCCTGTCAGTCTCAAATCAGGATTGCTTATTTCACCAACAGGAGGCTTAACTGGATGATTCTTCAAATCAAATATATGGACTTCAAAAGCGTTAGTCTTGGTAGCAATGATTGAAGCATCTTGAGGCATATGACGAGCCCTATGCACCTCTCCATCATGAGGGATCTTCTGATTTATTTCAATCTGCAAAAACAAATTAATACATTATGGACTTCAACAACAGATGACGGAATTATGCTTACATTCTTTCTAAAAAAGATCGCCCAAACACAGTTTGCAAGCTCAAAGACAGAAAAAGTGCATTTTTCTATTGAAAAAATAAATGTTCCAATTTCAAATTTATTTGATGGAATTTTCAGAAACAAATGAAGTTTTAGCAGTGAAACAAATGAAGGGTATTTATTCAAGTTTTAAGAAGAATGATGCATATTCAGAAAAAGGCAGAACTATTCAATAGGGATAATTAAAAGAATGAATGGTTAATAAGGATGTTACTAGTATCTTAACAAGATATTAAAATAATTTTACTATAAAGAGATTCACTGCGCTATTCATTGTTCAGTAAATTAAGTTATACTCTCAATAACCATCATCATACAAATCTATTAGAGATTAGAAAGAACTATCAAATCTCACAAAAAGAGACACTGTTTATAGTCCTGAATCTAAAGTTGTAGATACAATTAGTTTTTTTGCACAATGATTATAGATTTCTCAAAAACATCACTAAGCACATCTAAACAAATTGCATAAGTAGATGTAACACATAAATGTTACAAATATGCATACTCCAATTGAAGATCAAGTTTATAGTAAAAAATCTCAAACCTTGCAGCCAGTGCCACTATCTAACTGAGAGCGATCATCCTCACAATCAAGATTACCATACTCTTCATCACAAGCATGGTCATCCAATAGAGGAAGCTTTACTTGTGCAATAATAAGGTAATTAGGTTCATTAATTGCAGTGTGGGTCCCGAGGACAAGCTTTTGGACCGAGTAGGGTCCTTCTGACGACTTTATCCGGTCAGGGAGCCACTCAACAGTGAGTGAAGGCCACTCTAATGAATGTGAAATGACCAAATCATACAAAAACGGTGTTTGACTTTTCCAATATTTGTATTCATCGTTAACCAACCTCTCAAATTCCACCCCCCTTGTTGGGTCATCATAAATTGAATCTTCATCAAACATCTCCATTGTTTCTTCACCGGTCTTCTCCATTTTTTCATCCTCTTCCTGTTTCACATTTACATTTTCATCTTCTTCGATCTTCATTATTCTACGGGTTGAAAAAGGTTTTCTTGAATTTGGAACACCTTTATCTCCTAAATCAAGATTCGAAAGAGGAAAGATGGAAAATGCCCCTTTCGGCAAACCCTAGAGATTTTATACACAAAAGATGGCTAACAAGATCTTATTTCGAGATTGATGATGGGCCGATAATTAGCATCGAATGATTGGGTCAGTAACTTATTGGGCCGATTCTATTTCCATATCTTAATTCTCAATCGCTTAATATATAAGGGGACATTGGTTGGATTTGTTCCATTTCTCACATCTGTTCTTAACCGATAAAAGTGCCACCACGTTATTGACTCGTTATACTAATATGAACTTCTTCATGTATAAGATCATGTACCTATATATTCTCTACCAACTCACACATGTCAATCTTAATGTAGATTCTTTTCCTTAATCTTGTAGAAGTCCATCAAATATTGGCAATATAGTGAGTTCACTCGTTGCAAAAAGAGAACGTTTAACTTACTTTCTACACGTAAAATCCAACAATAAACTACGAATCGGTCCAATACTCCAATTACTACAACATACTAGTACCTCCCTAATGTTATAAGATAGTGGCACTTTTGCATCTTAATCAATTCATATTGTACTTCTCAAGTATTTCACATATATAGACATACACATACACTAATTTTACCGCACATCACAATTTGTGAATTCCATAACCAATCTCTAATTCAGTCGGCCACAAATGCAAGGAACCTCAAATGCTAACTTCATATAGATTCATAGTTAATCAAGAGAAATGCAATTAATCTCAAAGCTAATATACTTTCTTAAGCAAAGGGGCTCTATTAAACTCTAAACCCTTTCCTTGACTAAATAATCATCCATAACCTAGCGGTCTTTCTTCTGTTACAATATCCATCACGTAAAAACACATGCACGTCGCACGATGGTCTATACACTAATATTATCAATTAATCGAGATAAAAATATTTCAAACCACATATACTCCTTCACTTACTTAAAGCATGTTTCTCATACAACTTTAATGAAGACAGATATATATTCTCACAATAATTCCACGAGGAGACTATAGGGTGTTTGGATGAGCTTATTATTAATGCTTATTTGCTTATTTTCACATAATAAGCAAAAATTTAATGTTTGGATGAGCTTATTTGCTTATACTTATTAGCTTATGCAGGGGTGAAAATAAGCTCCAACTTCATAACTTATTTGCTTATCTTCACAAAAATGAGCTTATATAAGCCAATCACTCAAATATATCTTACAAGCTTATTGCTTCTACGCAATAATATAAGCCCACCCAAAACACCCCTTAAACTACAAATAATATCTCAACTGTCACCAGCAAAATCCTAACACTAGCTTCATAATATAGGTCAAATAAAAAAAAAAAAAAAAAATCAATTTGGGGTTGAAACAAGAATAATATAATAATAATAGAAAAAAAAAAAGATCAAAGTTATCAACATATAATCAATCAGTCGGTGGGTAATTATTGATGGATTTGGATTGAAATAAATAAGTGAAAAACACACATACCCACTAACCGTGAGTTCTCAAGAATCAACTTCTGAATGAAATAGTATCTTCCGTCAAGTTCCTGGCCGTCGCCGCCGCCTCCGCCATGGTCATTCAGGCGCTTGTTTACAACATTTGTGTGTTTGGACCTTTCATAATCATAATAATCCGACTATGTTTCTTCTTAATTTTTTTTTTTATGGAAAATAACCACACCATCAATTTTCTAGACGAGTATTTCATAAGATAATGAATTTATGTTGTTGAGTTAGAAGATAAGGAAAGAACTCCTTGCGTTCTCTTTTGTTGTGATGTTCGTTGGACAACTATAAAATGATACTATACTTTTTGTAACAGAAGTTTAATAATAATTATAAATTATAATTATAATTCTGAAGGATTTTGGAAAAACAAATATAAATAAATAAATAAATAAATGTATAAAAATAAATATGGAAATGTTCATATAAAAGATTACAGTGTATAGTACTTCTTTTTCTTCATTTTTCTATATGATTTGGTTGTGTACCAATTGCACATAATTGGTTTCAATCCTACAGCTTACATAGGTGATTTGTGAATATGCGATTTGTCTGGTGTTGAATGCTCTTTGCGGACAGAACAAACACGTATCATTAAAATACAGTACAGAAGTGAGCGGACCTCCAAATTATCATTTTTTCAAATAATTTGGTTTTGTTTATGGCTTCAATTTCCTGAAAACGATATTATTAGCAAATATATTAGTCAACAATTAACTTATGTTTTTGGAAAACTACACGTACTTGCGATGATTTTAATTTCTTCAACTATTTCACTTTCCTAAAGACAATAATAAAAATTATATATGTTAGTCAACTATAAATTAAAAAACATATTGATATTACATATAATTATAAGTTAGTATAATCTTCATTATTTTTAATTTATTACAAAAAAGTAAATATGTATGTGAAGAAAAATAAATGTCTAACGGATAAGAGACTGTGGTACCTTGAAGTTATTAACATCTTGCTCTAGCCATAGCGTTGGTGGCAAACATATTTCTAATGTATGAATTGTTAATGATATTAAGTAACAAAACAAAAATAAAATAAAAATTACATCAAAATACAATAAAGATTAAATCCAAAATAATAAGCTGATATATACAAAAGTAAATGAATGATGAGAAGGAAATGAATGAATTACGAATGGATAAATGTATGCTAATACATAAAAATCATTCATACTAATGAGATTCATAAAAGAAACATATATTGTAATGTTGAAATACACAAATTTATTGGTTTGACCTTCTAAAAATAATACATTGTCATTTAGGAAATGATTGTCATACTAATATATATTTGACTTATACTATATACGTTTCCTACTATAGTTTACGTTTTTATTCTTCATTTAAGATTTACTACGAATATATACGTTTCCTATACACATGTACATGAAGATAGTAAAGTTATATGTTTGCATAATATATGTTTCTTATTATAATTTGAAATATGTTTGTGTAATATTGTTTCCTATATATACATCACATGTGATGTATGTGAGTTGAAAAATATAATGAAAAAGATTAACATAATGTGTAAAATTACTTTTACAAAAAAAAAAAAAAAAAAAAAAAAAAAAAAAAAAAAAAAAAGAAAGAAGAAGGGTATTTGTGGAATGACAAAATTCCTAAATAAATATTTTAAAATTGAATTGTAATGATAAATTAGGAAAATAATGGAGTCATTTATTTAAAATGTAAAATGCGATGTTAGTAAGGAAAAATAAATGACATGCTAACTATAATGGAATCATTAAGATAAAATCAAATATTAACGAGATGTCACTAAGGAAAAGTGAATGACATTTAAAAAATAAACGAATTCTTTAATTGACCGTCTAAAAAGAATGAAGTGTGATTAAGGAAATGAAGGATATACTAATTTAGAGGATTCTACAAGGTGTCAAATTAATTTTAGCAAGTCAACTGAAGAGTGACACGTAGGACAAAATTTTAGGTGACGAAAGAAGGAGCTCGTTATATTGAAAAAAATGCTACTCCATTAGTATTATATATATAGAGAGCGAGAGAGAGACTTGAGGGTAAAATATTGTTTTAATTTTTTTTTACCTCGTAAGTTTCGTCATAAAAAATGTTATTTTATAATTATAATATTTCATGGATTCCAAATAAACATCAACTAGATATGCAACACATTGTAACTATTCCACTTTACAATAATCAAATGTCCATTTCTATGAATACATTTTATGAGATAATGTTTAAAGGTAAAATGATAAATTTTTAATGTACATTTTAAAGAACATTTTTTATTATTCAATACAAACTTAAATAGGAATTTGAATATTTACACTGAAGTAGACTAAGTAATTCAAAGACAATGTGCATTGCCACCTAGAATAAATAGCTAAAACATAAGAACACAAACATTATCCCCCTTCTTTATTTTGTCCAAAGCGCAATAATTATAAACATACATGTTTATTTATGCTATTTTTACAAGAAATAACAAACATGAACCACCTCAAATGAAACGCGCATCCAATGAGCAAAAGCCGATTAAGAGACCAATATGTTTCCATATTTTTGCCATGGGAGGTTATTGAAAGATGCTACCAGAGTACCAGTGTGTGGCGTTCCTGTGAGTACATAGAAGTTAATTGGTATCTTAAAAAATTGATGGTTCAGCAGTTGAGCAGCAGTAGTGCGGTCATTTGGATTGACTTTCAAGCATGTAAATATGAAATCCCGGGTTAAGCGAAACTTCAAGATTATGCCAAAATGACGTAGAGTTTACCTATGAATCACATACATTTCGTTCATGCAGGTAGGTCAAACCACTCAGAATCTGTCTGGTGTTAAGCCGAAACTTGGGACTCTTGGAGGTAATACTTTTCGTAAACTTCAGCCAACGAACCTCTGTTTGGGCAGCTTGTCCTGAATGACGTTTTGATTGAAAGAAGGTTTGTGACATTGTACATGAACACTAGAGGGTGACAAGTTCAACCCACATACGTAAATAACGGTTGATTCCTGTCATGTTTTACTCTAATAGGTCAAAAGTGTAAATCCAAAAATTACTCCATAGTTTATAAGAAAATATGTCAAACCAAAAAGTCTATCGTCCTACATTATTTTATCAAAAAAAAAAAAAAGGATTTTTATTGAAAGGATTTCTAATCATGTCTGACCCAATAAGTACTATGAATGATTATTTGTAAATAGTAGCGGATTTGACCCTTTACCCAGCAAGCACAGCCTACGAAATTTTGCCTAATTACCATTAAACTTGAACTGTTTTTTTTTAGCTTTATGTCCCATATTTGCAATCTTTTGCAGACCCTCCCTTCCAATGTATTCGGTGTCTTAAAAAGTACTCATAACAAAATGTATCTTCCTCGATATATATCAGCGGAAGTTTGGTTTATTAAGTAGCCAATGAACTAGAAAGAGCTAGCATAAGAGAAGAAATGCATACCTTATGTGTACCTAGATATCGAACTATGTTCGGATGAGATAACCTACTCATAGTGGATGTATCCTGAAACAATAAGTCAGGTTCTGATGGTCGGATACGAATAACTAGAAGAATGTTTGATAATAAGGGATGATATATATTATATAGTGCTAATATCATATAATAACAACGTACTTAAGGTATAATCAATAATGTCGGCATTGTAATTATACTTCTTTTAAAATGGACTAGCTTGAAATCTTATTGAAATAGACTAGTTGTGTGATTATACTTTCTTGAAATGGACTTGTTTGGTAATTTAGCATTAACAAGTAACCGATCATCATCATCATCATCATCATCATCATCATCATCATCATCATCATCATCATGTGCTCAAATTATCAATTTAACCCATTTCAAAAAAGTATATATAATTATGTTTCTATTCAGTGACATTAGCTCAAGTTTATATACCACCTGTTGAAGTTGAATAATCCTCCTAAGATGATAACAATTTCAGTCCATGAGGTCAGGAAAACATCATCTCCACTATTTGTATATCATATGTGCCCTTTTTTAAGATAAATGATCACATACAATTACCACAAATATATAGATATGTCCCACATGCGAATTGAACCCACAATCTCATGCTAGTAAAAGGCACCTACCAATAGGCCAATGCCTTTTTGGTCATAAAAGAAAAATATAAACTCTAGTGTAGTGATTTTCAAAAAGCTTACTCATTGCAATCTTCGTGAACGACGCCATACAAACCAAATCCAATGTCCATACGCTTTTGCCAATTGTTAACACTGCCGGTGAATGGTCTATTTGATCTATATGGTGGTGAAACATGTTCCGGAGGAGCGGCTACAACGTCATAAACTTTATCGAGAGAAGATGTACTCAGATGCACATGTCGGCCATTGGAGATAGATGGAGGAGGTGTATAGGAATTAACTAAACTACAATATAGTAATCCAAAACTTAGGCTAAATAGAAATGGTAAAAGGGTAAGGTGATTGTATAATTTCAGTACCTTAAGTGAAGGCTTAAAATCACCATTATTAGCTGATCACTCGGGCTCAATCCAACTAGAAAGAAATTGTTTAAATTCACCTTTCACTAGGTGAGCTCTAATATTCATAATTTAATGAGTTGCTATCATCAATAATTGAAGAATGAAGGAAGTAATTTACAGAAC